>JAPXFQ010002122.1:600000-1159376 GCA_028564705.1 Apricaphanius iberus | reverse complement strand
ATTAAACTGAGAACATATATACTATATATATTACTTAATGTAAGGCCGCGCTGGAGCTAATTTGCATAATGATGTGGTAATATAGGCGCTAACGATCTGTGACTTCGCGGGTGTTAGATTTTGACAATGGAGGGAAATATAGGGTGTTCGTGTAAACTTTTGACTCTGGGGAAAACTGCAGCAGAAGATGACACAAGCTGTGCAACCACAACTGAAAGGTGTGGGCGTTAAAACACCCATATTCCCCCACGGGTGCGATGCCCCTGAGCTAAGATGTTCACCTGCTCAGCCAGTGCTGTCGCTGTGCAGCCAGGGCATAAACTCCACCCCTCAAATTTCCCTCCTCCAGCAGGAAGTAGGCGGAGCTCCAAGCCTCGTTAGCAGCCGGACCGCTTCTCAGACCGCCCTTCCCCCCGGCCATGCACACCAGCACATCAGCAATGCAGGAGAGACAGCGAGCAGCCACGCCCAGGTGTGATCCTGGCTCCGCCCCCGGCTCAATGCTTCCAGCAGCAACTAAAAACAGACAGTTTAATACCCTCCTGCAATCTTCTGATGTAAAAAAACGATAAAAATGTTTTACTTGTCAGCATAATGGCAGTTTCTTACTTAAAACAGAAGTTACCATATTCATCAAATTATTGATAATAGAATAATAGATAAAATAATAGAATTTAATATCAAAACAGTTAAATATTGAAAAATAAATATCTGTCTCCTATTATGAAAAGCAAGTTGTAACTCACTGCTGTCCAGAGTCTCAAGTAGTGCCCCCTGCTGCCCTCCCTGCACCGCTGCCCGGAAGCAAGGCAACAGACAGACGTCGGTGCGACTCCACAGGGCATCGGCTGTTCTCCTCCTCCCCGCCAAGAACAGGAGCTCCTCCCTCCATTGGAGCTCCGCCTCCTGGTGAGTGAGTGACAGCACCTCCCTTAGAGAGACTCTCCATGCCTCCCTCCACCTCTGCAGGCTGCCTGGACCCCCCATCAGCCAGCCCACACCTCCCTCAAGACCTACAGCGCCTCCTCTGGGGTGGAGGACTGGGAAAAGCCGAGCCTCCAGGAGGGAGCGCTGTTCTCCACTCACCCACAACTCATCTGGCCTAAGGAGCAGTGAGAAGTGATTGATAGAAAGCGGAGGCACAAAGCAAAATAAAAAATAAAAAACACATTAAAGAACTCCAATAAAGAGGTGTGTTCTTCATAGGAAAAAAAGACATGACAAAAGTTTTACTAAATATCTCTTTGTGTCTTAAAGGTTGGATATGGAACATGAGCATAATCTGGTGCATATAGGTTATAGTTACAACAATAAAAACCTAATTCCAGCTGTTGGGTTGCATGGTTCTCTGCCCAGTATCAGCCGAGCAGTGCCGACCATATAGTTAGATCATAGAGACCGTATCTGTCAGCCCGCAATGGTGGCCCCTACATGCTGGTAGATGTAAACATAACGTCATTGATGTGACCGTTTTAAATTTTAATTCAAATATCATTTTTTAAAGGAAAATGTGTACTTTGATTGTGCACCCCTCTACACGGGGTCAAATCATTATAATCATATTTAGTTTACACTGGAAATGAAGTCATATCTCTGATATGGCCAAAAGAATTCCAAGTCATTGTGTAGCAAAGTAGTTAGTGCAGGTGTTCATAAAGCAGAGACTCTGTTCCTTTTCTGAATTTGAGTCCTGTCCGCTGCTGAATCTTTTTGAGCCTCCATGTACAATCCACTGTCAAATAAAGTTTATTGTTGCCACAAAACCTTAAAGAAAAACAAGAATTTTGAGGTTTCATTATTCTGATTTTGGCTATTTCTTCTAGCCCCACAGTGAAAATATTTTGAAGTATTCCCAGCTTTTTGTAACCTTTAAAAAATAGATTGGAAAACATTGCCTCTTTTTATAGAAAGATTAAAGTAAAACGTTTTGCTATAGCATTAACTATTAGCTGTTAGATGACTAAACATAATTTTTAAAAGTAATATCAAAAAAACTTATCACAGATAAAACCTCTGAACCACATGAGGAGAAATATTAAATGTGATTTAAACCATTTGGGGTATTTAAAAATGTGTTCTGAGAAAAGAGTCGTTTTTCATTATTTAGTAGGTGTTGAGCTCTGCTAAACCACATGTGGCTACAGTGGAATAGTGGGTAATGGAATGGCTTCCAACCAGAAAACCTATGATCAATAACGGGCATGGAAAAAACACACAGTAATACAAATACACACCAACATTGAGCAAGAGTAACATTCACATGCAAGTTGGTGTTGAAGTAAAAGTTTTTGTTTTAATGACTTAAACATAATGTGAATAATTATGTAATAAATTCATGTTACGGCAACCCACAAATATAATGTTAATTCAACATGTTAATTCTACTTTGGAGAAAAAGAGTGTCATGTCAGATTTATTTATTCTGATAATGTGGAACCAATGTAAATAATTTTATCATGTAAATTGAAAGAACTTTTTCTTTCAGTGTAAAAGCCCCGTGGATAAATGTAGCTTTTTATGAAAATGTTCCATATTCAACTTTTAATGCTCAGCGTCCTACTGAATGGAAAGTGTGACGTTTTTTTCTAATGCCTGAAGCTCCCAGGGAAATAAGAGTAGAAAGATTGGGATCTTACTGTATTCCTGAGGAGCTGAAGAAGAGACTCCAGCTCTGGTTGAGAAAGGACGCATTGCTGTCATTAAAGGAGACCTGATAAGAAGGAGAAGCAAATACTGTGATCATCTAAAGCGTCTTGCCTCTGAAAAAAGGCAAGCTCTGCTTCCCGCAGCATCACTTTGTGTCCATGACAACCATGAGATCCACCTAAAGGCATCAGGGAAAGCGGACCGCCTGCGTTTTTGTACCTGCAAGTCGTCGTGTGCGCCCATAACCGTGTACATGTTCAGTTTCAGCTCCCCCAGCTCAATCCGATGTCCCTGGATGATGAGGTCATTGCTGAGCGCGAACCGTCTGATCCACGCCGAGGCTGAGGTGTCTAGACCTGAGAGCAGGCATCCTGACGGGATGTCTAGAGGACCCTGAGGGAAGCCAGGGGATGCAGAATATGAACTTCAAACGGAGCCTGTTCAAATTTAGCTTCTCGGCTGTGCTTGAATGATTTTGTTTGACATTCTGCTCAACTGATTTACTCTCCAGGTTCCAGATATTTTAGTTTACAGTTTTTGAACCAATGTAATAATCACTTCAGCATCAGTGTAGGCATCATACACAACACAAACATCAATTCATGAAGTAGATCAAATTTGCCCAAATAAAATTACTCCTATAAAATAATTACTTACTTTTAAAGATTCATTACTGAGCCGCGGCTGTGTTTTCTTCACAAAATTAGCAAAAATGTAGGAGAACAGTATGGAAAAAAGTCGTTAAAAATTATTTGACAATTGTTAGAGCAGGAGGCAAACCCAAACCTTTTGGAAGCTCCCATTTCTCATGAATACTTTCAAGTAGAAACATGGATCAAAGTTTAAAGCGTTCAAAAGAAGCTGGAGTAGTTCTGTATGAAACGGCATTTTGATCCTGTTAACAGATTTTACACAATCACGGCTCAGGTTTGATGAGTTTGTGATGATGACCCACAAGAAAGTTACGCATTTGCTGATGTTCAGGAACATTTTGATTTAAGCAAAGTCAAAATCAGTGTAACAAGCCCCAACTGGGTGTTCATCCTGCTTTAGGAGTTTATTTGTAAATCTTACATGAATCTATCTACTTGATATGCTTTTGACAATCATTTGAATGAATTAAATCATAACTTTAAGACTGTAAAATGTTTTTTTCTTATTTTGCTCATTTGATTTCATATCTAATTTGCTTACTAATGCAGACAGATTCAGATAATTCACTATAAAGTTTTGTTAATGTTCACATACAAACTGAATGCTACAATGACAGCATAACATGTCAAGTTATTAAATATTTTATATAATCTTCAGACAAGAATAAAGTTGTGCGAAATAGAGTAAGATCAAGGATTACAGCATGTTACTTTTTTTTTTAGATTTACGAAAAACTCCCAATTCAGAGTCCTAGAATTCTTCCTTCCGGTTATTCTTTTTGATTTGTCTACTTTATATGCATTTTTTGTCTAGTTCCTTTTCACTCAATTGGGCTTTGAAAAGAAAGTCTGGCTGGTGACCTGTAGGTGGCAGTGCTGCACCACTGCCCGGGTCGCCATGGCAACATCTCCATCCAGAACGCTGTTGATGATTCGAGCTCCCTCACTGAGCAGGCTGTCAGTCTGCAGGGATTGAAGCAGGTTACACTGTAAAAGTCTGATGGTGTCCCACAGGGATCTGCTGTCGGCTCTTTTATATTATCTAAATCTGCTTTGAATTAAGTTTCAATTGTGGATGACATTGATGTAGAAGTGAGAGATGCATTACCTGAATGTGAGACAGGGTGTTTCTATTCATCCAATCAGAAGTCAGACGGTCGATGTGCTGCTTCCCGGACAGAGTCATGTAGTCATAGCGACCGCCAGGGACGTACACTGCGAAAAGATGTGTGTAATTTCAGACTCACTACCTGGAGATTTAACTAACATGTCCCATTCTCTGATTCTCTGAACCAAATAAAAACATGACAACTGGACACAGAGGAGAAGGAACCGGTACGGACCCAGTGAGAGTGGAAATCCTCTGAGGATCCTCCACAGCTCTGCTCTGCCTGCCTTCAATCCTGCCCCTTGTAGACCAGCTGTGAAGCTGCATCCCTCTCCTTCCTCGCCGACAAACTGATCCTGGGTCAGATCTGAGCAAAGACACTTCAATAGGTCCAAGAAGAGTGAGATCTGAGGACAGAGACACAGAAATGTGTTCAAACACCTGAATCCAAAAACATTTAAGCTTTAGTTTTAAAGTACTCAAGACACCAAAGCCCCTTTAAGAAAGGCCATGAAAATTTGTAATTATCCAGACCTTATATCACTTTGAGTCTGAAAGCACCCTTCAGACTCTGTCCGGATAAACTTTACCTGTAATTTTGTGGCTGAACAAACTACTAACAAGAGCGGACTTTTGGCGGTAGGGCATTTGCTCTCAAAATGTCAGATAATGTTACGGAAAAGCTGGAGGGGTGTGGGACGGGGGGCTCGTTCTCAGGTAGGTCTTTCATTAAGCACGAGTAGCACTGGAAAGAACGATCTGATGTTTCGCTCGCAGATTTGTGGCAGGTTGCTGCGTCATCCAGGGCTGGCGTTATGGTAGCCAATGAGAGGTCCTGAGAGGGGCCAGATTGCAGCTGGCAAATAAGCTTGGAAAGCATGGAGGGGCTGGCCCGGTGCAAGGGCTGCTGGGAGACTGAGTTCATTTTATTCAATACTTACTGGCTGACCCAACACAGTGAGTGCACAGAATGATGACATACATATCCCTCGTTTATTACGGGACTATAAATAATTTAGAAAGGATGCTCGGGTTTGGTCGGGCTTGGTCACATCAGAGGAGTGAGGGCGAAAACCTCCATCTCCATCCAGGCTCTACAGAGCATTAGCAGGGTGCGATTTGTGAAAAAACAAGAGGGGGGATATTTTATTCATAAAAAATAACAGGTTTGTTAATGGTAGCTGCAGGGAATCTAGTGCATATACATTTATCCTTTCGAAACTGACAGAAACATTTGAAAAAGTTAAATTATTGTTGACGTAAAAAATTAAGATAAGATCAAATATATTAAGAGGATTAAAATTAAAGATAAGAATTAACTTAATTTTTCCGGTCATAGCAGGTGAGATTATTTTTTTTCCCCATGGCAGCATCAGCAGCACCTTGTCCGCCCTCTCAGACCCACAGCTCTGCATATTTTTCTGTTGGGAAAAAAGTCCCCCCCTGGACCAGAGGAGCCCAGCCGTGGTCAGGTGCAGAATCTATTTTCAGGTGAAAGAACCGGGCTCGGACAGAAAAATGCAGCCCGATCCGCACTCTATACTGAAAGAGAAGATGCTGCCATCACTCCGTCCACTTTGTCGTCGTGCAATTTTCCAACACGACAATGATCCAAAAACACATATCTAAAGCTACTGTTGCATGTGTAAAGAAGAACAAGGTGAAGGTGATTGAATGGCCAAGTTTGTCTCCTGATCTGAACCCAATCGAACACCTGTGTGGAATTCTGAAGCGACAAGTTGAGAATCCCTCTCCATCCAACATCCAGGCTCTAAAATAGGTTATTCTTGAAGAATGGAAAAGAGATAGACTTTTCTCGGAGATACATTAAAATATACTGACAGTTCTTGCTAGTTTAAAGACTCTCAAAGCTTAAAACTTCCTAGATTTTAAAACATAAATGTATCAATATGACACAGGTTCTTTGTCCGAGCCCGCTTGGGTGTGTCTTTTTCCTCTGAATGTCTCGGTGCAGGTCTCTTTTTCCGACTGAAGAACAACGTTATGGGTAGATTCTTATGATATGAAATGATAAATCTGGCAAGTGCAGGAGACACGACAGGGAGGAGATTGACATTTGCCTCCAATCAATCAAGACGCAGAACACAATGGGCCTAATTTATCAAGATTAATAACTGCAATACTGCGTGCGCCGCAAACATTCTACGTCTGTGGGTTGTTCTTCATTTGCGGGTGATCTACTAGGATTGCTGAAGGAGGCAGACATTGTTGGCTTTTTTTTATTTTATATTTTGGAGTCCTTTAACATTGTACTACATACACTGACATCCCTGACATTTTATAACACACACACAGACATGAAATAGGAAAACCTAGAAAAATAATAAAAACCTTTTTTAATATCAATACAAAAATAATACACAATGACTATCGTAATACATGTACCTTCAGATCAATAGTAAAAACACACCAACAAAGAAACACAGAAAACTTCTTCCTCTTTATAACCTCCCATTATACTGTAGAAGGCAGATTCATATTATGTTATACTGTTAGGATGAATGTTTATATAACTAGTTTCCACATTGCAAGATCTCCCCCATTAGCAAGGAATGTTTGATAAGGCCAAAGGATTGTTTGTGCGGAGATCTGGCAGAACATCGACTTACCGAGGATTTCCAAGAAAACATTAGTAAGAATCTGATAGAGGTCGACTTGACCTGGCTCCAGTCTAGGAAAGCACAGCTGGGATCCATCATTTAGGCACCACACTTGTGTGTATGCAAGACGTGCACGTTCCCCCGTGCGCACAAAAGTACTTAAGACTCTCTACACTCCATTTTGAGAGAGAGTCCCCGGTACGATCGTCTGATGCTGTATTAAGGTATTATCTTTTGTCATAATTTTGTGGCATTTGATTAATACCTGGCCCAAGGCTGCATATCCATTCTCTAAGGCTGTGTCTGTGTTTTTTAATACTTGATGATACGCTGAGAACCAACAATATCACATAGCTAAATACTCTTCGACACATTGCCACCCATGTTGGAAGAGGTCCACCTTCATTTGCTGTACGGTTGTAATTTGTTCCAGTACGTATAGTTGCTTACATTTTTTGCACCCAATAGTAGTATACGGGCAATATATTTTTAATCCGCATTCAGTGCTTCATGTGATATTGCCCCCAGTAAATAAATGTTGTTTCTTATGTAATTTTGTTATGTCGTTTTACTTTTTAAAAATTTGGTGTCATGAGCACTTTGATTGGAGCCACTAATTAGCTGAACATTCCCTGATCATTAGTCGATAACACCCCATTTTCCTCTCATTTCATATTGTGAAACTAATACATTTTTTTGTTTATCTAGAAATATCTTTGTGCTGAGCAGGGATCCATCCAAAGGTGGTAGGAAAGCACTGGAGTTGCAGACCTCTGTCTTAAAGCCGAAGTGTCCAGCTCCTCAAAGACTGCCCGTTTTTAGATCAATCTCCGCTTCAACACAGTTTCTTGAAACATGAGGCCTGCAGGGCCTGTCTTTGAACACCATCAGCTTGGAGTAATAAGCTCTGCTTGTTTTTTATTAAACGGTTCGTCGTAATATCTAAGGAGAAGGAAAAATGTCCCTAATCGTACAAAATATTTAATAGAGCTTTAAGTTCTTCCTCATATCTGTATGATTTCTTGCTGTGAATGTTTTCTAACGAACCCACGCCTTGCCAACGCTATTATGATCTGCTGAGGGAAGGTACCTGGAGGGGTGGAGCTCCAGAGTCCAGGCCCAGGTAGGTGCAGCCGTCTAGAGGAGGACTGACATGGGTCTGTAGCAGCTTTTCTGAGACGGCTCTGCAGAAGAAGACTGGACCTGAAACCTGCAGAGAAAACTCATCTGATCAGCCAATGTCACTGCTTTTAAACACCGTCAGTTATTTATCGGAAGGCCAAATTCATCTGAGACGACAAATCTGAAGGTAAAATGTTTGGGATGTTCCAGTGGAGTCCAGCTGCTCAGAAAGTTAAACGAAATCCATTCTTATTTCTCTATTTTTGAGCTGCTGCCACCAGCGGTCCGTCCAGAAAACATTCATCTAAGGAGGAGAATGAGGACGCACCAGCGGCACTTTCCCATCAGGCATCAGGGCTTGTTGGATCTGCTCCCTGGATCCTCTGTAGATGATATCCCGGACCCGACCCTGCATAAAAAATCCCACCAACCGTCACCCTCATCGGATGAGCTACGTCACAGCAGCTGGGGGAGAGTACAGAGAAAGTTTCCACAGAGTGGGTACCTTTGAGTCGGTCAGGTAGACTCCGTGATCGGCTGCGTACGAGACATCACCTGGTAACGCCAAAACCCGAACTCCAGAGAACCCTTCCCAGGACATAACTGGTGGAAAATTGTTTTAGCAATCAACAAATTACAAGAGCACGAGTATTAGGGCCATTGTAGACAAAAGAAAAAATATCTTGAAGGACATTTCCACCCCAATTTTTTTTTTAAATTAGTTTCAAATAGTTTCCAGAAAAAACATAGACATTTTCTAATTTAGAAAAGTTGGAAATTTGCTACAGAAAACTCTGAAATTTTGGGATGAATTTTTAAATATTGCCAGAAAAAAAAACCTCTATATTTTCTCATTTTGAAAATGTCAATGAAAAAACTCTTAAGTTTGCTGAGATCTTAACTCAGTTATTTCCAGAAGAACATGCCATTCATTTGAGATTTAGGTGTTAAATTTATTAGATCGGTATTTGGAAAACAAAAGTCTATACGTGGAAGCAACGTGCGGATTCAGACTTGCAATGAACGGCTCAAACTGTGGGAAAGACTGTGAAAAAGAAGCTGCAAGGTTGCACCATTTACTAAGGTTACACAACTCCATGGTGCTCAATGAGACCTACCTGATGCAGTCTCTGCCGTTCGAGACATTCCTGGCAATGCTGAACCCGGGTGAAGTCGTTCTGAACTGGGAAAAGAGCTGCATGAACCACTTTGGCTAAACTTTTGAAAATATCCAGATGCACATCTTGTAAATGTAACACTTAAATCTTATTGGAATAGTATTTTCTTTATATCTGTTTCTCAACAAACTTTAGAGGGGTTTTTTCTGACAAATTAATGATTTTTTTTTCTTGCAAATGTCTGACATTATCATATCAGAAAACATCTTAGTTTAAATATCAAAATGTATGCTTTAACTAGTCAAAACGTCTGATGTTTCCCTTGCAAATTTTCAACTTTCCTATCAGAGGATTTCCATGTTTTTCCTTGAAAACATGCTAAGTTCATTTTAAAACTTTTTGGGAAAAATGTACTCCAAAATATGTTTTCTTTAGACTATAATGGCCCTAATACTGAGTTGTAACAAAATGAGCAATAGACTGATATTTCTATGTGATGAGAGCGCACAAAAGCTGAGACTGTTTCCTGATCCAGCCCTAATTCTTTTAAGATTTCCAGTTGAAGGATAGTGTATATGTCAGATTAACTGTCCATTTATTAAGTACATGGCTCATTTGAACCAGTTTTTAAAGAAAAATCTCCATTAAATCCTGACAAATGTCCTCTTATGGAGTATTGTAGTTGCTTGCTCCTGTCAGTAGAGGCTGTGCCAGCTTTTCCTTAGAAATCTACCTTATTTGGCTGGACTTCAGAAATAATTTAGTACGGATTCAGGAATGGATAATTCCAGCAGGCAGATCAGAACTTCTACCGGACGTGAACAGGTCAGAACCAGATTCTGCTGCATCAGAAATGACAAACTAACCAAAGTCTTTTGGGACGGAGAGGATCATGTCAGTGCTGCAGACCCAGACTCCAGGAGGAGAGCCCGGACAGATCTGAAAGTGACATGGGATTAATCACTGCACAGAACTTTGTGGTACCAGCATAATGTCAAATCACAGCCTTCATCTACTTCTTTTTACTGCTTTTGCATCTGGTTTCACCTAGCAGACCTGGGTGCTGAGCTGGTCCAGCAGCAGGTCCAGAACACAGACGGGCGCCTGGACTTTCTGCCCAAGCTTCTCCTCAGAAAGCCAACAGAAGGCTCGGCTGCAGGAGCTCCAGGGAAAATCCCGACCCTGAGAGTACAAAAAAAGAAGAAAACTGTCATCTTCAGCAGGAAAACAGCAGAACGTTGTTCAGAACCAGACTCCTTTATGGACTTACTGTGTGGAGGATGAGGATGTGAGCTTCGTCCAGGACGTCGGCAGTCACCACCTGGAAACAAACAAGGAATAAAGGAAGCAGTTTAGCCTTTCTCAGACTCCTCCACTGCTGTGGCTGATATCCACAACAGATTTTCTAAGAGAAATTTTCAATAAACATAACCATCTTTTAACAGTTTGAAACTTAAAGATTTAAGTTTGTTCTGAAAAGGAACCACTCCCCACTTTCTGGCTCTTTAATGTCTCAACAAGACTCACTTAAGACCAAGAAGACTCACTTGGTCCTGGTCTGGTGCTACCGAGTGCTTCTAAAGCGATTTTATTCTTCGATCAGCTCCTTGGATCATTTCTCTCCAGTTTAAGGGATATACCTGCTTGTTTATTCATGTTCAGAGCATTAGGGTCAACTTAGACCGTTTTTAACCCCTTATGGACTAGTGAGGCTAATGAGCTTAATACTACTATTTTCATTGTGAATACAGTCAGGTAGGTGTATGAATACTAAAAATGTTGATTTACACATATGTCTATCATACTAAGGATACTATTAGAAATGCTTTGATACCTATCCATTTTTCAAAATGTGAACTGCATATGCTTCATGGAAGCAGAAGTATCCAATGGGCAGACTGCATGAAATTTTGCTGATCATCTTGGTGAATAATCTTAACCCTGAGCCAGTTTGTACAATCAAAATATTAGGGGTGTAACGATTCATCGATTGTATCAATGTATCGATGCATCACCCCTGCGATCAAATCGTATCGTTTAAAAAAACGTATATATTGTTTTGGATCGAATCGTTTGGCCTCATATCGATACGCATCATATCGGTCCAAAAACGTATTGTTACACCCCTAATACTAAAAGAACTAGGTTGTTCTAATGTTGCACTTTTTATGTTTATGCTAGAATATGAAAGGAGAACTAGCGTGTTCTAATATTGCACTTTGAGTGTGGTTACATTTATTGATCTTTTGGAATACATAAATCAGCAAAGCAAATAAAATTCCTTGAAAAGGCATTCGTTTGTGGGGTAGCTTTCAATTAGTATCGGCAATAGGTATAGGTAAGTAAGTGCTTTGTCAAATTGTGTCACTATCGAATCGATGTATTGTATCAAAATCTAATGTATCGTATCAAATCGTATGATTTAAAAAAGCTTATATATCGCTTTGTAACGAATCATTTGGCATCATATCGATATGCATCGTATTGGTCCAAAAACGTATCGTTACACCGCTACAAAATATATATTAAGTCAACTATTGTCTTCTTCAAATGATATATTAAAATAGACAAAATATTACCCAAATTCTAAATGTTATTTCTAATTTGTGGTATGAAGCATTTTAGCGAAAGTTGGCGACTAAGGAATCGACATACTATTGATGGTATTAATAAACAATAAATACAATTAAGATAAAACTGTAGAATTAGTCAATTCTGTGTATGTATTTCAATTACGCAACTTTGAGTCAAAGGAAATACTTCAGACAACAGGAAATAGTATATAAATTATAATTAACTGAATGAGTACATAAACAAATGATACAATTTTTTAAAAATAAAATGGGATAAAAGTTTCTAGAACAGTGCATTCAAAGGATTTTTTGGCCTAGCTATATTTGAAGCACTGCAGGATGAAAACAAATGATTGTTCAAAAATTTATGTTGAATTCAATTTGGAACTGATTTCATATTGCAAAAAATGTGCTAGAAGCTGATGGCACTGTGAAGGGTTTTTGCAGTATTTAGCTGTAAAGATGAAAAAGCAATGATAGTTGAAAAACATATACTTTGACTCAATGTCAAAGTCTTGTTTGAGCATTAGTAGCATCAATAAAATAATCAGCATACAGATATTAAAATGAATTTTTCATTCCTTAAGTGCCTGGTGGTTCTATTTAGCATCATATCTAACTTCACACTAATAGTGGGTCCAATGTTCAAATGTATAATCTCTAATTAATTCGCCATCTGATTGACAGCAAAACACAAATAAAACATTTTAATACTAAATTCAGGCATTAATCTGTGTAATATAACATAACCTCAACATAAACAGTGAGCATGTGAGAGTGAGCAGGAAGTCGGATCAATAAGGACCAGAAGGATCATTTTTGGCTCAAAGACTGAAACATAAGAATTCTAACATGAGCTTTTCACCTCCCCTAAACACACCCGGATTGGTTTAAGGCAAGGCAACCTGGAGACTGATGTTCTCAGGTGTTTCAGAAGGTTGCTGTGTGAGTTCCTGCTCTGAACTTACTGTGTGTCCAGCTCTGCTGCTAAGGTGTTCAGCAGCGACCAGCAGGGCGTTCAGCGAGGCTCCTCCACTGCCAAGCGGCTCCTGACGGTCCCTGACGGTCAAAAGCAACGCAGCCCCGGGAAGAGTGCCGCGTTGCTGCCGTAACTCCAGCTCTAACGCACAAAAACACAAAATGTTGGGAATGGAGACTATCCTGATACAGAGTTAATCTAAATATCCCGTTTATGATTTTACTTTAGATACAATTATCAGAGTTAGAGGTTAAAAGTACATTTAAAGTGTAGGAAACACACAAAAAACAGTCACTAAATTGTAATGACCATTCTCTTTCATTTACATTAAGATAGCAATGAATTTACTTGATTTTTCCATTTGTTTTAGAGACATCACTTGCAAACTCTATTTACTTTTTTTTGGGGGGGGGGTTTCATTACAGTCCTTATTGACAGACATGCAGAGATTCAGATTCATTTGCCAACTTTGTTACTTATATGCATACTTTATTTTATTAAAAACCAAGAAATGCAGGATTAAGAAATTTTATTTGCAAATCAAGAAAACCCTCCAATACAGAAGCTTAGGTCTGAATTTTCTGCTATACATGATCAGCCAATTTTGATTACACTGTAGTACAAGTATGATTTAATTGGACTGTATGCACTGCAATCAAAATGGGACTTTATGATTGGACTTAAATATGACTAAGCTAAACTGAATTAGTGCCATTATAACTGGATATGAACATTTATAACTTTATAGATAAAAGTCACTCTAGATTTATAGCAGTTAATTAGGTTCCATCCAAGTTCCATCTATATCTATATATCTATATATATATATATATATATATATATATATATATATATATATTATAAGCACAGTAAAATCATGAATACATAATTTTAACCCCGTCTTTCTTTGTAAAAACACAGCACATACTGTTTACTAACCATTTTTAGTTTTCACTTTCCCTTTTTTTATAAATTTACATTGAAATGCCTTCAGTGAGAGCAAAGTCGCTAATTTTGTACAACAGCGACACCCTCAGACCGACCGATGGAACTAAATAGTACAAACATCCTCCTCACCTCGCTGGAAAGCGTACACGCTGTCTTTGTGTTGGCAGGTGAGGACGACCACCGTCCACGGAAACGCGCCGTTCTGCGACATCTTCCCCCAGCTTGAAGTGCCCTAAATTGGCCTGGAGGTTAAAAAAACACCAACCCTGCAGCTGAGAACAGAGGCTGTTTAGCTGGTTTCACCACTCCTACCAACCAGTTTGAGTACAAACAAGCGGCTAGTTAACGAAACTAACTAACAGACGGAGTGGGAAAGGGCTGGAATTTAAAACTAACGTCTTATAGCATCACGCTGTTACCGCTCAAACTATTATTTAAGAGGTACCGAGTTTTTAAAAGGGTTTAAACTCATATCATGGCGGCTGTTTAATCTTTGCCCGTTTTCATTGGAATGTTTTGACTGCGCGGGCTTCCGTAGGCGTCAGTTTTCTAATGCCTGATTACCCGCCGGGGCGGTGTTTCAACACAAAGCTGCTTTAATTAATTAAAAATGAAAGACATCGATTTCGTTTCTAGAAATACTCCAGAGAACTTTGCAGCTGTAGGCCAATCCGATTCATTTACTCAGTTATTACAGCTGTAACAGTCCATTACATACTGTGAACTAACATGTCCAAGCATAAGTTTCTAAATTGATTATTCTTTAACTCACCGTACTGTATTAAAATTAAGGTCATACAAGGTATCAAGTTGCCATATAGGCGTTATTTTTCCTATGAAGGACACGAGAAGGAAGACTGGATTGATCAAACCTGATTGAGATCCTAGTTTTACCAAATGACCTGTTCCTTCACTTTAAACAAATTTCTCACAGCTGTTTAACCAGTCAAACCAAAGAGCAGCAAAAGTGAGCTTTATTAGTATGTAGAGCTTGCCAACAACTGATGCCATGTTATTGTGGAATATTGTCTCTGCTGCCCACATATTGAGCTGTCAGCATGTAATGACACGAGATTGTTGCGCAATAGGCTTTAGTCATAGGGCACTTCTGGTCCGTTGCAAGACTGACTGCTACCAGAGATCCAATCTGCCCACAGCATCACCACCTATAACTTTGAAGATACTTGGATGATCAGTTATAACATTTCAATTACCCTTGGGATAAAGTATTTTTGAATTAGTTTATAGAGGAGAGCTCTTAAAGGCTAAATCCCAGGAGAAATTACATCACAAAATAAAAAGCTTCAACTTCCTTATTCTCAAGACCTACAATGAATCTTTGGATGTCAAGTTAATAAGAACGAGTGCTTATTTAATCCATGGGAGGGATTGCTTTTTCTCAGTAAAGTCCCCCCCCCCAAATTCTGAACAAAACGCCACCATGAATAGACCTTATTCGAAACATCCACCCAAAGTAGAGAATCCATTAAGTTTGATTATCTAAATTTTGTGACAGAGAACTCCATCCAAAAAAAATATTATATTGTTTGGTGGGTTCTCTAAAAGCAGGAAAGCACTGTGAAGACACAAATGTGTCAAGAAATCGTCTACAAATCACTATCAAGCATGTCTAAGAGCATCATACGCAAAACCAGAAATATTGATCAGACAATTGTTCAGTGAATCTTTATTAGAAATAAGCTGGACAGAAGACCAGGCACAGACCATTGAAATGTCCCTCACTCACTGCAGAATGTAAAAAAAAAAACATTCTTGATAAAAACACGTTTAATGAGCTATACAACAGAATTCAGAAGTATATACAGATGTACATTAGAAGTGCCTCCTGTAGAGACAGCAGACATGTTCAGTCATCTTCCTCCTCATCCTCGACGGGCAGAGGTCTGGACCTGAACAAAAACAAGTCCGAAAACCAAGCATTGAATTACAAAAGAGTACCCTGACAATTACGCAATCTCTGCGTATACTGCAGGCTTACTGTTAGCATTTATTAATGCATTTACCCACTCAGAAAAGTTTGGAGCCACTTGGGAGTCCTTTAGAAGAAGTTTATGCTTCTTCTAAAGGACTAACTTTAGAAGAAGTTGGCGGTCGCATAGACAGAACGTACAACTGCAGACATCAACATGGTTGCACTAACTGAATGACTGATTGGACTAAGTTTAACTTCCACAGGCTCCCTTTCCACAGCAAACAGCTGTAATGGTGAACGGCTGCACCGTCACTGAAATCCCAGCTAACTGTAATTTGGAATTGGTTGGATTAAAACCCTGTAATTAGGGTTGGGTATCGCGTCAAGAATAGATTTGATTCAATCTGATCGAGTTCCATATTGATATTGGTCAGTGCTATTAAAACCGTTTTTTTTTATTTTTTAAACGTTATCGTGATCGTATGCATGAAATTCAATGGCCTAACACTGGGTGAGTAACAGTTCACAATATTAACCCATTTCAGACACAAAAATTTAAATGGCTCTCTGGACTTTTCTTTCCTATTTCAGCTATAAAAGGGGCAAACTATTCTAAAACAAAAAGAAATCGATCTTTGAACTTGCGCGTTGATTTTTCGATTATTTCAACACAGCACTACCTGTGATCACTCTGGATGCTTACAGCGCAGCACCTCCAAGACGCTCTGAACTCCGAGGGGTGTGGTGCAAACGATAAATAATAAAGCTTGGTTAAAGGAAGGCGTTTTGGGGCAGATAATGCCTTATTACAGGCGGCAAATTTCCTGAACCCATTGACTCCCATTATAAGGATATATGCTGGATACGCCTGGATAAAATCTTCTTCTGAAGGACTCCAAGTCGCTCCAAACTTGGCTGGGTGAGTAAATGAACGTAATAGATGCAAAAAAAAAATTTAAGGTCCAGGAAAAAAAATCAAACACAAAAACAAAATAACTTCTCTATAAAAAACATAAAAGCTTGAACCAAAACGTTTAACCACAATATTTTATGTTTTAGGCTGAGGTTTATCTAAAGCCTTCCTTCTGTATGTCTTTTTCCTTTGATCAGAGTTAGATTTTTTAAAAACCCTATAGTTCAGAAAATGTTTGGTAAAAAATCTGCAACACTACTGCGTCTTTTCTGAATTAATGTAGCTTAACGTTTCCCAGGTAGGTGGAGCTTGAAGCGTTTCCCTCTTTAACTGAGAAATAAAAGCTGCAGATCAGAGACGACCTACCAAAGCAATTTTGGAGGATCAGTTTCTTCAGTGCCAACAAATAAATGAGCAAAAACAACATTTTAGCGATAATGCAGAGTCTACTTCAATGCAGACTGAAAAAAAGGTACCATGCCAAAGGAAACAATGGTTTAGTTCTGCAGTCACTGCATCCTGTCTCTACTAGACCTACGCATCTCAGAAAGACAGTTAGGTGTCTCTAATCTCGGCAGATAGTAAGTTAAACCTAGATCATTTCTCCTAATGTGTTGGGGTAGAAAAACAATCATTCAGACGTCACAGTAAGGGAGCGGCAGAGGAAGTTGTTCCGGATAAATGTTTCAGTGGCTCCGGTAAAGGTTGCGTCCTGTTTTGAACCGATCCTCCACGCACTTAAACACTAACCGTAGCAATAAAGAACGAAATATAAAACTACGGTCAGCTGTTTTAAGCAGGACTCCCCTCTCCCGGCTCGCTACGAATCCCTTACAGAGAGACAGGAAACGTACCCGGGTCGCGTTGCTAACATGGCTGTTAAAATCTCCCCTCGGTTCTGCTCCCGGTCCCCAGAAGCGGAAAAAAAAAAAAATGCTTTAAAAAACACAACGGGGGTTGGAATGACCCGCTGGCTTCTGCTTAGTGACTGAGCTGCAGTGTTCTGTGCTCCATCAACACTGGTGAGTAGCTAGTTAGCTTTAGCCTACAGGTGAAGAGCTGAAGTGAATTTGAACAAGCTTTATTTACAAACTAAACCAAGGGTTTCAGCTATTAATATTATAAAGTGTCATAAAACATTTAAAAGATTAAAAATCATAAAAATAAGCCTTTGATTTAAATTAGTACCATGATTAAAAAATATATATAATGGTTAATAATATTACTTTTCTTTGTAAATACTGATGTTACTAAGACCTCTTGCTTTGTTTGTGTCTTACAAACCTACTTATGATAAAAAGAAGTGTTTGAAATTTTTATTAATTTAATTCTTAGTTAAAATTAGTTCATTGAAGAATAACAAAATGACCAGGGAGGCACTTAAATTTTTTTTTTTATATTTTGTGATTTTGTTATCGATATCGATCAATATGACTTTTTTTTTTACTGTCCAGCCATAGGATGTATTCACACTGCCTTGATTCTTCAAATAAATTGTGATTAATTTACCTGATATGCATCTTCCTCAATAAAAATAATTGCAAAGTTTGATTCAAAACTAATTTGTGGGAAAGATTGTTCAAAAAATTTTTGGGGTGGGAATTCAAAATAAAAAAACAAAAGATTTTTACCTCTCCAGTCCAGACTTAGTCAGTTTGTCGTTAGCACAAACAAAAACTCCACCATCAACTCACCAAAGAAATTTCTTCAGATTCCAGCATGCATCCTGCAACTTTTTGGTTCATCCCTTCTCCAAATCAATAATGACCAGGGGTCTCATTTATAAACGTTGCGTACACACAAAACGGGGCCTGAAACTGGCGTACGTCACTTTCAAAGCAAAAGTTGAGATTTATAAAAAAAAAACAGACTTGACGGGAAAATCTGCGCACCTGTACGCCAACTCTGACCCGTGCGTACGGACATTTTGGAGACAGGGGGGAATCAACGACGCAGTTGGTGAGGGGGTGAACTGCAGCCAGACTGCATATTACTCCTCTCACGCATATCATTTCACCTCACACCAAACTATTTTACTTAATTATGGATTCGTGTTATAAACATCCAAACCAGCAATGATATTTATATTGTAGCTTTGCAGTGAGCTATAGCTCTTCTAAAAACATTTTTCAATATTAAAATAGATACATAAAATTTATTTCAAAACCTTAAACTCACTGTGTGCCAATTAATAAATTCCAATCATCTGCCGTCCCTGAGCGCAATAATGCCTGCAGTCTTGGATGGGATCATTAAAATGAGCAGGCGATACATCACGTTACCATATAGGCTACTGTGGGGGAGCAGGCCAAAATTAAGATGCAATTGGCAGCAATGTCCGGGTTCCCAAACATAATCGGCGCAATTGACTGCACCCATATTACTATAAGGGCCCCGTCCGAGGAAATTCCCCTCCCTCCTGGCCTACTACCTCCCCAGCATGAGAACCCCGACTCACAGCCGCCTCCTCTTCGACAGGAAGCCTTCACCCAGGGAGCAAGGATCGGCCAGGATGTAAAAAATTTGTATTGTATCATTTAAGGTACCAATAGCTGTCACTAGACGCTGGGCAACCTCTTCTTCCTCAGCCCCCTAATCCTCAGCCTCCTAAGAGCTGAAAAGACACGACATATTAGTCTGTCTCCTTAAAATATGCTCAAATTTGGTGTCAGCTCGGGTGTACACGTACCCCCTCCAGTAGCAGACCCACTCTGGCGGTGGGAGGCAAGTTTTTTTTTATTCTCCACTTTGAGGTCCGACCACTTTTTTTATTTTTATTTCGGGTACCATGCTGTCAGTTGCACTGACAGTCTGCACTGCAGACGCCACATGCTGCCACTCACAGTTCTTCCTTTTATTTGTGACACCGCTGCTGTGTCCACCAAATAAAATGTCTCTTCTACCCTCCACTTCACGCACTAGCACTTCAATCAACATCTCCGTAAAGTTTCTCTTCTTGTTTTTCTTTTGTTGTTGCAATATTTCCCCTCTTCTTCATATGCATCAATATTCATGTCCTGCTTTGCATAGACCTTTTATAGCCAGAGTTGGGCTTGTTCAGGGCGGGATATGAGCCAAATTCACGTGCGCAAACTTCTAAGAAACTGATTAATAAAGGGGAAATTGCTTACACCTGTGCGTAGGCATGGTTTTATAAATCAGAAATCTTTTTGGCGTACGCAAACTTATTGTTTTGGTCGTACGTACACTTTTAGTAGGGATTCTACGCAATGTTTTATAAATGAGACCCCAGGCCTGACATGCAGATGCAGGGATGCATCCAAAAGCTGCAGGAATGGGGCACTAGAGGACTGGAGTAGCATCAAGAGACTTGGTAAAGATATGGAGGCTAGGGCTGGACGATAATCGATAGCAGTATATATCGATCGATAGACGTGTGGTGCATTAGAAAAAAAGGGGTCGATAAAAAAAGTTATATAGGAAAAACATTTTCTCCTCATTTTTTTAATTATGGCCTATCAGGTTGCTTAATACAACAACAATTACTCCAAACGAAGTATTACCGCTGACCCACCAAGCTGGCAGCCACCCCCTCCTCCTTTCAAAAAAAACACAAAAAAAAAACAAGAGAAAATATTACATTATTTGAGCTGAAACAGAATTTTTTGATAGTCCCTAAGTGAACCATTGCAGATGTTACAGCACGGGAGGAGCGGAGAAAGTTGTTCCGGATTAATGTTTCAGTAGCTCAGGCAAAGGTTGCGCCCCATTTTGAACCGATCCTCCATGCACTGAAATACCAAAAGTAGCGATAATGAACGAAATATGAAACTACGATCAGCTATTTTAAGATAGACTCCCCTCCTCTGGCTCGCTGCTGCGAATCTGTTACAGAGCGACACAGGAAATGTACCAGGTCACGCTGCTAACAAGGCCTGTGGCTTTTAAAATGTCCCCTCGGTTCTGTTTCCGATCCTCAGAAGCCAAAAACGCTTAAAAAAAAATAATAATACAGGGATGGATAGACCAGCCGACTTCAGCTCTCACTGGCTGGGCTGCAGTGTTCTGGGCTGTGTCGTCACTCTAAAGAGTAGCTGGTTAGCTTTAGCCAACAGCTGAACCAGAGCTGAAGTGAATTTGAATCGGCTTTATTGACCAACTTAACAAAAGGTTTCAGCCATTAATATTATTAAGTGTCATGAAATGTTTAAAAGATTAAAAAGCATCAACATAAGACTTTAATTTGAATTACTAACAATAAAAAATATATATATAAAATGGTTAATAGTATTAATTTTCTTTGTACTTACTGAAGTTACTCATGTCTCTTGATTTGTTTCTGTCTAACAAATTTAGTTATGATAAAAAGAAGTGGTTGACAAATTAATAAATTAAATCCTTAGTTAAATGAGTTCATAGAAGAATAACAAAATAGCCGGGGAGGCACTTAAAATTTCTTTTTTTACATTTTGTGATATTTATCGATAATTATTGATATCGATCAATATAACTATTCCTTTATTAATATGCTCTTTTGCTATATTGTCCAGCCCTAATGGAGGCCTTTTGTTGCACGAGAACAGGAGGAGTCCGCTCAGTGACTTCATATCACTGCTGCTTTTTCTCAGCCGCTATACAACATAAATCATGTCAAGTATAAAACATACTTCCTGCTGGCCTTCGACATTCCGCTGCCGCCGGCCTCCTCCTCGTCGGACTCCGTGGGTTTCAGGTTCTCCTTCTCAAGCTTTCTGGGGGGCCCGCCGAAGAAGTCCCCGATGCCTTTCTGCCAGGTCGGGGTGGGACGGGGACACACAGGGTTTCCGCCTGCGTACTTGCCCTTCACTGTGAAACACAAACTTCAAATCAGTTGCGTCGCATACAGTCGGTGCACAGCGGCGTCTGAGGGTTTAACGTGGACTGACCCGGAGTGGATGAGTGGCTGCCGGACGCCGATGACGCGTTGGCCGAACTGGAGCCCAGAGACTTTCGGGGTGCAGAAGCTGCAACAGCTGTGAAAACAAGAGCAGACTGATGAGAGAGAGAAAGGAGGGATATAGAATTCATCCAGAAGGTTTGGTCCGCTCCCAATGAGGTGGTCCTACAATAAATGTTCAAAAGGAAGCATCATGACTAGAAGAACCTTGGCTGAATCCCTTTGATCTGAAGGAGCAGCTCTACACCAAGATGACCACATGTCTAGCTCATTTTAACTGCTTGTGTCCACGATCTCCCTCTATCTAGTTATGAACCACTTTTAACAAACATAGTTGAGTTGTGGAAGCAGAGCTGCACAATATACCACAAATGTACTGCTTATAGCCTACTATTTAGGCACAATATATGTATTTATTAGGTTCTGGGTACATATTATATGCAATTAAAATTCAGCCTTACTGCTGATTATCCAATTAATCTATCAACCAAGAATTATTATCAGTTAAATATTAAAAATAGGTCGGTAACACTGTTGATTTTGCATTTCTATATTAATACAGACCAGGAAATATAAATATAACTACAAATGAAGCTTGAGCGTTTATGCAAACAGTTCGTTCATTACAGGTATTTTTTAAATAAAGTTACTGATTAAATTAATACAGTTAAAGCAAACTTGAGGGAGAAGATGTGGTTTACCTTTAACGCCGAATTTGCAAATACTTTTAATAAGATAAAAAAGTAAAGTTGATAATAGATCACCATTGATCCATCCCATATTACCAGCTTGAACAGATAGAATCGTGAAACTTCTGAATGGAGTTTGGCGGAACCGTACAGTATATACGCTGAGGCGCTAAAAACTGGCGCCAGTTTGGCAAAAAGCTGAAAACGAAACAAGTCAAACACTCCTGTCGGCTGACACGTTATCCGATTAATCGGAATGTGTACAGTTAAACTCATTTTGTTACTTAAACGACTGTTAAAATTGTTTAAATATGTTGGGGTTTTTTTTGTTGTTGGTTAGAATGAATCAAAGAGAGGAACCAGACTTCGGTTGGCGGGAGGATGTTTACAGACGCACCACAGGGCAATCATTTAATTAATAGTTAAACTAATCGCTTATGTTTGAGCAAGTACAATACATCAAGTACAGACAATCTGAAGAAATTTATCTATAATGTCTACCTAATATTGGTTTTGTCCGACTGCTTCCAGCCCCCCAGTTACAATAATAATCAGCGGATATTTCTAGTAAATATATTTTATTTTTCTCTACGGTTTACTAAATATCCTTACTGTACCTTTTCTGTATGATGCGGGAACACTGTCGGCTTTAGTCCTCACCATATTGGCGGCGAACCTGTGCAGTAAAAAAGAATGTTCCAGAAGATATTACACCCGATTGAAGAAAGGCGTCCCGCCTCTGTTTAAAACCATCTGCGGATGGGGCGGGAGATTTCTTCTTCGCACTTTTTTAGCGGTTGGCAAACAATATTGTGGTGCTTTACCCCCAACAACTGGCTTGGAGTGTGAACTACAACGCCCCCACCCCCCATACCAATCAATAATAATAATAATAATAATAATAATAATGGTTTAATTTTTTAGTATTTATAACCACAATTCAAAGGTATATAGGTCTTAAACTGTGGTTAAAAGATTCGCTATCAAATTTGACTAAATTAGTCATTTGATTTCTTACTTGTTAATTTCTCTTTCTCAACCAATTATCTGTTACTTTTTGCTTGGCCAAATAAACTTGAGCTCTCTCCTATATTCTATCAGATCTGTATTCAGACGCTCTTAGTGGTTCAGAAGGGCATCAAAAACAGTAGAAAACTGGATTAATAATAATGTTACAGTCATCAAGAACCAAGCGGAAATGTAAACATGCCTTTATTGGTTTAACGGATGAATTACCATGACAACAAAGGCTGACCATTTTCTGTCATTCCATATAAAACTCAGAGGCACAAGCAAACTAAGCGGTTGCTCAGGGCCCCCCAGTCCCAACCGGGGCCCCCCATAGATGCTTATTTTAAACAGAGACTACAGATGTTAAAATTCATGAAAATGTGAATATTACTCAATTTGATTTAGTGTATTTTTAATGCAGATTATTTAAAACGTTTCAATTGGTTAAATTTTTCTGTGTAGTAAATAGGCAAGTTTGTTTGTAACTAATTGTTTAAATTGTTAAAATAAAAAAATAGTTTTAAATTAAAGTTCTATTTTATTTTTTATATTAAACATTTTGCAAAAACATTTACATTTAATAAATTGAATAGAATAACATTTACATACGGTACCTTTTAATTTAGAAAAAAGTGTTAATTATATTTTTAAAAATTGAATTAAATTAAAACACAAATTAAATTACATTTTAATTTTCATTGTTTGATTTTTATAACAATAACGTGTTATAACGTATAAATGACGTTTTTTTTTTATATTGACAATCACCTCTGATTGATTTTTAAGATCAGCCAAATAAACTCTGCCTGCTTTCCCAGATAAGACCAAATCTTGGTTTAAATGCTGTTATTGTGGTTATTGGTCTTAACAGAAAGTTGGGGCCCCTGAGTCAAAATCTGCTTAAGACCCCATAGGACTGATTGATATAACTTGAAAATCTTATGTGGCCTAAAGTTGTGTTTACGAATAAATACCATGCCAAAAGCATATAACTTACTATAAAAGATGAAAAACCCAAATTCCGAATAATATTTTATTAAAAACTGTCTTCTTCAAAATAGTTGGCAGGTTTGCTCATTGTCTGTTGTTTCCCTTTCCAAGATGGCGGCCTTGCTGATGTGTTACAGCAGCTGAGACAGTCGCCTGTTAGGAGACGAATACAGAGTATTAGGAAAAGGTATATATTGTAATTGAAATTTGGACAAAGAAAGGAAGTATTAAAATTGTACATTTTTACAATCCATGTAAAAATCTCTCATTAGATTCAATAGAAGGACTAAACACATATTTAGAAGGAAAAATGGTTTGGTGTGGAGATTCTAATGCTCACAGCAAAGTATGGGTTAGTTATAATGATGAAAATGGAAATGTAATTGAGTAAATTATGTAAAAAAAAATTAAGATGTGATGGAGCAATTAAGTCACGAAATAAAGCTTTCAAAACGGTGAAAAGAAATCATAGTACTCAGAATCTTATTGAATTATAAAAAATGCAAAGAGAGATCGGTGGAGATGTTTTTGTAATTCAGTGGGAAGACAGACTAAAATAGAGAAAGTGTGAACAATGTTAAGCAAAATTAATGGGATAAAAAGAGAGTATGGATATCCAATCTTGAATGACACAGACATAGTAGCAGTTAAAAATAAAGAGAAGGCTAATGTGATGGCCTGAGCATTTTCTAAAATTCATAGTTCATGCAACATTGCTGAAGAAAAGAAAAGAGGGAAAGGGCAGACCTTAGCTGAGAATCAAGAACTATTAAGGAAAGAGGAAGAGGGTAATGATTTATTAAATTTATCATTTACAAAAAGAGAATGGAACAGAGCACTTAAGAAATGTAAAATATCAAATCCAGGAAAAGACCACATTTGTTATAACAGGATAAATCAACTTAGTGAGATATCCAAAGATTTATTACTAGAGTTTTACAATAGGATTTGGGAAGGTTGGAAATTACCAAAGAATTGGAACGAAGCAGTGATCATTCCAATATGTCAACCAGGTAAGGGTGTTACAAACCAGAAAATTATAGACAAATAGCACTGACTTCTAATTTATGCAAAATAATAGATAAAATGATTAATGATAAATTGATATACTATATAGAAAGTAAAGGATATTTATCTCAGAATCAAATGATGTATATAAGGGGGAATAGCTTGCTCACTTTTTGGAGATGATAGGACAATGTGGACAAGAGGAAGGAATGAAAAATTTACTGCAAACAAATTACAAGGAGCAATTCTAAAGGTTGAACAGTGGTCACATAAATTGGGATTTAAGTTTTCTGTGGATAAAACTAAGAAAATGGTTGCTACAAGGAAAAGAGTTGGTGCAGAAATATCACTTAAGTTGTGTGGAAAATAATTAGAAAGAGTTAAATATTTCAATTTTCTTGGAGTATGGTTTGATGAGAAATGAACTTGGGTAATACATATTCAAAATATAATAAATGAATGTAAAAAGGTTTTAAATATAATGAGATGTTTAGTGGGAACAGACTGGGGAGCAGATAGGACGTTATTGAGAGCCATATATGTTGGTTTAATTAGGTCAGTATTTGATTATTTATGTATAGTTTATAATTCAGCAGCAGAAACACATTTTAAAAAGTTGTACAGTACCAGGCTTTAAATCAACACCAACAGCTTCAATTCAAGTAGAAATGAGATACATGCCTCTGGACATTAGAAGGGATCAAATAATATTAAATTATAGGATGAAACTGCTTGGACAGAATCATCCTGCTCTAAAAAATAATTAAACCTTGTTGGCAGAAAGAGTTCAAAGAGTTCAAAAGCTTTCGATGGGTAGCAACCAGGAAAGCAATAGAAACCAAAACTGACTAGAGTAATATTAACCCTATGGTTCCATTTCCAATAATACCACCATGGATAATTCCAAACATAAAAGTAGACCTTACTTTATCATACAGGAGAAACAAAGATTAGAAATTCATTTTAAACTCTCATGTAGTACAGGTTTATATTAATTTATATAATGGATATGCTCACATTTTTACAGATGCATCAAACAATAATAGTAATCAAGTGGGTGTGGCTTTTATAATTCCAGAGTTTCGAAAAAAAGTAGGAAAAAGGATGAATAATGGACTTTCATTATTCACAGGGGAAATGTTGGCATTATTGATAGCTGTTCAGTGGGTGGAGGAAAATAAACCATTATTCACAAAAATCTGTTCAGATTCCAGTTCATCGTTGTTAAGCTTGGATAATAGTCATAGTCAGAAAGCAGACCTGATATACTACTTGAGGTCTTACAAACTATCTTTAGATTAAATTTGATGGGATTAGTAGTCAGTTTGGTTTGGGTACCAGCACATTATGGGATTCCTGGAAATGAAGATGCAGATAAAATGGCAAAAGGAGGCTGCAAGAAGAAATCAAGTAGAGTTAAACATTAACAACAGTAGAGCTGAAATGAAATGCATCATAGAACAGAAAATGAGGGAAAGGTGGCAAAAACAATGGGAGGAGGAAAGGAGAGGTTATCACTCTATTCAAAGGAGACATGAGAAGGACAGAGAGGACCAGGAGGGGGGGGAGACACGATAATATCTAGAGTTGGATTTGGACACACTGGTTTGAACAGCACTTTGCTTATTATAGGAAAGCACCAAACGAGAAAATGTCATTATTGTGGAGTAAAAGAAACTACAGAATATCTTTTATTATTTTGTCAAAATTATAAAGAAGAAAGAAGACAACTGATTAATAATTTGGCGAGAAACAAGAAGATAGACATACAATATATTTTACAAAAGAGGAAGGATGTAAGATGTTTTTTTGGTTTTGGCCTTACTCCAGTTTCTAAAACGAGCCCATGTGTTTGTTTTAGTTAAATTAGCTTTTTTGAGTAAAATTAAAGTCCACACTCCAAGCCAGTTGGTGGCGGAAGTGCACCAAATCGTTGTTTTTTTGGCCAATATCCAAAAAAAACGAAGAAGAAATCTTGACAGTGGCCTGCTGAATGTTTTGTCCCTCCTGGTGTTCCGTAGTGGCGGTTAGCGGCTGCTGCCTGGAGGATCTGAAACGAAACATCATTATTTTTCGGGGATCTTCTTCACCCTACGGGTTTGTAGAACTTTTTTATAGAAAATGTTTAAGATTTGGGAAAACTTCCCGGTTGTTGTGGACACTTTCCCGGCTGCTCGGAAACTTTAAACCTCCCGTAGCTCCCAGTAGTTTGTTAGTTGGCGTTTTCCAGTTTTAGCTGGGTTATTGGGGCTTTCACATTACTTACAATTTTTATCATCATATTAATACCACTTGTTCCACCTTTGTGCTTTTTAAGTGCGTTTGGAAGCAAATGTAAAAATATTTTAAATTCAAAGAACAACAAAAATGTTTTAGTCCTTCTCGTCTGAAAACTAAAATATACCCTAAAGTTACTGAATACCATTCAAACACAAGGGGAGGATTTCAAGTGCTTTGCCACATAAAAACGCGTTAAATAAAATATACACGAGAAGACAACAAATTAAAGACTTAGGAATCTTTATGATTTGCATTTTCATTTCATTGCTGAAAATAGTTGTTACAAAACCAGTTGTTTCAGTGCATTTCTTTCTTGCTTTGCAACCTTTCTGGAGAGTTTTTGGGAGTTATTTTGTCCCATTCTTGCAGGAAAAACCTAAGAAATACGTAAAAGCATGAAAGGCCACAGAGTTTTTTTTTTAAAAATGGTCCAGCAGCTGTAGCCTCTTCTTCCTCGGCGCATTCCCTTGGAATGTGGGCAGTTTGGACGTCTATTGCTGAAAAGTGCATTGATGTCCATGGAAAGAAGCTGGTCTCCCTGACTTTTCTGCATCCATGCTGGTAAAACAGAAAAATAAGCACATTACACAACCCCTAGGATCACAGTGCCTCCATGCAGGGATCGGTTGCTCCATTTCTACCACAGGAAGATGTTCATCCCTGATGCGTCAGAGCCCATAGAAGTGTACGCTGTCACTGGACAGAAACAAAAACAGAATAGTTTGCAAATCTTAATCCAAATGGAAGAGCTGGACAAGGATTTCATAAAAGTAATTTCTGGTCCATGAGGTTCATTTAGCTGTCGGATGATAGTTTTGGATGCAGTGTCATATTGGAAGAGATCCCTCTGCGTTCCTTCAACGGTATCAAGAAAAACCTTGATGTGCACATCTGCTGTCCAACTGGAGATCATCCAAACTTTTCTGTAATGTGTTAAAGCCGTAAGTGTAGAATTACTCTTTTTTTGTTGTTGTTGTTGTTGTTGAAAGAGAGGAAGTTGATCCAACCAAACGGGTTAAATCTAAGCGTTTTTCCTGTAGTTGTGTTTTTGGCAGACAGAATTCAGATTTTTACCCAAATAAATTTTTTTAAAGTAATCTTGTCAAGTATAATGTCGGAACAGCTCAAAACGATTTTATTTATTTTAACTTACAACTTTATAAACTTGCTGAAACCACTGTTAAAAGTCACCGGAGGACTTTCATAAGATCAGATACCACCAGACTCTCCCAGACTTCTATCTGTTAAATCAATCTTTGATTAGTGATTTAATAGTTTCCACACTTCACAGGTGATACGTTGGTTACCACACTGTGGTGCGTTTGTTTTAACCTCCAGCTGCTGCCATGGAGGACGTGATGCGCCTGGTGTCAACCGGAGACTGTGTGAAGATCTGGGATGCGGTTTCCATGGCGCCGCTGGAGCAGTTCAACCCCCACAGCAGCGGCCACCCCGTTGCTCAGGCCTGCTGGAGCTCCAACAGTATCCTCTGATGTTACTGATCCGATCTCAATGTTGTGAAATGGATAAAATTAGAATGAAGAGGGTTATTTTTGCAGATGATACAAATTTGTTTTGTTCAGGGCAGGACTGTCAACAGTAAATCCTGAATGTTGAAACTGAGTTGAATTGTTTAAAATGGTGGTTTGACTGGTAAAAGCTTTTTTCTTTTCTTTTTTTTTTATCAAACGAAAACAAAATTTATGGTTTTCGAATCTCTCGAAAAACATTCTAAATTAAATTTGTGTTTAAATGGAACAATTTTGCAAAACTAAGTTTCTGGGGAAAATAATTCAATATTTTCATGTGAGCAACAAGGTTTTACGGAAGACGATCCATCAGCCTGTAACTTTAATTCCTCTTTACCTTTGTGAAAACATTTTATTTCGCTTGCAGCAGCTACTGTCACATAATATAATACAGGCATGGAGTCAGAATGAATGAATGAAAATGCAGATTGCTTGCAGTGATAAACATTTACTGTGACTTTTTATGCACATTCATCGTCTTCTGCTTAATCCGGTGTCTGGTCACAGAGCCAGCAGTTTAATCAGAGAGAGCCGGACTTCCACGTCTTGGAGAGGAAACTTCACCCTTTTCCGGCTCCAGACTGTAGTCCTGGTTTTGTTTTTGATACCTTGATTAAAATTTTTTTTTTAATGTAGATTTAGTTTTTTTATTCTTGCCATGCGTTCCGTCCTTGACTAGTCCTGTCAGACCAGTACCTGGTGAGTGCCAGCAGCAGTGGAGACAAGCTAGTGGTTTCCAGTCTCAAGTCGAGTCCTGTTCCAGTGGTTGAACTGGCTGAAGGGGTGAGTCAGTGGATCACTGAAGTCGCTCTGATTTTACTGATATATTGAGAGTGAACAGCTTTGCTTTGTGGGGAGAATAATCATCTACCCGAGACTTAGTATTCAGGTCCAGATTATGTAAAATAATTAAAGAAAATTAATTCTAAAGTTGACCAATGGTCTTATTTTCCTTCCTCCCTCTTAGACAGGATGGGATTTTATAGAATTTTACGTAAATACGATTTAAATAAGACATTTTAGACCTTTTTTATAAATCTTTCCTTCTACTAAAAGGGGAAGTAAATTTTTTTTCAAGCTGGACCTTATTTACAGCATGCATTACATTCAGTTACTCCCTCAGACAAGTTTAAATCCAGTTGGAGTCCTTTGGGTGAAGTGTATATCCAGTCACGATCAGCGTATATCCATAGAACGAGAGACGTGTGGCCACAGCAAGTGCTGCCTCTAAATAAGGCATCTGCCACAAAACTCCTTCATTTCACCAATGTTTTGTTATGAATCACTAGCACTCTTCTCCTCAGAGTTCATAGTGTGTTGGAGGTGCTTCTTTGTTGTCTTCTGGGGTGTTTTACAGGTGTGTTTCTAAACAGATTCCAACTGGCCACAAAATGAGGTCTGCGTTATGTCGCTGCCATCCGCCATGACAGTTGTAGTCTGAGCAGGGCTTTCAGTCTGCACTCTATAGCGGCAGATGGCACAAACAAAATGACCGCTGTATAGCACAGACTACAATTCCTCCTCAGACTACATTTGCCATGGGGAACTGCAGTTACGTCACTGGAATGATAGCTAGGTGTAAGTTGGAATAAAAGCCTGTAAATATCCTGGAAGACAACAAGGAAGCACTTACGAGACGCTCAGAACTCTGAGGGGCACTTTCTAGCGAGTCATAACAAAACAACGGTTAAATGAAGAAGTTTTGTGGCAGATGATGCCTTAAGTAGTGGCTGCACTTACTATGCCCCCCATTAACTCCCATTATATGGATATACTCTGATCGTGCCTAGGGATGCACCAATAATGGTATCGGGGCCGATGCCATTCCTTTGTACGGTATCCGTTAAAGTTAACTGATACTTAAAATTTGTAAATTCTGCAATAATTTCACAGAAAAACATTTTTCTCACTTGAAATTTTAGTTTTGTGTACTTTTTAAAAATTAAATTCACCATCATTTGTTGTAACAAGCAGAGAAGGAAAAAACATGTCTTCCAATTCGTTGCATATTTGTGTGTGGTAGAAGTATCAGTATTGGTACTCGTATCGGCAAGTACCCAAATCCAAATATCGGCGTCCTATCGGTTTGAAAAAATTGGTATCGTTACATCCCTAATTGTGTCTGTATATAAACTTCTCCCAAAGGACCCCAAGTGGCTCCAGAGTTGTCTAAGTGAGTAGATGAAGTTAATGCATGCTATAAATAGGCTGAAAAAAAACCTTCCCCTTTAAGCTGCAGTTTAAATCCAGTTTTACACCAGAGTTAAGGAGAAAAAAAGTTTGAATATAATTTTTTTCCCCCCTGTTCTTGTTTCTGATCCAGAAAAAACAGACCCGTGTTTGTCTGAGTTCTTCATCCCAGTTTCTGGTCAGTGGAGGTCTAGACCACTGCGTCCATATCTGGGACCTGAAGACCACGAGGCTGCACCGCTCCCTCAAGGTAAGACCTTTACGGAGCCACGTCCCCGACACGCCAGCTGAGGGTCTGAGCTGCTGATGCCCGATTCTGTCTCTCAGGACCACAAAGAAGAAGTGACCTGCGTCTCCTTCAACGCCAACGACAGCTGCATCGCCTCCGGCTCCTCCAGCGGCGACCTGGTCCTCCACAGCCTGACCACCAACCTGTCCAGCAGAGCCTTTGGACACGGCAGCAACCAGGTGAGACAGAAGCTGCACAAAGAGATTGAGTTTGAATTTCTACCGAGATTAGGACTTCGTATTGACATTTATGTCTAAATAACCAGGGCTGGGATTAAATATCGATTCAGCAATGCATTGGAATTATGTTTTTCTCAATTCAATACTGATTCATCTAATCCAATGAATCGATTTAGTCCTCTGGCCAGTGGCGGCGTTGTGGGCAGCACTCTAGGAAGAGCGTTCAGCATTGTACAACATATGTACAATATTGTACAGTTTGGTTTGCTAAATAATCCATGACCGAAAACATCCTCGGGTTAATTTCTTCTTAAACATTGTTACCACCTCAAACATTATTTAAAAATATACTAAGGTATTTAATTACTTGTGTATTTACTTATTATTGAATCGATATCTAAGCTAATAAATCAATATCTAATCGAAATTTTATTGAACTGCGAAATTCCTAACCATATCCAGCTCTATAAATAACCATTTCCAGTAAATTCCTCACCTAAAAGAGAATATTGCAGGTTAAATATTTTCAAAAAATTCTAATAAGATGTACGAAAATTACAATTTAAAACGTTTCTTTCGGTCTTTTTAAATTTTACAATGCTTAACGGCACAAATCATACATTAGGAGTATAATAATCTGTGATGTGTGTGTGTGGGGGGGGGTCGTATGTTACGCGCTGCCTCAACTCAGTAGATAGATGGCAAGAGTCGGCATGTTTTCGATTGTGTTCATTTTTCTTAAAAATGATAAATTATTGTGTTTGAAGTAAAAAACACCAGGTTTCCAAAAAACGAACAAACAAAAAAAGATAATATCTTCCGTGTTTGGCTGGGTGCGTTTTATGCAGCTGAAACTGGGGCCTCTGTTCTTTCTGCGGTCTGGAGTATGCAGCAGGTCAATGGCTGTATGGTTCTTCTCCACCATATGTGTAGTTGTAAACGCTTAAAGTTTCTTCTGTGACAGTCGACATAAAATCCATAGTTTTCTATCAATCAGCTGACAGGACTTCCTTGTACCACATCACATCCGATTTTGGTGGATGTTAAATCTTCTGATTAAAAAATTACTCCAAAAGCAGAAATAATTTATGCATGAGTGAATGTTTATTCAGAAATGGTTCCTAATGTATTTAGGCCAAGGGTCAGCAACCTGGTTGCTTTTAGGGACGGCATAAAAAAAATACATGGAGAGATTAATAAAAATGAAGTGTTGCATGTATGTATCCGTAAATGTATCTGTTTCCTGTCTTAAATCATTATTCCTATTTCTGAGTGTTTAACATATGATCAGACATAGCATATCAACATGAAATTATTATTATATAACTAAAGATAAACCATGCAACTGTTAAATAGTGTGTAATATAGAGGTAGCCCACATTGGCAGATTACCTATGACTATAGGAATAACTGATATAAACTAATGGAAAATAAAATTTTGGCTAATAATTGTGATGGTGTGGAAAGTTTTTTTGCACATTCCTAAATGACTTCCTCGTCATGGTTGGACACATTATACTGTGGGCATCTCTTTGTTACACATTTTCTGCTGCAGACAATGACATACAGTGGCCGCAGGTGCTCCTGTCGAGGCAGAGTCACTCAAAATTAATCAAACTAATCTATATTTAGCATTAGATTTGGTAACAACAATGTACCACTCAGAGTCGGCGCTCATTCTATGCCGCGATGCCGCTACAAGCTAGGCAGCTACTGCTGCCGCTTGCAGAGAACGAGACAACGGCTCAAAACGATATGGCTCAGGGCCGCTCTGTATCTCCCTGTACTCTGTTCCCTTTGGTGTGGAGAAAAATCTTCAACTTCCAGATTATTTCCCTCTGAGGCAACGGAGCTCGCATTACGACGGCTCTCTCCACCTTTCTGGCCGTCTGTAACTCTGTGTTCCTGCAACATGTCAGTCACAGCCCAGAACACGCCCTGTCCTTTATCCCCTGGTCCGGCCAGGCAACGGCTCCTTTTGAGCCGTTTAAAAAAAAAAGAAAGAAATGTGGCCGGGGTTACACTCTGGTAGGGGGGTGAGTTACTCTAAGTAGCTCTCGATGTGATGGTCCTGCACAAATGGAAATAGTTTTGAAACAGTGCAACAGCATTTATTATATTTAAAATAATACCGTCAAAGCCTTATCAAAAGTGCAACTTTTCACATCAAAGTAAAGGAACAAGGGTTGAGCATGCAAATAGCTCAGGAACAAGCATATCGGGAACATTTTACAGTAGTGGAGGTTTGAATTAGGGCATACTATAAGAAGTTCAAGATAAAATTGCTATTTATTTTAATATTTCATGTTAGCTATGTGGTGTTGGTCCCTATGAGGGTGTTACAGGTTCCTTCCTTCCAGTGAGCTTTGCAGATTTAGCAAAACGTCAGGCAGTAATCATTGTTAAATTCATAATAATGCGGCAAGAGTCAATCTTTTGCATTGGTAACCGACTTAACTAAAACTCTTATCTGCCCCCCTGGGCGCCCTATGATGCATAGCGTCATTTCAATATGTAGGTATCCGCAACTCGGCCTATATGCTGGCAGTGGGCACTGCAGCTGCACTATAGGGCGACCCGTTGCATTCTCCCTCAACCCAAAATCCTCAGCTCACAGATTTCGGCTTTAACGTTAACATACCTTGCATTAACTATAGAATTGTGGCTGATATTCATGCAGATGTGTCATTAGGTTAGAAGTGTTGCTGCCTTTCACAGACACTTTTTCCTTCACGTTCTGAAAACAGGATAGCTGTCTTCTATCAACCATCTCTCAGTATTCTTTAAATACCCCAAATATGTCCATACTTCCGACTTTGTCTTCTATCAGGGCTGATATATCTCCTGAGCGCTGCTGTCTCCTCCTTCGGCCATCATTTCAGCTTAAATAAAGTTTTGGTTGTAAACTAAAAAGTGCGCATGTGTGGCAACTTCAGCAGATGATGAGACGGTGGCTGATAAGGCTCACCGTGCCTACACCGTGGACGGCGTAATCCACCGAGATAATAATTTTTTTTTTTTTAACAAGACCGTAATAATTATTGTCATCATTTTTACCAAGGTTTACCGCTATAACGGTAACCATGACATCCCTAGTGCACGGTGAATAATGGTGTGGAGAAATTATAAAGTTTATACGTTTAAAATTAATCTGTTTAATTAAAGAAGCAGAGTATCAGGGACCATGTAGCTATGATCCACTTGATCACCATCCTCTTCCTACTCTCCAGCCCATCCACGACCTCCGACTGTCCATGGTGAAGCGCTCCCTGCTGGGAAGTGTCTCCGATAGCGGGACCATGGTGCTGTGGGACGCCAACACCCAGAGGGAGCTGCACGTGTTCAGCAGTGCCCACAAGGCCCCCGGCTCGGGTTTGGCGTTCTCCCCGACCAGCGACCTGCTCGTCGTCAGCATCGGCCTTGATAAGAAGGTCATCTGCTACGACACGGCCAGCAAGATGTGAGTTCATGTTAGTCTCTGCCGCTACGTGACACTACAGGTGGTTAAAGCTGAACAAAACATTTATTGGTCTGCAGAGTCCTGCGGGCGATCCGTGTGGACAGCCCTCTGACCTCGGTGGACTTCACCTTAGACGGCACCGGTCTGGTGGTCGGGTCCACTCAGGGGAAGATCTACCACTACGACCTGAGGAACTCAAGTACCCCCACCAGAGTCACAATGGCCCACAAAACCTCTGTCACCTCCCTGCGCTTCCAGAGTAACACCAGCAGACACAAGGTATGTGGACAAATACCTGGATTATAAAGGCCCAGAACTGTCCGTGAGAAGATGTTCAGGGTCCAATTGGTTCATTGTCAACTTCAGTTTGAGCTTATACAAAGAGTCATTTAAAAATTTCTACACTTAACCTAAATCTGCTTTCTCTCTTTTTCCTGACCCACTTCAGTCCAGTAAACTCGGGTCTGCCAAGATTTCCAGTACAAAGAGATCCAGCTCCAAACTGTCTGGCAGCCAGCAAGACTCTGCCCCCAGCACAGGCTCCGCCCAACACAGACAGGTCTCCTGCACAGGTGAAAATTGCACTACCAGATGGTTGAAAACTCAAACTTGATATAGGCCCTTTAAAAGTTTAATCCACAATAAACCTTTGTCCTTGCCTCTGTGATATTTTTTCCTCTTAAAAACTGATGCCATATCCCGTTTTCTGTAGAAAGAATTTACGGCATTGAGCGGTATGTTTTGTCCAGCAGGTGGCGCCGGTGTGGAGGTGATGTTTCGTGAGGCCGAAGGCCAACAGTGGGCGGAGCAACAGCCTCAGGCAGAGAAGTTTGGAATCGTGGGACGCAACAGTCTGGACATTTTCTCTCCCACCCGCGAAGGTCAAAATATCAGACTTTTATAAATGAAATACTATTTCTGAATTTGGTTTTCCTTTTGAAGGGAAACATTTTTTTTCCCCTCCAACTTGGACCTAAGTTTTAGCATTTATGTTCATTTACTCACCCAGACAAGTATGAAACCACTTGGAGTCCTTCAGAAGAAGTTTTTATCCAGTCTCGATCAGCATTAGGGGATTCACGATCTCGATTTCGTATTGAAATCGATCAAAATTACGTTACGACCTTGCGCATCAAAATCCAAAAGAGGGTCGCGATCACCTCCTCCTCCTGTTTACTGTGCGTCCCACTCGGGACTCCGTAGCAGCAGTTAGCAGGCGACCGTCTATTTTCTCAGATTTCCTCATCACAAAGAACAACACATTGCATTTTCCCTAACAAGTAACTCACACGAGTTCTAATACAACTCCTAACACCTGGTAACGTTTTAACTACCTGTCTCACTCCCCCAGGATCAGAGCAAACGTCTACAGAGCACCTTAGCTGACGCTAACAAGTAGCCAAAGCTAAGCTACAGTTAAACCATGTCTAAGACAGATAAAGAAAAAAGCAGCAGGACCGGCGCTAGAGCCGCTCCTTCTACTGTGAAATCCCCAGTGAGGAAATTTGAAGTTCCCGACGAGTTAAGTCCAAGTTCGCATTGTAAACAACAGGACCACTGTTGGCTGCATTTTTCTCGATCGGTCCAATGAGCTATCTGGAGCAATGCATCTCCAGTCGTTCTGCAGTAACTATAAACAGTCACTAGATGGCAGCCACTCTGTTTCTAATAATTTCCTATTAAACAATACTGTTACACTTTTATTGTAAATAAATTATTTCCATTTGACAATTTAATGACCAATGATACATTACACAAGAATAATAAAAATTGAATCAATTTTGTCTTTTAAAATAAGATTTCATTTAAAAAATGTAATGTATAAAACCACTGATTGTAGATTAGTCTAAAAATGACATGGGGCTCTGTACTGTAAAAAATAAGAGAATCGTGACCCTGAAATTGAAAATATAAAGGAATCAAGGATTTGGAGAACCGTAACACCCCTAATCAGCGTACATCATATAAAAAAAATTTTTTATGAAGTGGTAGTACTACTCCTCTTGGAGTTCAGAACTTCTTTTTTCTGGGTGAGCAACTGCACATAATAGATGCTAAAAATATGGTCCAGGTTGGAAAAAAAAGAACGTTACCTCTAATCAACAAGGAATAGGAAATTAGCTGTCAGCTTTATTAAGAAGACGGGTCAGAGAGTGTTAAATTATGGTTCTGGAGGAATCTGGAGTCTTTAAGAACCAAATCTGTTAAATATTGAGTCAATTTTTTTGGATTCTGGGTGGAAGCCGGAGTACTCTGTGTTGGGGTTTTTAAAAGAAAATGCAGATATTTGGCTATTACAGTTAAAGGACTGCGTATGGCAGTCAATGAGAATAATAATCTATGAAAAATTCTTAATATTCGGGGCACCACCTTTTTGTAGGAACTATTTTTATAGGCAAACGAATATGTATATATATTTATCAGTCTCTAATATTCTGGCACCTGCATAGATAAGGCTGAGGTGAAACGCATGAAGGTGTAAATTCTTACCGCATATTGAGACATTAAAACCGTGCCGTGTGTGTTGAATAAAAGTGAAAACATTGACTTTCCAAAATACAAAAGTTGATTTACAAAACAAGAAAAAGAAACATTTAATCACTCAAGCTAATAACTAACAAACTACTGATCAAACTTAAAGAATAAAAAAAATTATAAGAAAAAAAACAGAATACAAATGGATAAAAATGCAATGAAAAAAAATCCTAACAGATTCCTCCAAAAGCATAACTGATGTTATGCTTTTGATTAGAAGATTAGTTTCTGTTCTTAATCTTCTCTGAACAAGTCGGAACACCTCTGATTCCTTTGTTTATTAATTGACGGCGGCCTGGGCCAAACGCGTGGGCTAATCTTAGCTTTAGCTCCCGGTAACACACGTTGGGCGTTTGAAGTGGCTTAAATACATTTATTAAACATTTAACAAAAAAAGGAAAAACTCCTGTTTGATTGAGTAGTTTAAATTGCAGGATTTAAAACGCCTTTTTGTCAGGAAGGTTTTTTAAAAACACTGGTTAAAACTTTAGTGGTTAGCGGGCGGCTTTAGTTTAGTTGCCAGCTGGCTCACTGTATTGTTTGCGAAGCTTTCTCTTCAAGTGATAAAACAAGTTTCGCTTAGAGCGGGGGGGGGGCTTTTCTTTGCACACAGAGGGACAAATACATCAGCAGAACTGTGAATCGGGATAAAACGATCTCTCAAAAACGACACATCGCCACACATGTAGATCGTTTCTTGGTCTTAAATCGTCACATTGCAAACCCCCATTTCAGAGTACGACTCTCTTCATCTCCTTGCCCTGATGTTGCTGTAGGTCCAGACTCCAGGACCCAGGGGACAGCTGGAGACACTCCCTTTGGAAGATCACATGGTACCACAGGAAGTCTTTTCTCTAATCCACCGGTTAAAGTGGCTGTTTTTGGACTAACTCTTTGTCTGCTTTCACAGTTAGTGGTTTGGAGATGTTGTCTAGAGAGGGCGAGGGTCAGCAGCTGGTGGGACGGGGCAGTTTGGACATCTTCTCTCCGGTCAAAGAAGGTCAGAGTTTCTTCAGGGAACGAATTGGCATGTTTGTGTCTGTTGTCATGGAGATAATTATGGCTGTGTGTCAGACTCTCAGTCAGGTGGCGGGTCACAGCGGAAGACCCCTCTGGGAACCCAGCTGGCAGCGTCAGCGGGCCGATGCTACAGTCCGCTCTCCGTCTTTCAGTCCCCGCCGCCGATCAAAGAGGAGGAGCCAATCGCTGCTGAATCATGTGACAGGAAGGTGAAGACCTCTTTACATAGGCGCTCATATTGCTGCTGTCGTGTAAAGCACCAAACGGTGAACATAAGAAGATAAACTGAAAAACTCTGTGTTTTAGTCTGACAAGAACAGCAGCTCCAGCCTGGAGGGGGAGCCTCGAACTCCGCCCACCGCATCCCAACCGACCAATCAGAGTCAGTCGGCGCCGCCTTTCTTCACTCCAGAACCAAGCCTCCGCAGAGCAAACGGCATCCAGGCTCACCTAAGCTACAACTCGCCTACCTGCGGGGCTCCGCCCACTGCAGCGGCAGCAGGTACAACTTGGTTTCCGTGGTGACCGGATCGGTCTCACTCTGTTTTCTGTAAAATCTGATGTCCCGATTCCCCTTGCAAAGCTTCAGGTTCAGATGCGATGGCGGCAGCGTCCTCATCCCTGTCCCAAAACATCGCAGATGTGGTCGGACAGGACGGCGCCACCCCGCTCACCTCCCTGCAGATCCACTTCATCCAGAACATGATCCACGAAACGCTGGAGGAGTTCAGGTCCGGCAGAGAGCTCTCGGATCTGTCTAGAAGCGTCGGCTCCTGAACCTGCTTTTTAATATTGTTGTTTCTTTCTTCCCGTCACTAGGACCGCCTGTCACAAAGATATTATCAACCTGCAGGTGGAAATGATCCGGCAGTTTTACATCCAGCTGGTAACACCGTCTCTCTTTTTCACTCTGTCACCATTTAAAGATTTAAGTTCAGTTGATTCCATTCAGACCGAAACTGAGGGCTTTCCCTTCTGTTTCAATCGGTCTATCCAGGTTGTAGGTATCTACCCTTTAAATCTTAAAGGAGAATTTTTTTTTACCAACTGCGAACTTATTTTTAGCAAATATTATGTTCATTTAATCACCCAGACAAGTTTGGGGCCACTTTGAGTCCTGCAGAAGAGGTCGCGATCAGTGTATTTCTATATTAGGGGAGTCAATCAGGGGAGGAGATCTTCTGCCTGAAATAAGGCTGTAGAGGCCAAAGTACTATTCATGGTAATGTGAATAAGAATTAATGTTAAGATAAATATTTTCACTTATAAGTTCATTTAATGGTTAAAATGTTAAAATCATTCTTAAAAGGTTAAAACATGCTAGAATATTGTGTTAAGGTGATTTGGTACGGATATGTAAAATAATGTACTGCCCCTTTAAGAACAAGCCAACTCTGGCTACTGTGTGATTCTGTGATTTTGGCTCAGCGATTTTATGACATTCGAACTGCTTTAGTTTTATTAGGAATTCTTATGTTTTAGGCATCTCACTTTTTTTTATATACAAGAAATCAGGAAATAAAACTGGATATTTTTTCATTTTTATTTCTACGTTTCTGAAGTGGATTTGTCTGTGTTGCTATTGCTGAGCCATTGTATATCTCAAGTTCTCCAACTTCTACATAGAAATCATCTGCCCCAAAACTGTTTCATTTAACAATGTTTTATTATTAATCATTAGCACTACTCCCCTGGAGTGCTTATTTTTTCTGTTCTGAGGTGGTTTAAAGGCTATAATCCAGCTACACTATCGCGGTTTTACAATGACTTCACTGCCGTGCTCCATCCCAGCTGTAGTCTAAGCAGGACTTTCACTCTGTGCTCTACGGCGGTCAGCTTGACAGTACTTGCTACTGCAGACATCAACATGGTTCACGCTTGCAAGTTTTCCAAATTGCATTACCCGAATGACCAATTGGACTAAGTTCAGCTTCCACAACCTACAACCTGCCTGCAACCTATGCAGACTACAGCTTTAAAGTGCAGGTTTCAGGTTAGAGCCCCCTTAAACCATCATTTAGAGAAATGTATTAGGAACAGTTTCTAAATAAAAATGTGCTAATAAATACATTATTTTTGCTTTTAGAGTTGTTTTTGTAAGAATGCCAGACCAGAAGTGACATGGGGTAGGTGAGTCCTGTCAGCTCATTCAATAGAAAACTATGGATTTTAATGTCGACTTTGACACCGAATAAATGTTAAACATTTACAAGTACACATATGATTGAACAGAGCCATACAGCTATGAGCCTACTGCATGCCCCAGATAACTCAAAGAGGAGAGGAGTGAAAGCATAAAAGCCGAAATCAAACCAATGCTAGCCGACGCTGGCGGTTAGCCTAGATGTTACAAATTAGCTTTACTGTTTCTTTTTACAATCACGTCGATTCTAATATTTTATAGTAAACTTTCAACTAAGCTGGTAATTAGCATATGTATGAAAAAAAAGACTTACAAAACAGAGGTCCCGTCTGCGTAGAGCTGAGCTTCTGAAAGATCCGGCTGGCCGTGTGTGCCAGCCGGCTGCTGCAGTTAGAAGCTGCCGTGGACAGAGGTCCCGCAGCACGCTGGCTGGTTAGAGTTAGAGTTTCTTCAATATATTGCTGGTATTTTAATTCTCGGGTCTGAAGTGAGCGCCATAAATTTCAAGGGTAATAGCCAAAGCACAAGTTAATGGCAGTTTAGCTGCGTAAAATGCAGGCAGCCAGATACGAAAGATGTTTCCTGTTTTTTGGGAGGTTTTTGTCTTTGGAAATGGGCTACGTGTCCCGACAGGCTGGTGTTTTTACAGCAAAACCAATAATTTACCATTTTAAGAAAAATGCTAACAATCCAAAGCTAATGAACACCCTGACTCTTAATAACACAACCTCAGAATCTGATAACTAGAAACTGAGAAAGCAGCGCACAGCAACATGACTCCCTCACCTTACATCACAGGTCAAGACTATGAAACTTTTAAATGAACAGTTATGCATGGTTAAATTAAAATTTACCTCACACATTTCAAATGGTAATTTTTGCACATTTTATATGCATATTGGCAAGTATTTAACCTGCAACCTGCGCTTTAACGTCTTTGACGTCCTTTATATCCCAGGTTAGTGTAAATTGGACTCACTTGGATTAAAAGCCTGTAAAAACCCCAGAAGCTTACAACGCATCACCTCAGAGACATTCTGAACTTGCAGGGGAATATAGCTAACTATTCATAACAAAACACTGGTTAAATACGTTTTGGAGCAGATAAATGCCTTATTACAGGCGGTAAATCTCCTGCACCCATTTACTCCCATTGTATGGATATAAACTGATCGTTTGTCAGCGTCAGGCAGCACTCATAAAGCGGCTAGTTCGACGCATATACACAGAAGATACATTTTAGGCGAGCCTTTCTCTGCTGGATGTTTTAAACACTCGCGGATTTTGGTAGGCAGCGTCAACGTCGGGCAACATCACTACAGTGAGTCCATCTAATTGGTTGCCATGCTGCGTCAAGAGCGTTAAGACTGTCAAAAGTTCAACTACCTGAACTAGCATTGCTAGCATTATGACCTTTGAAGCTTGAAATGCAGGAAAAGCTTGAAAAGTTGACGGCGCCAAAGCTCACACAGCGCCGCAAAGACCGTGACGGTCCTTCAGTATGCCGTTATTTAGGAGCCTCTTTCTTGAGAGAACAGAGTGCCGTCCTGAGCTCAGACAAATATGTTTTGCAAGTACAAAAGTTAATGTTTGAGCAGATAATATTTTCACTCAGAGATAAATTTAATCTGGGCAAACAATAACCTATTTTGGGCACACAAAATGCATTTCTGCGTGTGTGCAGAGATACGACAGCTAAAACTGCCTCTCGGGTTCACTTCTCTGCGCACTCACTCGGAGCAGGGTCTGTGCCCAATCCTGTCAACACGCTTGCTCAACACGGTGCAGTGAAATATTTGTGCCACTATTCCAACCAATCACAAGCCTCGGATAGCGTCATCCTGATTGGCTGCTTCGCAGCGTCCTGACAACACTGTGAAAGATGGTTTACAGCAGTGCCGCTGATGGGATCTGAAGGCGAGAGAAGTTCATCGGCTTAATCGTCACTACATTACGTTTTCGGTTAGTTTTATATTTTCATAGTATTACATTAATTATACATTTATCACCGTCATATGAAGGAATTCCGGTTGATTTCTCATCATGTTAGCTAACATACAGGGAAACTGGCATCGGAAACTGGTCATGTAAGCTAGTTTAACAAGGACAGATGACCAGAAAATATTATCTGCTCAAACATTAACTTTTGTGTTTGCAAAACATATTTGTCTGAGCTCAGGACAGCCCTCTGTTCTCTCAAGAATGAGGCTCATAAATAACGCCATACTCCAACAGCCTCCACCGTAGACTTAACATGTAATCTTAACGTTGCTGATACTGACAAAGCCTGCGGTCTGAATGCACCATAACTGGATATAAACTTCTTCCGAAGGACTCCAAGGGGCTCCAAACCTGTCTGGTGAGCAAATGAATGTTAGAAATGCTAAAACAAACAAGGTACAGGATAAAAAACAAAGTTACCTTCCCTTTAAGTATCTGAGACACCAGGGGGCGATATGAAACTGCTCGGTCTGTGATCATTATCAGGGATCCTGACAGAAAATCAAGCATGGGAATTTGTGTCTGGGATACAGTTTTGTTCAAAAAGAGGGTCTTAAAAGGTGTAGGTTGATGCTCCCAGTTAATTTGCATAATATATCCCAAATATATCATTATCACAATATCAGTGTGCAATTTTCACATCCAAACGGACTGCATTGAGGGCAGTAGCTGTCATCTGATTATGAACTTACATTTGTTAGTGGACATTAATGATGCCCAAAAAGCTAAAGGTCACAGAGTGATAGAAGAACTAATGAAAAGATGAGGAAAGATCAATGTTATTGCCATTAGAGGTTTTATTATATAAACCAGCTCCAATCTTAGAATTTATGTTGGCTTGGGTCTTCAATTATTTACCAGTAGGTCAGATTATTTATCACTTAGTTTGATATAATCTGTTATCAATTCAGTTTGAGTTGTAATTTTTCAGAATATATTCTAAGTGTGTGTGTGACATGTTGTGTTCCAGACGGAGATCCACGGCCTTATCGAGAAATATTCCGTCAACGAGTCTCTAGTGGAGGAGATCGAGAAACTGCGAGAGGAAAACCGCCGGCTCAGAGCCAACTTCTGACCCGCTGCCACCACCTGAGTTGTATCCGCTGAGCCGGAGTTGAGTCTGACAGGATACAGTGCCTTTATCTCAAACTCTTTTTTTCTGTTTGTCTCCATCGATTTTTGAAATGATCGACAGAAACTTCTGCATGAAGTGTGAAAAACGCCTTAAACCAGCAGATTGATGCAACGTCCTCTGTAATTGTAATTGAATATTTTTGTCTATTGATTCCTGAACTTTTGAGCGGTTTGTCTGTTTTTTATGAAGAAGATTTTGGTGTGAAGATTAAAGACAGAATTGTAAAAATAAAATAAAAAGTCTTTTTCACCAAAAATATAATTCAGTTTGTTCTGAGCCTTCCTATCCTTTGTCCCGTTTTTAAAGGGACCATATCATGCTATTTTACAGCTTTCAAGTTCTGGGATAGACGTATATATGCTAAAATGTTACCGTTTGTGTTATACAGTATTAATTTGTCCTAAAATGTAACTTGTATCCTTTAGTTAATGTTGGACCAAGGATGAAGGGAAACTCCGGCAACACTTGAAAATGAATAGATCCACTTTAATGTTGGACCACGAAGTAAAACGGCTCGTTTCTCTATCATCCCGCGTCCTGCACCCCCGCTCCGCTCCCCTCCTCTCCGGTGCAGAGCCGGGAGCAGATCAGACTGATCTCAAACACTATTATGACAGAGAATTTGAAAAGCACAAAGTACCACAATGAAACGTTTGGTTTATTTATTCATTTTTTAAACCGAGGCAATAAAGCATATTTCAGTTCCTAAATCTCCAGGCTTTAACTGCCTGAAAACAACTAACTGATTCCAGTAAGCAAATCTTTCCATCCCAGTATATAAAAAAGCTGTGGGTGTTGTTAGCACCCGTTTATTGAATGTTCTGAGATGCCACAGATCAATTAACCACACAATGCTGTTATAAGAATACATAAGCAGCTTGATAAATGTCTAACACACATTAGCGTTAGCTTGTAGCTACTTCTCTGTCCATCAGGCGTCTTTGATCCAGCTGCTGTTCTTTATGTAGAAATGTAGAATAACTTCCTGTAAATACGTGCAGCCAAACAGGCGTTTTCACAGAGAACGTAAAAAATCCAACAGAGTGTTTTAAGCTGCCAAAAACCGAAGCAGGAACAAGCTTTGAGAAAGAGGAGGGTGTATTTGGAACTCTAGCAGAGGTAACTCTACCTGCAGGGGCAGTGCAAACATCTCTAGCACTCCCTTGTTTTCAACTAGTGATGTCACTAGTTGAACACTCCGTCGTTTTCTAGGAGAGGGAGGGGCAGCTTCTCAGAGAGCAGAAGTCAGGAGGATTATGCAGACATGCGTGAATAAAGCCAAAAACCACTAGTGGGGTTTTTATGAGAAATTTGCATTAACAGATGATTGTAAACTCCAAAAACTTGATTTTGCACGATATCGGCCCTGATATTTACTTTTTTTTTTTTTTTCAATTTTCAAGAAGACCTTTAAGACAAGAAGTGAAACATCTGAGATCCAAAAATGTACACTAAGGAATCCAAGCAAAAAATAAATTAACAATAAAACATTGAGTGCAAAATTATATACTGTAAAATTGGATTCACATAAATACACTACATACACAAAATATTTATGTAAGCAATATTTATATTAAAGTATTGTTATAGAAGATGGCAAAAACTGTTGAAAAAAAATAAATAGACATTATCATTTTTTTTCTCGCTGCATATTTAGCGTCCCTGACTAGATGGCGCCCTAGGCAAGCGCCTATGTCGCCTGTAGGAAAAGTATTACCTCCCTTGGCAGTTAAATATTTATGTTACATTTTGGCAAGTAGGAAACGTTTAAATAAAAAAAAAAGTTCTCAAATATTCCAACCCTATTAACATGATGGGATTTTCAAAATTGAGGAGATGACAGCATTTGTAATTATAAACAAGGTACAGACAATCAGTTTATTACGCTCTTTCCTGGTCTAAACAAAATGCTTGATGCGCTACAGAGAGATTAAAAAATAAACATGCAGCTATATTCTTGACGAATATATTGTTGTTAATCAGGATGGAATCCCATAAATTATGTTGTTGTAAGTCATTTTAAAATCTTGCTCTAACTTTGAGCACCTGCCCCTCTAAAGGTATCTGCGTGGCACTGAACCCATATGAATCTCCAAAGCAATTTTGAAAGGGTAAAAGATGGACTGCATTAAGCTAAATGTGTTCAACTTTAGTCCATTTTAAAAGGCTAAACATTGCAACCCATTTTACAGTTTTCTGGGCTAGAAATAATAACCAATCAAATATTTACAATCAGATATTTAACTTTAAACCTTTATGTTCAGATTGTGTAATCTCTTTCGCTCCTTGTCTTTGGCCCTGATATTTACTAAATACCACAGGAGGAATATGCCAGCTAGATTAAGACAGAGTAATATTTTCAGTGTTTTAAATTTTGCATACATTTCCTCAGCATTTTGGTAGCATTGCTTTTGAGCTGTGACTTCTCACAATAGTTTGCTCGAAATTTTTGGCCCATTCTTAGGCTACTGACAGAACTGGACTTTAGAACAAGGTAAAGTACTTCCTGTGTCAATTTATGCTTACAGTATATGAATCTCCAAATGGTACAGCAGGCTCAGTAAATGAAAACAAATCAGAAGTCACAATTTAGCATAAACTAGGTTTGTTTCTGCATCGTGTAAATTTTGATTAAAAAATCTGTTCATTTAGCAAACTTGCAGTTGGCAGAAGCTTCACTTTCCCCCTCAAAAGTAGCAATATTTTATAGTAGCCTATTTCTCAACTAAAAAGTAGTCAGAAGTACATGTATGACAAAATAGTCTGTTGTGAACACCAAAAAGAGACAAGTAAATGTAAGTCGTTACTATCCACCTCTGCTATCTAACTAGTTTATTAGCTACCATCACCGCCGTTTGGCTTTTAGACGCCAGGATTACCATTTAACCTTCGCGACTCTTTGATTGTCAGCCATTGGACCAGGTTTAGTAGGATCACCATCTTGACTCGAGTAATTCTTCCGTCGTCGTCAGTTTCCATCTTGATATTCGCCACTCTTTGGTTGTTTACCCAGACTGAGCTCGTCTTCAAAGTTCGGATTCACAGACAAACTTTTTATCGGTTCTTCTGATGGTTTCACCCCAGAGTTGTTTAACAGACAGGCCGACCGATTCATTTTTCCGGGTTTAACCGGTTCAAAGCTCGCCGTCAGTTCACCGCAGGGGTCACCGGGACAGGTGAGAAGCAGCTGGTTCTAACTGGAAAGGGGTGTCGAGCAGTCATTTTTATAACTAGTATGAGTCCAAATAAACAAGCTTGTTAAACACAGCAAAGTGTTTTTCCTGAATGTCGGAACAAAAACATTTAATGCATGTGATCTGCTCGAACCGAATCCAGTCACACCATTTCATAAGAGATGTCTGAGGTTATCAGTTCATGAAGTAATCACTTGAACCTGACCGACTTACAGTAAATCTCTGCAGAAATAAAAAGATTAACTTATTTTCTGGTGCATTTTGGTTTTTCTGCGGAGTTCAAATTTATGCACACTTTCCTCTTCACGTTTTTGTTTTGCAGCTCATTGGATGATGGCCAACCCTCTGAGGGCTGAGGTGGTTCGACTCTACAAGAACGTGAGTCTTTTGTTACTCGGGACCAATCATTTAAAAGATAGTTTTATGTTAGTAAGGTAAGGGAACCTGCACGTCTGGAAGTGTCTGTCGTTTCTTTTCAATTGATAAGAGTTTATGGTCATATGTATGGGGTCCTATTTGTGAATTTACACAGTCTAAAATTAATATTAATAATTTGGATTATTTAGCCTGTCATAAAAGAACAAGAAATTGTGGATTATTTTTTCTCGAACATATTTGCTGCCATGTTAAATTTTTTATGCAATAAATTTTTATGTTATATATTGTATTTATTAATAATTAAGTTAAATATTTAGTTAGGAAGTTAGATATTTATCTAGTTAAGAAGTTAAACATTTAGTTTGGAAGCCGAATATTTAATTAAGAAGTGAACTATTTAGTTTTCAAACTAATTAAGGGAAATATTTCGTTTGCAAATAATATTTAGTTAAGAAGCTAAACATTTAGTTTTGAAGCTAAATAATTAGATAATTAGGAAGTTAAATATTTGGTTTTGGAACTGAATATTTAGTTAATTAGGGAGTTAAACATTTTAACCTAGCATCAGCCAGATCTATGTGTTGCCTCGCCCCGTCTTGAGCTTACAGATTTCGATCTGGAATCTTTGCTGCAGATAGTCTGAAAAAAGATGGGCCATCTGGTAGAATACTTTGAGCTGATTGGAGAACACGCAAGGTAGCGCCCGGCTGGCACTGGCTTCTAGGTGAGCGTCATCCGGCGTGGCCATATTTGATTCACTTTCACAAAGTGCTTCCCTTTACTCATTTTTTAACAAAAAAAATATTATCCAGTTCCTCTACAACAGACTCAATAGCCTCTATGCGAGCGTCAACCGGTGCAGCCATTTTTGTTTCTCTTAGCTGGGAAGTTGAGACTACTGTCACAACTGAACTCCCGCCCCAAAGCACAATGCTGACAAACGATTCGTCGGCGAAATATTGATAGGAGGTCGGAAGGGTTTTATTGGAGAGGTCCAAGATGGATTCTCCTGAGCTTGGAAAACTCAAAATCTTGTGAGAATCCATCTTTCAGAGCAAGTTTATAAACATTCACCTTTGAGGCTAAATATTGACAAAATTAAGAAGTTAAACATTTTGTTTTTGAGCTAAATATTGAGCTAATTAAGATGTTAAGCATTTAGTTTTTAAACTAAATATGTAGCCAATTAAGAAGTTAAATATTAAGGTTTAAACTGTGACATTTATGAAACATGGGGGAAATGACTTAGAAAAATTAAGTCTCAAATAACTCCAATTATTGGTTTTAAATTTTGATTGTTTCTTTACAAACAGCACCCCATACATATGTTTGACTAAAAAGCTCAGGGTGAATCAGACGTCTATATGGAGCGGTTCTGTTGCAGTAAAACATATTTTTTTTCTCATGATCAGCAAGCAAAATGTGGCCTCTTAACACAAACCTCAAATCCTAGTTCTAATGGAATAGAAATAACCTGAGATGCAACAAAAAAGTGAAAGCTGAGCAGTTTAAAGCTCATCTTCCAATCATTGTACACTTCCTCCTACTCTTCCTCTGCAGCTCCTCTACCTCGGCCGGGAGTACCCCAAAGGTGGCGACTACTTCAGGGACCGGCTGAGAGCCGCTTTTACAAAGAACAAGTCTGTTCAGGACCCGGAGCAGATCAAGGCCATGATCGCCCGTGGGGAGTATGTGGCCCGGGAGCTGGAGGCCCTCTACTATCTACGGAAATACAGAGCGATGAAGAAGCGTTACTACGAGGAGTGAAAATGCTCTTCTAAGACTTGCAAAGGAGACCAGTAAAACGAACATTTTATTGGTTAAGAACAGAGCTAAACAGCAACAGCTTCAACGGTTCCTGCAGAGTTTTAATCAGAGAAACATGAAAGGAATAAAAATATAAAATGAGAAAAAAAATGAGGAAAAAAAATTGTGATTCTTTATAAAAACTGTTGTCACAGCGTAGGTGGCGCCAGAGAGTCTCCGTCAGCCAGGTTGGCCCTGCAGATCGGACAGGTGTTGTTGTCCTGTCAGGAGGGAGGCAGGTTATTACTTAAAAGCACAGAGATGTTTGGTACTGTCAGAAAATCTGCAGCAGCTGGGTTTCAACTCAATAAAAACATTGATTTTATCCAGAGTTTCTGTGTGCTTTTACCTTCAACCACCTGTCGATGCAGTGGACGTGGTAGTCATGGAAACAGGGCAGCATCCTCACCTTCTCCCCGTCATCGTAGTTACAGAAACATATCTGACACCTAAAGATCGGAGAGATGGGTTAAACGCACTCCGGGAACGCGACGGTTCGGACTGGACCGGGCTCTGGACTCACTGGCTGTTCCCAGCGTTCGTGGCAGAGCGGAAGGTTTTAGTTGGGAACCTCTGGATTTCCCTGCGAGTCATTTTCTTTGACACAACAGCACCTTGTTGCTCTTCGAACTCCAGGAGAGCCTGAGGGGAAGCAAGAAAAACCAGATGGATGTTTTAGGTGGGAATCAAGAGCTGCGGGCTTCTGAGGATCTCCTGATCATCTCTCACCTCGTAGTCATTTCCCTGTAGATCTTCAGCAAAGTCTGGTAAGATGTTCCTCCTCCGGCCCCGCCCACGCCGCCTGATCCGATCTGTAAAAACACCCTACTTTAATAAAAAAATTTTTTGGAAGCTAAATAATGAAGTTAAATATTAAGTTTGCAGACAAAATATTTAGTTAAGAAGTTAAATATTTAGTTTCACAGCTAAACATTTAATCAAAAAGTTAAATATTTAGTTTTAACACTAAATATTTAAGAATTTAAACATTTAGTTTACAAACTAAATATTTTTAAATATTTAGTATCACTAAATATTTAATAAAAACAAGGTAAATATTTTGTTTTAAAACAAAATGTTTAAGAAGTTAAATGTTTAGTTTTGAAGCTAAATAATTAGCTAGTTTAGTTTGGAAACCATTTAACTTCTTAATTTAATATTTAGGTTTAAACTGACATTTATAAAACATGGAGAAAATGACTTAGAAAAATGAAGTCTCGTTTTATTAATTTTATAACAGGCTAAATAACTCTAAACTTATTGGTGTTTATTTTTGACTATTTCTGTACTGTTTTCCTAATCTTAGGAAATAGAAGGGTTTTCTTTGGACCTTTCACTCGGCTCTTGGATAAATTCGCAGAAAAGAAAACGAGGGACGGATCAGGACCTTTGGAGAAAGACAACTGTAAGTCAAAAGCAAGACACTTTCCAATCGTACCGTCTTCGAGTCCAACCAGAGGAGAAACGGCCGCCAACACCTGAGACATCCAGCTGGGCTGCATGTAGGAATAATACTGCAGACAGATAAGCACACAGTCAGTACACCAGAACCAGGTTCTGGAGTAACCAGAGCAGGACTGCTTTATGGAATCTAAACTGGTTGATCAGCCATAATATGATATAATATAATCTGAAGACGTACACACCATTATACTGTGATAAAAACAAGATATTTTCGCTCAGATTCTCCTATTTAGTCTCAGTTTAGAGACGGAGGTGTGGGGACTGACTCTTGGTTGTGTATTTGTGTGTGTGTGAGGGTCTTTGAGTCTGACAGTCTGGCTTTAATTCAGAATTTTACAATCTCTCCAGCTGCACTTAAAAGTTTCCCCATGTCCAGAATGTCTGTAAGCAAGTCTCTTGGTGTGCCTAAAGTTGTGGCCATTTTTCAGATGACGTTTTTGTTTTCTATAAATCCCAAGGTTTGCGTAGAACGTCACTTATGCAGCTTTCAGACCCGGTTTCGTGCGTCAGCAAGCTTTACAAATGAGTCTCCTGAACCCTGTACTATGGAGGCCTGATTCTGCTTAAATTGGCAATAAACAGATAAATAAGTAGACGGTGATTTGGCTGAATTCCATAGAGATGGACATATGGATAAGGATGATTCAGTCTCATTGGCGTTTTAACATTTTATTACAGTGGTACAGGAAGCCCCCTTGGGGCATCGCTCTCTCAACATGGCGTGTCTCCCTGCCTGTGCGAGGTTTGCGAGCTTTTCTCTCAGCAGTGTTTGGCGTAACGTACAGACATAACAAGATGAGTCGTTCCATTACCCAGAGTATGTGAGACGTCCAAAAAAAGAATTCCAAACTTACCTCAACTGGCTCATATACTCCGAGCCTCTCCCAGAAGACTGAGCTTCTCACCTCATCTCTAAGGGATTATTTTGATTTTTAGAATTTAAACTGAGAGGATCAATTCCAGTGGATAAACTTGATCCGGTAATAAAACTTTATCTGCTATGTATGAAACCTGTTGGAGTGTGACCGTTTTTCCACGGTTAAATTTAGTTTTAAGAATCACAATATACATTATTAATGTTACTCTTCACAATGACTCATATTAGCCCCCCTCCCCAACATGATGCACATCGCAAACCCAGATTCTTGCCAATAGACATCTGTAATTTCTCTTAATTTAATGTCATGTTTTAATTTTTATTCATATTTTTTACATGGATTACTTTCCTTTTTTATTTCATAATTTATTTTTTACTAAACGTTTTCTTTTAGAGATTCTCTGTTTTAATTTTCATACTTTTATCATGTATCTGGTGTGTTTGCCACTGAATCATGTAAAGAACCTTGAAGTGCTTTGTGTTGAAAGTGTGCTATATAAATTAAACTGCCTTGCCTTTTCATATTCTGTATTTAATCTTTATTTACCCTAACCTTTTCTGATCATCCACTAATTTATTTTCTTTTATAGTTTCTTGTTGCATTTTTTTTCTTGTTTTTTCCTTTGTTTATCTACAAATACGTTTTTTATTTCTCCCAGGTAAGGGAGCCTAGAGGGTGATGGGGATGCACCGATCCACTTTTTTCTTTTCCAATACCAATACAGATATCTGAGGTTCGTAATGTGCCGATACCGATCAAATACCAATCCAAATGGTACTGTATTATATAAAACGTGTGCCGTGAGGAAAAGGCACTAGGGATGCAACGATACCACTTTTTTAAAAACGATACCAATAGTCGGATCTGAGTTCTTGTCAATACAAAGCACCAATGCTGATACTTCTATCACACACAAAAATGCAATAAATTGTAACTGCTTTTTAAAACAAATTACGGTGAATAAGAAAAAAAATTAAATATTAATAACAATTGACAGCCAAAGTAAAATTACAAGTGAAAAATAAACATTTTCTGTGAAGTTATTGCAGTTTCCACATTTTGAGTATCGGTTCATGGTATCGGTTAACATTAACAGATACATAAGAACGGTATTGGCCCGGATACGCAATACCAGTGTCGAGTCAGCTTCTCTCCCATTGGTTCCAATGCCTTTTTTTTTGCTGACATGAAAAATGCAACCAGGAAAACTTAAGGGAGAAAATTAATCATGTATAGTTTTAAAAAAAACTATCAAATGAATAGGGAATATGAAAAAAATAGGAAATAAAAATAGGAAACTCGTGAAACAAGATTGGAAATAAAAGAAAAAATGAAATCATATTGATCATGTATTGAAAATATAAAATAAGTTATTTGTCACACTGCATAATCAATAAGTAGGAAAAGTGCTTATTTTCTATTTTTCAGAACCAGTGTTTGTTACTAACTTCTTTAGTAAGCAATTTATTTATTCCATTTTTATTGCTAATTTTGTCACTAGCGGCCCTCTAATTTTAAAATATGCCTAAACATATCTCTTTCTCATTTTTGTCCATTATATTATCCGTGTGCCTGAATGAATCCTAACTAAGACGGAGCACATAAGTATACTTCAGATTTCTCTTAGGAATGACAGAGTGAGGGTAAAAACAGAAACCATTATTTCCCTCACCCTGTGGTGGCTCTGCTGGTGATGAAGAGGATGGCTGTGATGGTGATGTCTGCTGAGCGCCTCCTCTCGGTCGAACTGAGCCTGAAACAAACAAAACGAAAACCGGAAGTTGTTTCCACCTGACCGGGGGGGGGTTAACCCCGACTCAATTTTCCTAAATTTGGTTCCATGAACGAGGCTAACGCTCAGTCACCATGGCAACATATGCTCTTGGATGAACCTGGCAGGTTAACTGTGAGGCTTGTTTAAGCTTGATCAAATTATTGGACAATCCAGGGTGATGTCACACTGCAGGGCTGGTATTCTGCTGCTGTTCTCTCCATCACCACACCCACCCTCCAATATGAAGTTGTTAAAGCAGCTGCGGTTTTCTGCGGTGATTAAATTATGCTATGGAACGCAGGTTTTATCTATTAAAATTGAGTTCTTATAAGATGTTACTTTTACCACTTTGAACAATATTAGCGTATTTAAAATTTACTTGCAGCCAGAAAATTTTTGTTCCACCGATGTCGGGTCTGACACCAAGCATTATTAATAATTTGCCTACAAATAAATCACTTTTTGTCTAAGATGGAGCCATAAAAATCAACATGCTGTCCTGCCTAAATGTGCGTGTTAAAATAGCCATAAAGTACCTTGCAACTGGTAACTAAAATACACATGTAAAAGAAAATACTTTAATAATGTCACTTTACATTTTGAAGGCTTGAAACCGTCTTAAATATATTACATCATTAATAAATCATGCTCAAACACATTCAACCCGTCAACTATTTTCTATCATGTTTTATATTCTGGTTTTATTCATTCAAAACAGACTCCAGATTATCTTGCCCTAGCCAACAAGGTAATATGATTTATTAACATGAATTTAGAAGTTTACGGAATGAACGTGTCGCACTCCAAACCGTCCGTGTAGCAACATCATCTAATTTACATAATAACACAATGCAGCATGACAAGCTTTCATATGCAGCTGGTGTTACACTTTTTGGTTAAGATGTAATTATAATGCTCACAGGCTGAATTCATAAATCTTTGGGAGAAGAACGCGGCTCTTTTTCTCCCTTCCATTCTCACTTATCTACCTTCGATTGACCAGAGGTGCCTTTGATGTAGCGTCGACGCACACGAGCCTCGCTTGTTAAGCCTCGATTGAATCGGTGCGGATCGAATTCACCTGAGCTTCATTGGTGGAATCGAATAAGCCTGCAGTGAACCATTGAGCTAATTGAAGCGAGGATATTTCATATTAGCCTCGATTTCTTGAGCTTGTTCGGTGGAATACCCCTGGTGAACTGTTGAGTCTGCAGAAGGAAGTCCCACCTGCAGGCTCCGAGCCAACGCCTCGTCTTCCTCCGTCTGTAACGAGCGAACTGTGGCCTCCTCGTCGTCGCTGATGACAATCTGCTCCACCACGTCTGCAGCCGAAAGAGCCTTGTCAGAAGAAGCATGGCACATCTAAGCTTCGGGTAAGTAGTTTAAAAGTGTCCTGACCTGATGAGGCGTCTCCCTGTCCTTCGTTCAGCCATCGTCTCTCCTCGTCGGTCAGGAAAGAAAGCGAGCCGGGGCTAGACGACGCTGTCGCAGAGGGAGACGCTGAAGCTGCCGTGTCGATCTGTTTTGATCCGAGAACTGAGTCTGGAGTGAGGTAGGATGCAGAGGAGGAGGCGGACGATGAGGACGAGGAAGATGATGATGATGAGGACTCCAGCCAGCTGACCAGAGGAAAACTCCTGAGAGACGATGCCGGGACGAAGCCTGCGCCTTGAGCAACCAGCCGTCTGCGTTTGGATCGACGTGAAAAACCCTGGTGGGATTTTTCTGGTTCTGGAGAGCCACCGACCGCCACCTGTGATCCACAAACAGAGAGTGAGTCCACAGAGAGCGCTAAACCGCAGCCAGAAGGGGTCTGAAGCAACAAGCAGACTCACAGGGTTGTAACAATCCTCCGCGCCATGACGACGTCTCCTCCGTTTGACGGGCTGCGGGCTGACAAAAAAAAAAAAAGAAGACAAATGCAAAACTCACAAGGTAATATAACACAAAGGAACAATATAACAATCAATACATCTATCTTTATTACGGAAAGAGCTTGAAAATAAAAGGTTAGAGAACTAAACTTGAAAGAACATCACCTTCAGGTTCAGAGATCAGACAAAAGAGAAGTATTTGTTTGTTGACCAAATGGGAGAAACACTGCTCAGACCCAGAAACAGTGAACCAATTCTATCCTGGTCTAAAACCGTGTAAGTGCAGCCACAGATGGGTGGTAGTTTTAAAGTGAAACAAAGTAGAACTGTGTAATGACAGGGTGTGGTTTCTGGTCTTCCCACTCCACCTGTCCACAGGTGTATCTTTTTTGTTCAAGGCTGGACTACTCTACTTCTTCGATATCAGGATTCCACAAAATGCAATTAAAAGCCTTCAGTTGATCCAAAATGCTGAAGCAAGAGCTCTGATGAATATTAAAAAGAGAGACACATTTCTCCTATTTTAACTTCACTGCATTGGCTCCATGTTAGTTCCCGAATAGAGCTTAAGATCCTCCTCCTTACATATAAAGCCTTTAATAATCAAGCTCCATCATACATCAGAGATCTGACTGTTCCATATGTTCCTAACAGAGCACTTCGTTCTCAGAATACAGATCTACTGATAGTACTCAGGATTTCTAAAAGTAGAATGGGATGCAGAACTTTTAGTTATCAGGCTCCTCTCCTGTGGAACCAGCTCCCAGTTTTAGTCTGTGAGGCAGAAACTCTATTTTTAAGAGCTTCAAACTTTCCATTTTGATAAAGCTTATAGTTAGAATGGCTTAGGTTATCCTGAGCTATTTTTGTATTTATGCTGCTATAGGCTTAGACTGTTTGAGGATAGACTGACCACTTTTCTTCACTCTGCTACTTTTCTCTCCTACTATTCTACAGTTGCATTATTTGCTGTTATTTTAACATTTAACTTTGCTTTTTTTCTTCTTTAGTGTTTCTCTCTCCATAGAAGCTCCACCTGGTCTGGTATCCTGCTCAGTTGCTGGATGGGAGAAAACCACTGGGATGATGCTCCCCTGAACGTTCTCCCTATCCTGTTATCAACTTTTTTCACTTTCTTTAACATAAAAGTAGCCTTCATCAGTTATTTTTTGGTTTTTTTCTGGGTCTCTGCTCTGCCTTCTCAACCCCCCCACCAACTCCTTAAATACAACTATTTTACATTAGTTGGAATAATGAACTGAACTTGATGCAGTATTTTAACTAAGTAGATCAATTGGAATGGATGTATGATTGGATCAAGATACAGTGTGAACTGGCACTATATAAATATATTGATTTCTATCTATCTATCTATCTATCTATCTATCTATCTATCTATCTATCTGTCTATCTATCTATCTATCTATCTATCTATCTATCTGTCTGTCTGTCTGTCTATCTGTCTGTCTGTCTATCTGTCTCAGTACCTGGGGGTTTCTGGGACAATGACGGACAGATCATGGAAGAGCGTTTCCCCTGGGTCCAGCAAACAACCTCGGTTCAAACCTCCGGGACTGTCCGGTTCTGAAGAACCGGGGGTGTCAGGGAACCTCTCAGCCATCCAGCACCTTTCACAAACCTGACCAATCACCTGTGGTCTTCTAGGCTCATATCAACGTGATGATGGCGGTGGTGATGATGATGATAAACAGCAGATCGCCTGCATTAGAGAAACAGATTTAAACCGAAATAAAATCTGGATTTTCCGCTGCTCTGAAACCCCAAACATTAGCATGAAATGTAGTTTTAAAATAGAAAAAAAAAGTCATTTTTAAATGAAAGCAGCTTCAGCGATAGTTAGCACAGTTAGCTCGCAGAGGCTGATAAATACGCGGTTTAAACATAAACAATAACCCTAAAACACCAGATATAAATTAAACTTCGCTGGCTTCACTATTTCGGGCGGAATTAACAGGATCAAAGAAGAGTTTACCTTGAATTTCTGCCTTTTTTACGGCTTGTTAACGAACATCACAACGGACAGCCAGCTCTAAACTCACAACAGAAAGCCCCTTTCAAAATAAGAACGCCTACTTCCGGTGACAGAGAGAAAATTGGAAAAGTACCGAACATTTCCCTTCACAATAAAACACTTGTGATTTCCGAGAATTCCAATGGACATTGAGGATTTTTCCCCTCCGACATTTGTGTCCACGTACCCAAAGGGTTTCGTATTTTTCACATATGAAATGACGTGCAGTTTTTTTCCATACCTCTTCTATTTTTGTCTCAAAATATAGTTAGCTCATATATGCCAATTTCTTGTATTTTGTTTAATTACTACGGTCGAGAGGACAAGGAGAATTTGTTTTTTGTTATTGTGTACCTTCGCTTTAAACGCATTAATTTAACCTGGAAAAAAACTACTGTATAAAAAGACTCGTCAACAAACTAGAACAGCATTTTTAAAAACATTAATAGAGGTAAATAAAATAAAACTCCTTGGTTTCATTTTAGTACAGTTGTCAAACAGAGTCTTTGCTGAGCCACCCATTCCCCTTTCTCTCAGTAGTGATGACTTTATGGGATTCATCATAAATAAAATAAATTATCTTAAAAATAAAATAATTGGCATTCTCCCAAACATGATTACTTCTGTCTCATGAGGCAGAGAGAACTGTAGAACCTGTATGGACTGTTTTGATTCAGTAGAGCTGTCTGAATTATCAAAAATATTAGCTTCATCCAAACCTTTAACTTTCAGATTTGACCCAATCCTGACCAAATTATTTAAGTAATTGTTCCTACTGCACTTACTAGCCCCATTTTAGATTTGATGAATATATCCTTTTTATTTATCCTTATACATATGGTTGCTGTAATTAAATCCTCCCTCGATCAAGATGACCCTAGCATCAGTTCCTAGAAATAAAATCATCTAAAGATATATTGATGCTTTGTACACCCTTTCCATGCCCAGCAATAATGTCCGAACTTGTCCATGCTGATACGAGTTTTGGCTGCATGCTACTTTAACTTTCTAAACTGAATTCAGAATTGAAATCAATATCTGGATCAGCATATCCAGATATTGTGAGTTCAATTCCAGCTTCCACCTACTAAATGTGATGTTTTGGGCAATAAAATGTACTTAATAACTTTTTCAATAAATACCAACTATAGGGGAATAATAATACGACAGAGTATTAGGGCCATTGTAAACAAAAGACAGATATTTTGGAGTAATTTTCAGTTTTCAAAAAAACTAAGAAATTAAGAAATTCAGATTGAAGATTTTTTAGAAAACAATCGGAAATTCTCTGAGTTCGATAAATACCAAAATTATGACAAAAAACGTAGAATTTCTTAGATTAATTGCAGATATTTTCCACAAAAAAACACGGACATTCTCTGTTACAAAAACCATAAAATTACGAGTTAAAAGACAGAAACTTTTAGATTAATCTAACATATTGTGAAAGGGAAAAAAAGCACAATTCTCTGATGTAGAAAAGTAGATTTCTATGATTAAAGGCATACATTTATGATATATAAACTAAATAGTTCTGACATTGTAAAGTCATATGTCATATATGTCTTCAATTATAGAAATTTCTTAGTTTGTTCTTGCAAATTTTCCACTTTCCTACATTAGATAATTACGTTTTTTTCTTAAAAAATATCTGAAATTAATCTGAGACTTTTGTGACAGAGAATTTTTTAGTTTTTAGTTTTTTTAAATATGTGCAATTAACTGTGATGGACTGGCGACCTGTCCAGAGTGTACCCCGCCTCTCGCCCGTTGACACCTGGAGATAGGCACCAGCCCCCCGGCGACCCCTGGAGGAATAAGCGGTTCAGAAAATGGATGGATAGATGTGCAATTAATCTCAGAAATTCTGATTTTTTAAATTTGACTATTTCTTGAAACCAGAGAATTTTCGAGATTTTTTTGCAAAATTTGTGACTTTAATCTTGAATTTCTGAGTTTTCTCTGGGCCGAAATTTTTTCCAAAATATTTTTCTTAAGCAAGATTACAGAAGAAAGTTAGAAGGTAAAATGGCGCCAAATAAACTCGTGTCGGCATGGACAAGTGGACACATTTAAAATAAAATATATCCGGGAGAACAAGATAATATGCCATACAAAAGATTTTATTTAGCATTAGTGAACAGAAATGTCTGTTAACCTGCTTTTATGATCAAGCAGGAAGAGGTAGCAGCTCCCCCTGCTGGATAGAAAACGTGCTGCCCTGGTATTCTGAGGCGCGCTCCCACGGCAGGCGTCTTTTGTGGCGGGAAATTGAAGATAATTAGGTTGCGAACAAAGTTCTTAGTTTTAGACAGAAACTTAAAACTGAAGTCAGCATAAAGATCCGTTCGACCTAATTTTATAAATCAGCTCTTACTCGACGTTATAGTATTTTCTTTTTATTTCTGTCTTTGTTTTAACCAATTGAGAATTAGCATTAGCATTTTTTTTCCACTTCCATTTCTTTTTTAAGGCAGAGGTTTTCAAAATGGCAACAGCAAGAAAACGGATGGCAAAAAAGCTGTTAGAGGAGAAAATAGAGAAGAATGTTTTTGATTTTAATCCAGAAATAGAGAAAAAGGAGCTCAGCGGTTCAGAGGATGAAGTCAGAGAAGGTAAGCTAGCTGACTTCCGCTGAAAATTGCGTCTTGCTTCTAGCTTGATTGAAACTAAAAATATGTTAACCTTTTCATTAACGCTGGGTGACATTTATGTCAAATATAGGGCGCTAAGTCATGCTATGCTGATATACTGCATCGAAGTAGGGCATTTAAATTGAAGTATCCCTAAAACGCCTGAAATTCCTATATGTTTCCAATTTAGATATGTAGAACAATGAAAACTAAATATAAGCAACATGTTGTTGGCCAATATATTGGCTGCTGATTCTGGTTTTGATGTCATTATTGTAAACCTCTTTTTATCTGAATCTGTCAAAGTGCTTGCATGTTCAACAAAGAGTTGGGTCACGACCCTCTTAAATATATATACATATATATATATATACTGTATATATTGTCGGTCAGATGCTAGAGAACATCTTGAGATCCCCCAGGAGTTTTTTTGACGGCGTTCCAGTGAAAGGTCCCCAATTAAAGTGGAAGATAATGGATGGATGGTAAATAGTTTCAGACCAACTTGAATTTTTGGCGTTTTTCTCCCAAGATGAAACTCCAATTGTTGACAAGCTGACAAAGAAGAGGCCTGCACCTGATTTTGATGAAGAGGGGACAACATGCGCTGTGGGGTACTAAATCTTTTACATTGTTAATTTACAGATTAACTGTAAGTATGTAAAAATGATCAATGCTGTAATCATATATCTATTAGTCCTGTGTTTAGAAAAAAATCAATTCTCAATCGGTTCTCATAAAAATCCTAAGAATTGATCTGCATGTCCAGAAATCACTTTAATTGTTTAACATAGTTTGCTGTATTTTACAGCTAAAATGGAAGCAAAAGTTCAGAGAGCTATTTTAAGTCTCAGGTCTGAAAGTTAGGGTTAGGGGTTAGGGTTTCCTACAGTTGCATCATTGCATTGAAGGGCATATGATCAAAATGACAGTGTGTACTTTGTAGTACGTAGGAAATATCCCTCAATTTAAAAAAAAATAAATAAATAAAGTGATGCCCAATAATTTTAAAGAATTGGCAGCTTCACAACATATAACCATAAAAAGTGGGTCTAAAATACTTGGTCCTAGTGTATGGGGGCGGACATATTGGACGCCGTGTTTCCTTCTACGTTAGTCTATGTGGACAAAACGCATTTACTGATTTTTAACCATGCAGTTACATCACTATCCCCTCGTCCTCAATAAGACGGTTAAGTGAAAAGCTCTATGAACAGAGTGAGAGAAAAAAAAGTTTCTACCCCATCAGAGACCAACCCAACCTGGCTAGACGGTAAGGATGTCCCGATCCGATCACGTGATCGGAAATCGGCCCTTGGTATCAGACTTGATCGGAATCGGATCTTACCTCCGATTAGGACTTGGATAAAAATATAGCTGTCAATTGTTAAATTCTATGCGGGTGGGGGCTTGTGCCTTTCTCTACTAACCACAGATTAACACCTATTCAATAGTATTTATCTTATGTTTGCTTGAAATGATATTCGATTCAAACAAGCTGAACAGAAAACTGCTTACTAAAGTGAAATTAAACTGTTTAGAATAAACCTGCTGCGGTTCCTGCTCCACATGGAACCATAATGCTTGTGCGTATGTAATCCAATAGTGGGATCGCTGCAGAGGTTGCTGCATGAGGTTTAGGATTTTTGCCTCGGACAGATGACTTCTCATGGGGTTGAAGATTTTGTTCTAGATGCTGTATTTACGGACGGCTGCACTGGAGACTGGAATTACGCATCACTTAAGCCAAAAATTGAAAATGAGGAAACGTTTCTTCAAATGTTTCGATCAAAACAAACCGGCTTCCTGATCCGTAAATATGCTTCAGCGGCAGAAAAGTAAAAGAGAGGAAAGCAGCAGCAGTCATCGTTATTTTCACACATCGTAGTGTCTAACCAGCCGCAAAGGCAGCAAAAATGCCTTGCTCAAAGTGTATGAGAATCTTTTCTTTATTTGACTTATGTACCTGGAATTGGTGCGTAAATTTGAAAGTATTCGTGCATTTGCAACTAGTCAGTGTCGGTCATTTTTAATAATCTGTAAAAAAAATTAAAAAATCCAACGCTCTAATAAACCGTCAAATGAAGAGAATATTCAGTTAATGCAACCACTGATATATATATACATTCTCATTATTACATTTATTTAAATTGAAGTGCTATTTGTTTTTATATTCATATTTTTTATATTTACTATTGCTATGAAGTGCTCTGTTTGTTAACAGAATTGTTAAATGTTAAAATAAGCTGAATAAAAAAAGGAACATCCTAGATATTTTTTTCTTCGCTCTTCTTTATTCTTTTTACTCGGTATCAGCAAATACTCAAATTTAAATAAACTGGACTGGACAAAAAAATCTTTATCGGGACATCCGAGGGGTCGGCCTAGGAGACGCCGGCTCCCCACGAGGGGTAGAGGCGCGCCCCCAGCTGTTGTGTCTGAGCCTTGGTGTGACACGGACCACGGCTCTGCTTTAGAGGCAGTCATTTTTTCCATTTGTTCTCATTAAAAATACAATTTATTCAACAACAAAAAAAAAAACCCACCAGAAGATCACTAACCTAAAAAAACGCTGAAAACTTTCACCATTCATTAATGTTTCACACATTTACCTCTTCGCTTGCTGCCTTGTGATGGACAGTCAGATGTGATCGTCCTTTTTCTGCATACATGATTTTGCTGGAGGTTCGATCTTCTGTAGTAGTAGAAAATTGCACGGTTGCGATTTTTGGCCATACAAATGCAGCTTGCTTGCAATGATTTAGATAAGTACTGCCCCTATTGACAGGAAACTACACTCTCACTTTCAGATAACGGCATAACCCATATCCATATCGATTTGGAACAGATTGTATTTGATGGGGATAATATATTCTAACTCTTTAGAAACGGAATCGAATCAACTCTTGAAATTTAATCTATACCCAGCTTTAATACCTAGTTATTTAAAAAAAACAATAAATGACCACATAGAGGCTTCAAACAGCAAGCGTGTTTTATTATTAAAAAAGGTAATACTTTATTAGATACGGTTCAAGCATTTATGCTAAATACTTGTACATTCAGTGTGTTTTTATTGGTTTATTTGACTGTTTTTGTCCTTCCCTTTTGACTTTAGAAATGAAGTCCAGTCTATGTTGGAGAAATTTGGGGGTAAGCAGCAGTTTTATTTTAATAAATCTTGGAATTAAAATTGTTTGTGGTTTTATTGCAGCTTACTGAAACTGGGGCTGCTGCAGTCATAGCATAGCATTTAAATGCCACAGATCAACGAAGTGGGATTTTTCTTTTGTCAATTTAGATGATACTTTATGATAAAGATAATCAAACATGCAGGAATTATGTTCTGTTACAAACTCATAAAAAGATGCCAAAGTTCAAGCGGCAGAATAAATAATAACCTTGTGTTTCAAAATAAGTTTGCAATGCAAACTAAAATGTTCTTCTGTCTGTCTGTATACCTGCAGCTGATATCAGTAAAGTGATGCAGGCCAAGAAGAAACGTCTGGAGTGTCTGACGAAAAACTACATGAAGGGAAGCCAGTACAAACTGGAGCAGCTATGGACCAACTACCAAGGACAGAGGTTGTTCCTTCTGCAGCTTCAAGAAAACTTGGAGAACAGCTGAAATTTGTTTCCTTTCAGCATTTGGTTCATATGGAATAGTTCTCCTGGCCTCCTAAAAAACCTTTTAAAAGCTGTTCTAGTAGATGATCCCACAACGCTTTAATAATGTTAAGCTCCAGGCCCTGAAGTGGGATTTCTCCATCTTCACTGGTTCATCTCATGAGCTAAGAACCCTTTATTGCGCCAAATCGTTAATAGAAGAGTTTTGGAAAATAATTAGCTCCAAGAAACCAGCTAATGAAGCTGCGGATATCGAAAGAAAAACTCAAAGAGAAATACTGGAGAATTGTTGATCAAGGCTAATACACAGTGAAAGAAAATAGGAGCCAAAGCAGGAGTATTCATCTAAACTGTGAATATTTATATTTTGCATACTTTTGTTTGTGCAGGAAGAAGATGACTCAGCAGTACCATCAGCAGGTTTCGTCCGCGCTGCAGCAGTGGGAGGTCGAAGCTCAGCGAGCCGAGGAGCAGGAGGAGAAGCTCAATGTTAGTTTACCGACTTGGTCTACTTTACGCTACAGACCGTAAAAACACAACCTGTTCACTGCAACATCAGCAGCTTTAAAATCTGTCTTTGGCTTGCCTCCGTTCAGAAAGGAGACAGTTCTATTTGCCTTGGAAGTCGGACGATTGTTGAACATTGCTTGGAAATCTGTGAACACATTCAAAACATTCTGCTTACTGAGAGCACAGGTATATTAAAAACAATTGCAGTAAGCATCCTTAACAGAGAAACAAGAACAGGCAAGCGTCTGCTTGTAGGTAGTCATTCAGAAAGAGTTTGACAGGACGCAGCTTCACCTCTGAATGAATAATCTCATAACTGTAGACGGTAGGGATGTAAGAAAATATCGATATGCCAATATATCACAACATTTTATGTTGCAGTGTTTCGTTATTCTGAAGTATCATTTTTTTTTTTTTATTCTGAAAGATTTGGATTAACCATTGACAATAATTTTTTTGCAAAATTTCAACTAAGACCGCTAGTTGGTGGCTGTTTTCACCTTCTTCGTTCCAGTAGATCAACTAGATCTAGTAATAAAACTGGCTGCGCTATATATGTGACAGGTTGGCGTGCTCAGAATGCTGTGAAAGTTTTTCTACAGTTAAATTCAGTTTTGAAAATCACACTATATAGTCTTCCTCGTGGTATCGTAATATACGTATCATCCCCTTTGTATCGTGGTACATATTGTATCGCCAGATTCTTGCCACATTGCTGCTAGACGGCTTGATTTATTAAAACCATGCAGATGTTGATGATTGCACAGCCTGACGCTGTTGCGTTTCCTGTTCGCAGAATTTGTTCCGGCAGCAGCTGAAAATCCTGCAGCAGGCCCGAGTCGTGCAGAACCAGAAGCTGAAGGCTGTCAGAGAGCTGTATGAGCAGTTTCTGAAGGTGGGCCATTTAATATGTACTAAATAATTCCTTTGTAAATGACGTCTGGCTTGTGACTAGACTTTAGTAAGAAGTCGTAGACGGCAGAATCCTGAATGTTTCTAAGTCCAACATTGTGTCCACATTTGCCTCTCGTTTTATTATAAAAATTGGACGGGGGGGTTTAGATTTGACGAAACCCAGCAGATTGCATAAAGTCACTGATTTTAAAGGAATTTCTTCTCCAGATTGAGGTCTGCCACGACCTTGTATTGGTGTTTGGAAGACAGAGCATGGACACAAGAAAAAGGAAAAAAATATAGGGCTGGACGATATAGAAAAAGAACATATCGATAAAGAAATAGTCATATTGATCGATTTAGATAATCATTGATAAATATCACAAAATGTAAAATATATATTTGAATTGCCTCCCCAGTCATTTTGTTATTCTTCAATGAACTCATTTAACTAAGAATTAAATTATTTTTTCAAACACTTCTTTTTATCATAACTAAGTTTGTAAGACAGAAACAAATCAAGAGACTTGACTAACATCAGTAAATACAAAGAAAAGTAATATTAACTATTATATTATGCATATTTTTGAATTATGTTAGTAAATTAAACTAAAGGCTTATCTTGATGATTTTCAATCTTTTAGACATTTTATGACACTTTATAATATTAATGGCTGAAACCTTTGGTTTAGTTTGTCAATCAAGCTGATTCAAATTCATTTCAGCTCTGGTTCAGCTGTTAAAAGCTAACCAGCTACTCATCAGAGTGTAGACGGAGCCCAGAACACTGCAGCCCAGTCACTAAGAGCTGAAGCCGGTAGGTCTATCCATCTCTGCTATTTTTTTTTAAGCGTGTTTCGCTTCTGATGACCGGGAGCAGAACCGAGGGGACATTTTAAAAGCCACAGGCTTTGTTAGCAGCGCGAGCCACAGATGTTAGCATTGCGACCTGGATAAATTTCTGTAACAGATACACAGCGCAGCGAGCTGGAGGAATGGAGTCCTGGTTAAGACAGCTGATCGTAGTATTCCATTTTGTTTATTATTGCTAGGTTTAGTGTTTTAGTTCGTCGTGGATCGGTTCAAAATGGGATACAACCTTTACCGGAGCCACTGAAACATTCATCCGGAACAACATCCTCTGCTGCTCCCTTACTGTGACATTTGACCGTGGCGAAGTTACGGTGACGGTTTGCTTAGGGACTATTAAAAAAATTCTGTTTCAGCTCAAATCATTTCATCCTTTTTTGTGGTTTGAAAGGAGAGAGACTGTCTGACAGAGCTGCGTGGGTCATTGTTAATTATTCGTTTGGAGTGTAATGATTGTCGTATTAAGCTAAAAAAATGAGGGGAAACTTTGTTTTTCTATCGAATCTTTCTATTAACCCCTTTTCTTCTATCGCACCACACGTCTATCGATTGATATATACTGCTATCGAGTTATCGTCCAGCCCTAAAAAAACAAAACACAGCAGCATTGGTCTAGGAGTACTTTCTATGTAAAATATAAAGTAAGGAGTTATGATCCATTCAGACCAAGGGCTTTGTCAACGCCAGAAACGTCAAGATTACATGTTTAAGTCTATGGCGGAGGCCGATGGAGGAGCGTTGCGGTCTCTCAACTTTTCAAGCTTTTCCTGCTTTTCAAACTTCAAAGCGCCAAAAGCCAGCAAGGCAGAAGTTCAGATAGCTGAACTTTTGACGGCCCTGAAGCGGCGCGTCAACCAATCAGGGTTTCATTTTAGTGATATCACTACACGTATCTCGACAATGGAAGACGAGCTCATGGTTGCCGTCTGCAATCGCAGAGAACTTTATGATCCGTCCTCGCAGATTTAATAAAACTATAAATAACACTTACTTGTTTTGGTAGGCGATCTGAGCACCGATGTGGTTCAGGAGGTCGTCAAACTAGGCGCGGGACAGACGAAAGTACGCTGGGAGCGAACCTCATCCATATGTAGCTGCTGGAGCAAATAGTTAAACTCCCCAAACTCAGAACGCATCCGAAGAATGGGGTGTATCCACAAACAGCGCTAATGCAGCAGAAGTCAATGTTGTCTAGCTTTAAGCAAATAAAGCCAAGCCACTCTCACAATACTATCTGCCATAGTTCAGAATTGCCGTCAACAGAAGAAGCCCTGCCCACACGCTCTTTTTTGCTCAGAAGTGGTAGGCTTTGCAAGCTTCAAAATAGAAGCATCAAACTAAGTGCTTTGTGAGCTTTGCCTGACGCTGACAAAGCCTGTGGTCTGAACGCCGCATTAATGTGAGCAGTGGTTATTTTAATGGCTTTACCTTGGAGAAAGAGAGGGTTAAACACGCTGAACCAGAAGACAGATATTAGAAGCAGCAGCCTGACTGATGGCCCTGTCTGAGAGAGTAAAACCAGATAATAGAAACTGCAGACAATGCATAAATGGGAAATTCCTGACAATAAATTGTTAAAAAGATTTTAAATGATACTTGTATATCCAGAAAATAAATATCTGTTAAATTGACTGATGGTAAGTATTAACAGATTATTGAAAAATTTAGCACATTGTCGGTATGGCTGGAAGAGACATTCTGTGAATTGTAGAGGGAAAAAAACAAAAACTTTAAGTGTTTTGCCGTTTGCCACCAGAACATGGAGGACATGGAGAAAAACCACGAGATGTTCCTACAAGGAACGCAGCAGGAGCTGAGGAAGGAGATGGCCACTCTGCAGAAGAAAATTCTCATGGACACAGTGAGTTTCATTTCCATATACGATAATGTGTTGGATAGTTTTTAAACCTAAACTTTCAGAATAGAAAATAAGTTGGGAAAATTCAGCTCTGATAACAGCAAGTCAAAGGTAACTGGAAGCTTGCAGGTTCACACACGGTAAAAAATATGTAAACTAGAAAAGCTCACAGAGAACGCAGACCTCCACCAAGGAAGCTCCTTTGGGATTTCATCGTAATTACTTTAGTTTCCTTGACCATAAAAACCTACCTTTACCAAGTGGATTCCCACTGATATCATTAGTTCAGCAGTTATTAACAAAAATCACTTTTTCCGTAATGGTGGGATTCTGATTGACCCAAAATTATAATGACTTCATATCTATATATATATATACACATATATGTATGTATATATATATATATATATATATATATATATATATATATATATGTATGTGTGTGTGTGTGTATATATATCATAATCAGGAACAAACTAAGGTATAATTTATTTAGTTATTTGAGATTGATTAATGGTCCGATATTGACAAACATAAAAAGCACACAGACATAACCCACCTGCGCGTTGCTCCACTTACCTTCCCAGTGCGCAGTCCTTGGCTGGATGATTCCAGATCTGGATCTCGATAACAAACCCTGATTGAGTCCAACTATATCCTTCCAGGCTTTTATCTGCTTTAAGCGATGCTCCGAAGTAAGACGAGGGAAAATTCATCAGGAAATTGTACATCAGAGTATCTCAGGTCCAGTAAAAGTCCGCTCCGGCAGCTTTTAAAGTTTTAAAAAGTATCCCAGGGGCGGAGATGTTTAATCTTTTTAATTTCTCAATATATTAAAGAAAATCTTCTATTTTATAATAGGTAATATCACAGCCGGGCGACGTTCATTTTAATTACATTCATTCCTGCCAGCGTCGTGACATCCGGAGCTCCATAGCAGACATCTCCTGAAAACTTAATCAAAGTCCTCCAGTAACTTTTTGAGTCAAGTTGCAAACAGACAGAAACGGACAGACACCTCAGCATAACTCTGACTCAGTTATTCAGGCAACACAGTCAGTTAGTCTAACCAGGTTTGCTTCAAATAACTCTGAGTTTCTCTAGCTCTTAAATTGAAGCCTGCAGGGAAAAATTTGTAGAAATGTTTTGTTAATTTTTTAAGAGCCTGTTGATGTGGAAGCAGAGATATTCTGCAGAATTCTCCATCTGAAGAGGATCATCATATTATATTCTACCCATAATAGAAACTGTGGAATATTACGTGTAGCTTCTTAAAACTGCATGGAAGTTTGTTACAGAAGAGAGCTCCACAGGGCAGATTACACCATCAGTAACTGGTAGAAGATTAGTCGGAAGATTATTAACCCGAAAAACGCCCCACATAATATTCTTAAACTCAATTTTACAGACTTAGTTATAGAAGGCATTTAGGTGTCGCTTTCATATAGACGACTTTAAATGATGGCAATGATAGCATGGTTAAGGATTTGTGTGTGTGTGTGTGTGTTGGGGGAACTGAATTACATTTATTTCAAGTCCTCTAAAAATCTGTTTTGCTTTAAATTCAAATGATAACTTTTTGGAACATCGCCCAGTGTATGTATGTATGTATGTATGTGTGTATATATATATATATATATATATATATATATATATATATATATATATATATATATATATATAATCTCACTCATTGTTCTTAGTTCTTAGACTATATTTTAATTATAAATTAGGTTTAAAATTGAAATACAATCAACTACAAGGGGCATGTAGAGTAAATCTGCACACAAGCCTGGGCGGCATACCGGTTCATACCAAAAACCAGCGTTTATTTCTGTTATATGAATTTTTAATATACCGCTATACCGGTGTATAGCTCAGACAACTTCCAGAACGTTTAATGTGGGGAAGTGTTTCAGCCAGGACTGATTTCACTGCTACACGTTCCTCACCACAGTGTAAAAAATAAACGTTTTAACTAAGTACAGTTGCTGGCGGGAGCTGTCAGAGCGAAGCACACAATGCTGAGGAAGTAATTACAAAAAGATTAGTCACGTCTGTAGTTTAGAAGTTTATCGGCTTTAAAAGGTCAGACAAGAACCAAACAGCATATCTTTTACAAGCACTATTGCGAGTAACCAGTAGGGGGGGAGTGTTCAGCGCTATTCGACCGGTAAACGCGGTTAACAGCGGCAAACCCAGTAGGAAAGAAATCAAAAATAGCGATAAATATGTTTTACATACCATCTACGATACTTCTGCCGCCTTTTTTTCTTCTGTCAATTGAATATTAACCAGATAATAATCTCTTACGGTTGCCATGTTGATTTTACTTCTTCTTTGGCGAAATACGGTCTGAGTCTGTACTCTGCCCCCCAGCGGTTATCTTTTGTAGTACATGCAAAGCCAGTACAAGATGCAATTTTCTATTTGCGTCAACGTGAGGTTAAAAAACAAGTTTACTTTCAGCCTTATAACTACAAGAATGTATACTACAATCATAATAATTTAATTATTTTCATATCATTCACCTGTGAATGGAAAAAAACATGATGCAGTCCATATGGCAGTAAAATGGGCTATTTAAAGCACATTTTTATGATTAATTTTTATAAGAAAATGTGGATATGAACGGTCTTGTATGGGGAAAAAAACGTTAAATACGGTGATATGAAAATTTTGCCATACCGCTGTAGAATTAAATATTAAAAAATAATTCAGTGCATGTTCAAAACAGAGACGAGGAACCAATTTCCAGTTCTTAACATTTATTTTGAACAGATTAACAAATATGCGGGTTTTACAGAGAAAACATGCCCTAATTTTCTCTGGGACAGAATAATACATCTGACAATTGAATGATCTTCATGTCACAACTTTTATAGACACCAGGCCTCGCCAGGACTCTAGGCGTTCCCTCTCCCTCGAATCTGCTCCAATCAGAACATTTCCAAACAGTGTCTTAACCATGATTGGCTGTCAGAGAATTATGCAGTCATAAGATGAGTTGTGTCCCTGTCCCTGGTCAAAAGTTCATTCTGAGTTTTATGGTTTTATGGTTCTGGTCCTCCCAAAACTTTTATCCCAGTTTTATGGCCTGGAATAAATAAACATCCTGGTTTTGCAGCCTGCAATAAAATTCTTTGTCTCAGAGGTCCTCAAAGGTCACACATACTCCCACCATTTGTCCCAGGCCTCTTGCTGCTGGTAGACAGTGTGTCTTTCTACCTCTGAATAAAAGAAAAACAGACCTCTGACTAAAGATATTTAAAACATATCTAGCCCCATCAAGAATAAATACAACACCGCCCAGCCCTATCTGCACACATATTTGCCTTTGCACACTTTATAAGACCACAAACAGACACATTTTATCAATGTATACAATTTCCCATGAGTCTTTGGTGACGTACCAAACTGGATCAAACTACCTACAAGTTCGCATGTCACCATGCAGCTATTAACAACATAGAGCGGGCTCAATGGGGGCATAAAGACGAGATTATTTTAAAAATATGCCCATTTTCTACATATGCAGTCACTAATATTTCCAACTCTGATTGGGAGAAGTAGGAGGAGCTAATCTTTTTTCACTTTTTGCCATGGGGAAATCATGTTTTCTGTGTCCCATTGATGAGGGCTTTTAATATCCAAATTCACTTTGTTCGCTCGGGTTCTGATGCCACATTGTTGTGTTTCCACAGCAACAGCAGGAGATGGCCACAGTCCGCAAGTCGCTGCAGTCCATGCTGTTCTAATCTGTTGTTACCATGGTGACTGTTCCACCGTTTAAGATGTTGCTGCTGCACGTTTGTTCGTTATTAGAGTAATATTTCAGTATTAACCACTTCATGATTTATTATAAAGTAAATGTAAGTAAAAATAATTTGAAGGTGATCTAGTTTGTTTCATCTCTCCTCACTTTGCTTCGTTTTCATGGTCAGCAGGTGATGCTGTGTTTATGGAGTTATTTTGTAAAAATGAACCCTGTTGTGCCGTGGTTGGATGTAACAATAAATTTTTAATGTTTAAGTATTTTTTGTTTGGATTGAATTAGTTATTATTAGTTTGTGTGATAACAATAAAACACTTATTTGTTGAGGCTCTCACTCAGTCCACATTGGAGAAATTTGTAAAAAATAAAATAAAAAGTATAAATCCTGGCAATACTTTCAATTTGTTTTTTCATACATCAGTAATTGAAGTTATTCATCACAAATCTAAATTTCTCTCCAAATAATTTTTTACTATAAACTATGATTAAAGCCTGTTCGAAACTTCTGAACCCTCCCCGCTTAAATATTATTAACAGTGCTTATTCTGTATGCAATTGTAATTATGCTGCTTTTAATTTGAAAGTTTATTTTTTTTATTTGAAGGTGACCTTTTTGTAAATGCTGCTCCACTTAAAAAACAGACCTGTCAGTGACGCTAAGATCATGATTAAGAAAAAGCACAACCTTTCACATTACATGGGCTTAAATACAGGATTACATATTACAACTTGAATTTAAAGTTTGCAGTCACAAGAATTGGTCATTTTTATCTTCGGTTATTGAAAAACATGCCTAACTAATCAAATAAAACTATTAACTAATGTAATTGTCGCATTTTATTAAGTTGCAACATCTCCTGTTGCAAAAAGACTGGTGCAGTCTATATCAAATATACAGCTTGGGGAGAAATTAAAACCATTTATTTGAATTTATGATTACATTTTGAGAATTATGTTTGTCTTAAACTCTAAAGAAAACTTACTTCAGTCTGAATACTACAGAGGTGGTCATGGATTTCTTTTTCTTATTCAGGATTCTTGCAGGGTCTTAAAAAGTCAGAAATTCGTAACTTTATATTCATGGCCTTAAAAACCCCAAGAATTTTGTACAATGTATTAAATTTATTTAGGTCAAGTCTTAATTTTTTTTCCTGAGAAGCGTTGGCCAAATAAAATAGGCTGAAACCCCATAATCAGATGTTTGCCTTTCTAAGGGGCTCTGATAGCTACCTGTGTGACCTTCGGGCAACATTCGGATCCAGTGACTCATCAAAATCAGAGTTGCTTTGGGTTCTCCATTCCTTACAATTTTCTGATGTCCCAAATGCCTAAGTTGAAGCAGCAGCATCTCGACACACAGGAAACCAGGAAAGAAAAGGGAATGTTGGAACCAGAAAACAAGGATCTTAAAAAAAGGAAGAAAAGCTTGGAAGTTTCCGCTCGTCTTGCTAGGGAGGCAGATGAGCTTGTGGAAAAAGCTGAGAGCGAGGCTGGGTCCAAGATGGCTGACCTCTCAAAGTCAAATGCCCTGAGAAGGGTATACAAACAAAAATGTTGAAAACCCTTGAAACTGAGAATGGTGGTAAAGGGGATGAGCTAATAAAAAATAAATATATATATATATGTAGAATGTACTTGGACATAGTTCAGTGTTGTGTTGAGAGGGTTATTTGATTTAGGAAGGTAACTTCTGGTTCTCTAGTTTGATAAAGAATTAATATAAATGGAATCTTTGATAACCAAGTTAAGGAAAATAAAAGGTTTTGCGATTTTGGGATTAGTTAACTTTCTATCAAACCATCATGTTGGTCTTAAATTTAATTCATAATGGTCTAAAAAGGTCTTCAATTTAACTTACTGAGATCTGCAAGAACCTTGTTATTGTGTTCTCTCGCAAAAGGTTTTGCACCCCCTCATAATAATTTACTAGTCAGTTCATCCGCCACTGAATATCAAATGTCCCTGCTCTTAAGTTTGCTTATAAGGCTTTTACATACACAATCATACCTCTTTTATGAGATGAAGGAAGAGTTATATCTTTTTCTTTAGGATACAAACAGCAACATGACAAACAGGTTAAACTTGGGCTTTCTTTTCCTCTAAGGAATATTCTTGACAAAGAAATGAAGAAAAAAAAAACTATTTGGACTATTAGTCCCAGTATTCTTGAATTCACCTTACTGGTACACATGGAAATGCCTTGCTCTAGGCTAAATCTTAATGTTTCACACTTGAACAGAGGATGATTTATACCTCATTGTGAAACACCTGGGGCATAAGAACATTTTAATCTCCTCAATAGAGACTTAAATGAATTCAAGAATCTTCATTTCATGAAATCAGCAAAGCTCTGTGAATATAACAACCTATTCAAGAAAGTTTGTGACGAGAAGTTATTGACTATATCGCTAAATACAAATGTTGTAAAGGTGACCTAACTGCAGTGTGAACAACCCAGGATCAGGAAGTCTGGGGTTTAAAACATCACATTAAAAGCTGGAAGCCCTTTCAAACCTGAAAGTGTTGGAGCCAATTGTTATAAATGAACCTGAAACTGCCTCAGCGTACATTAAAATAGAAAAAGATGAAAAAAGATTAAACATTACAAAGGCCCTAATTGTTTTTATAATCTATTTTCATTTTCTATTGTCATTAGTAGAAATGGAAACAATACTTATACACATTAATGACATTTAAGTAGCATATTTCAAGACATCAAATGGACAAAAAGGTGCAGTTAAATAAAAAGCAACAGTGTTTTGCTCTCTACTTGAGGGAAAAAAAAACATTATTGGAAGAAATTCAAACTTTATCCACAATCTGTTGGGTTAAGCATCTGCAGGAGAAAACTATCCCAAATAAGGCCACCAGGGGTCAGCATTCTCACTTCCCAGCCACCACAGACAGCTGGTCTCGGATACGTCCCAGTCCGTCCAGCATGGTGTCCAGTGACTCCCTGCTCAGCTCCACTGTGACCGTCGAGGTTGACTCCTCGCCTGCCGACCGACATGGATCCTCCATCTAAAAAAACGATGTCGCATATAGAGACTCGCTTTCATTTAACGTTTACTTGCTGGCATGAGAGGTCACACGGCCTGACGAGGTTCTCACCTTCAGCTGAACCAAGCAGGTTGGCACCGCCATCCGACTAACCGAGTCAGAACCAGTCACCAGGTCCACTCTCCAATCTAGCTCCGTCAGCTGGGGGAGGGAGACTGCAAACACAGGCAGTGAGAATTTTTTTTGTTTTCACCTTTCCAATAAACATTTTAGATAAAAAACAAACAAAAAAAAAAGCCCCCAAACAATCATTGACCCATGTATCCCCCCGTATTTTAAAAGGTGCAATATGTGAGGAGCTGTTTCCACGTCAGGGCGAGCGATCTGATCTCGTTGAAAATGACGTAGTACATATTAGGGTTGGATGAAAAAGGAAAAGAGCATATCGATAAAGGGAGCAGTCATATTGATCGACTTCGATAAATATCGATAGCTATCACAAAAAGTAGAAAAAGTTTTTTAATCAATCAACTTTATTTATGAAGCACCTTTCATACAATTAAATGCGTTCAAAGTGCTATAAAAACGTAATACAAGTCAATGGAGTTGGGCAAAAACTTTGATCAAACCTGTTGGAAAGCATCTTTTGCGGCGACTTTTGTGTGAGCATATCAGTGAACACCCCTGACCACTCTGTGAGTTTCATGTCTTTGTAAACCAAAGTTTAATCCCTTTGTCAGGGTGGGGGTGTTAGCAAAGAAACCTCAATTTATCGGGACAGCAGCATTTGTCCAAATTTGTATCAAAACCATTGTATTTCATCATAAAAGTTTGAAAACAGGGCTTTAAGTGTAAAATAGCGAACTTTTCCTTTAAGAATGAGCGATAAGCTCGAGTCATGTGACTTCCCCACGAGAAGTGAACAGCGCTGCCAACACAGCAACAACGTCACCATATATAGTGAGTGTTTAGACTCCTCTGACGACCTTGTTGAGTATTTGCAACAAAACGTTTGATGGTTCTGTGACTACTCCCTAATATCTCAGCAATTTTAAGAGTGCCGCATCCCTCTCAGAGACTTTTGGTCAGTTTGGACTTGTCAGAGTCAGTTAAAGAGTAACTTACCCCCCTACCAGAGTATAACCCTGCCTAAAAAAACATAAAATGCCCTCATATTAAAGGTAAAGAGAGGAAAAAAGGTTTACCCACCCTGATGGTTGAGTGCTTCTGTTCTCCACGCCGGACTGAAAGACAACAGGAGACGCAATGACGTCATATATCTGATTCACTCAGTAATTTACTAAAAAGGTGACAATAACTGAGCTATATACAGGACAGAATATTTGGGCTATTGACAAAAAATTATAAATATTTAAATGTAAATTTCTGTGCAAAAAAAAGAAAAACGGAGAAATTTTGAGATTATTTTTCACATATTCTCCAGAAAAGAAAAACCTTTTGGATTTCTCCGACTTCGAAAAGTTGAAAAACTCAGAAATTTCCATTGGTTAAGGGATACATTATTTGTATTTAAACTAATACGTTTTCTTATATTTTAACTTAAGACATTTGGGAAAAAAACATTATTTGTCAGAAAAAAACAATGCATATTTTCAAAATGAGAAAAATTACAGCTTTTGTCTGGAAAATATATGACAATCAGAAAAATTCAGAATTTTTGCAGTGGAGATTTACACCAAAATATTATTATTTTGTCAACAATGGCCCTAATACGCTGTACATTTTTGAGACACTGTGATGCATTCTTATGTGTCGCTTCCAGTTGTGATACAAACTAATATCACCAGCTTGCAGCGGCATACTGCAGCACACATTTTAAATATAAAGTGTCAAACCTTTCCAGACTTTAGCATTTTTTAACAGCATTTAAAAAAAAAAAAATTCTGATTATTTGGGTAATTTTTCTGTGGATTTAACAAAAAACAACAACACATTAGCTGGAATTGTTTAGATTGTGACAGATTTATTTCATACTATTTAACTCTTGAACCTATGAAAAAAAAATGGTGTATCCAAGACTAAAAGGATGTTCAAAGCACCATTTGTGAACTGGCAGCATGTTGGAACAGCTCTGTTACATTAGTTCTGATTTGTAGTTTTTTCTTGACTTTTTTTCATGTATTAGTTGAGATGCTGCACGTTTGGGTAACTTTTCCCTCTGGTTTTGGATTTTTGCTCTTAATTGTTCTTTTTCGGACAGTTATGTCAAAACGGTGGCAACAAAGTATTGTTTTTTACCTCGGGTAGCAGCAGATTCTCAACGGCTCAAATAATACCAAAAGAAACCCCCAAATCCCAGATAATTTGAAAGGGAGGCTTTATGGATGCAGAGTAGGAACAAAGAGCAGGAAGACAGACGGAGGAAGTTCAAACCATCTCCTCCATCCATCATAATAAGCAAAGATATCCCCAACTCCGAGGTCTCTCTGCCTGGCTTTCTTACAAAACAAGCAGAAAGAGATTTTACAGAGGAGCAGGAAAAGAAAATGTGCTGTATTAGCAGTGCTTGTCACTAACTGATTACGCAATTCTATGTGGAATATCTTCTCTGCTAGAATGTCATGAAAGTCATGAGACTGTCATCCAGCAACACGCTTCAGTCAGGCAGACTATTTTTCAAACCTGCTCTGAACAGCTTCGTTTATGCAGACCTGTTCTCCAGCAGGATCTTAGTGATCAGGTTCTTCAGACTGGAGTGGAAGCACTCCGGGAAGACTGCGAGGATCTGCTCCGGAGTCGTCAGGTTGTAGAAGAGGACGTGGTGTGACAAGGTGTGGAGGGATTGGATCAGCTAAAGGACAGAAAGACGGCGCAGATTCAGGTTCGCATTTATTCAGACATTATTCCCTTTATAACACACAGTAAAAAACAGACATAGAGGAGCTCAGCAGAAGGTGTTTTCTGTGAATGGTGCAATACGTACGCTGGTTTTCAAAAATAAGCATATTGTTAAAAGCTCTTCTACGCATTCAGAAATTAACGCACAGGATTGCACTTTGTAGGGGAAGATTTACTTCAAGATTGGTTCTTCTCAGAGTCAACAAATTGTTGTTAAATGTCAGCGACATTTTGCCTACACTGAGTAGTTGAGTGACGCAGCTGTTATCATAATTTTGACAACGGGACTGTGATTAAAAACTCACACGCAAAAGTAGTAAGGGGGGAGAAGCAGTGAGGAGAGGCACACAAGAGCTACAGAGAGGGAGGCAGACTAATGTCTAGATGGAGAGAGCAATTACCTAGGAGGTGGGTTCCTGTCCAGTTCCTAGTAAATAATGTTAAAACTCCACCAGAGACTGCATCATCCTTATCCTGATATATGGGATCTTTCCACAACAACTTTTAGGGGTATAATGTCTTGTCACTAGAGTGGTACCCTCAAAGGTACCATTTTGTACCCCTATCTGTAGGTATCCGTTTGTACCCCTATAGAGTAAAGAATAAATTCATCTAGACTAAGAATATTTGCGAATTCTCCAAATATTTATGCTGGAAAGCAACATTTTTCTTGTTAAAATAACCATCACCATTTTTAAAAGCACAGAAAGATCCTTGTAAAGTTATTTGTTTGATTTACATTTTTAGGTAAGTAGATGCTTGTTTAACATGAATTCAAAGGATTTGTGTTCAGACTGAGATGTACACTACCGTTCAAAAGTTTGGGGTCACCCAAACGATTTTGTGTTTTCCATGAAAAGTCACACTTATTCACCACCATACGTTGTGAAATGAATAAAAAATAGAGTCAAGACATTGACAAGGTTAGAAATAATGATTTTTATTTGAAATAAGATTGTTTTTACATCAAACTTTGCTTTCATCAAAGAATCCTCCATTTGCAGCAATTACAGCATTGCAGACCTTTGGCATTCTAGCTGTTAATTTGTTGAGGTAATCTGGAGAAATTGCACCCCACGCTTCTAGAAGCAGCTCCCACAATTTGGATTGGTTGGATGGGCACTTCTTGCGTACCATACGGTCAAGCTGCTCCCACAACAGCTCAACGGGGTTCAAATCTGGTGACTGCGCTGGCCACTCCATTACCGATAGAATACCAGCTGCCTGCTTCTTCTCTAAATAGTTCTTGCACAATTTCGAGGTGTGTTTTGGGTCATTGTCCTGTTGTAGGATGAAATTGGCTCCAATCAAGCGCTGTCCACTGGGTATGGCATGGCGTTGCAAAATGGAGTGATAGCCTTCCTTATTCAGAATCCCTTTTACCCTGTACAAATCTCCCACCTTACCAGCACCAAAGCAACCCCAGACCATCACATTACCTCCACCATGCTTAACAGATGGCGTCAGGCATTCTTCCAGCATCTTTTCAGTTGTTCTGCGTCTCACAAACGTTCTTCTTTGTGATCCAAACACCTCAAACTTGGATTCATCCGTCCACAGCACTTTTTTCCAGTCTTCCTCTGTCCAATGTCTGTGTTCTTTTGCCCATCTTAATCTTTTTCTTTTATTGGCCAGTCTCAGATATGGATTTTTCTTTGCCACTCTGCCCTGAAGCCCAGAATCCCGCAGCCGCCTCTTCACTGTAGATGTTGACACTGGTGTTTTGCGGGTACTATTTAATGAAGATGCCAGTTGGGGACCTGTGAGGCGTCTGTTTCTCAAACTAGAGACTCTAATGTACTTATCTTCTTGCTCAGTTGTGCAACGCGGCCTCCCACTTCTTTTTCTACTCTGGTTAGAGCCTGTTTGTGCTGTCCTCTGAAGGGAGTAGTACACACCGTTGTAGGAAATCTTCAATTTCTTAGCAATTTCTCGCATGGAATAGCCTTCATTTCTAAGAACAAGAATAGACTGTCGAGTTTCAGATGAAAGTTCTCTTTTTCTGGCCATTTTGAGCGTTTAATTGACCCCACAAATGTGATGCTCCAGAAACTCAATCTGCTCAAAGGAAGGTCAGTTTTGTAGCTTCTGTACCGAGCTAAACTGTTTTCAGATGTGTGAACATGATTGCACAAGGGTTTTCTAATCATCAATTAGCCTTCTGAGCCAATGAGCAAACACATTGTACCATTAGAACACTGGAGTGATAGTTGCTGGAAATGGGCCTCTATACACCTATGTAGATATTGCACCAAAAACCAGACATTTGCAGCTAGAATAGTCATTTACCACATTAGCAATGTATAGCGTGTGTTTCTTTAAAGTTAAGACTAGTTTAAAGTTATCTTCATTGAAAAGTACAGTGCTTTTCCTTCAAAAATAAGGACATTTCAATGTGACCCCAAACTTTTGAACGGTAGTGTAGATAGAGAGAACTTGTGCTCCAATCATCTCACATCTGTTCACATTTACCCAGGGAGCATTGCTGTTGCTATTGGGCAAAGACTAGGGCACAGAATGAAGTCATACCAGGATTCAATGATCAACGAATAAATCTGGATGTGATCAATATATCGATATAATACGTATTAATAATTAATGGGAAAAAAAGAAAACAACCTAAATAATTTACAATGTTGTTTGCTGCAGATCTGAACGGGGATGTGTCTCCAGTCCAACCAAACTCATTATGAAACATGATCCCTAACAGGACTGAGCACACAGATTGTGGTCAGCTCGCTTTGAGATATGTAGACAATTATTATGGATATATATTAAAATGTTTACATATGGTCCAAAACAACCAGATACAGGCAGGGTTGCAGTAGCCTATGTGATTCCAGAGTTGTACAGAACTTTTTTTTGCAAGAACAGATCAATTATCAGTTTTTTTATGCAGAATTAATAGCAATTGTGATGGCACTACAGGGGGTGGAACAAGTTAAACCATTAAGAGTAATAGTATGTACAGACTCATTATCTGCAGTAGAAAATTTTAAATCAGGTAATAATAGCGAAAGATATGATTTGATATGTGAAATATTGATTTTATTACAAAGTATTCAGAATCAGGGAACCCATGTTAGAATTGTCTGGGTACCGGCTCACGTGGGTTTGGCTGGAAATGAGATAGCAGATAAACTTGCTAAGAAGGTTTTAGGAGCAAGTAGTGTATCAATTCAGAGCAACATTGCTAAAACAGAGGCTACATTTTTAATTAAAAATAGTATAATAAAACTGTGGCAAAGTAAATGGGATGAGGAGGATACGGGAAGATTTTTAAATGGAATGAATCCTAATGTTGGGAAAGGAAGACAAGGAGGAAAAAGTAGAAAGGAAGAGACAATGTGGACTAGACTTCGCATAGGACATGCAGGATTAAATAACACATTATATTTGATAGAAAAAAACATGAAACTGGTGGGTGTAATGTCTGCAATGTACAAGAACCGGTAGAACATGTAATTATGAGTTGTACAAAATATGAGAAAGAAAGACGTATTTAAAAAAAGAAAATAGAGAATATTAAGGAATCTTTGAGTGTTGCGAATATTTTAAGTAAGACTTTAGATCATAAAGGTGCAAAATATTTTTTAGAGTTCTTAAAAGATACAGGTCTTAAAAACAGAATATAATTTATTTATGTATTTAAATTCCTTTTTTTTTTACAGCTGGCATGCTGCATATAATTGAAGAATATAAGCCATAGTGGTGACTGTTCACATTTAAACAGGAGGGTGGCGGTAATGCGCTAAGTAGTTTGTATCTGCCATTAAACACTCGAAGAAGAAGAAGACTGAGCACACAGTGGGACAGGTGTGTGTTACCTGAGCAGCCTGTGCTGCTGGGATGCTGAACGTGGCTGCAGTGCTTTCAGTCAGCCTCCGGCTCGGAGCTCCGTGGCTCTGAACACAGACATCTCTCACCGCATCTTTAGATGGAGCCTGAAACATAAAAAATACAGAAAACAGGTTTATCCAAATAGCTTTTGTAGACTCTGAGGCCTGAGGGCAGGAAGGATTTCCTGTAGAGGTCTATGTTAGAGCGGTTCCGCAGAAGCCTCCGCTGAACTCGGTTGTTGTAGGATCGTCTTGTGAAGAGGAGGCTCAGCGTGTTAAATCTTTTGAACTTTAGGAAAACTCCTTTTATGCACCATCATCTCTAGTGGCTCTACAGTCGTACAACCAGAACAGAACCTTCTTCCTCAGGTTGTTGAGCATTTTTAAGTCCCTGGCTCTGATCCTGCTATCCAAGCAGATAATGGATGAAGAGATTAAACTCTCCACAACAGACTTGAAGAAGATCTGTAGCATCTGGCTGCAAACCTTGAAGGACATATGCTTCCTCCAGAAGTCCGGTCTGCTCTGTCTCTTCTTGTAGACGTCCTGGTAAGACGTTTGTTTCCACACAATGCCACAAAGCGGTCCACCAGCTCTCTGTAATCAGCTTCTTCTTCGGTGACTCGGAGTATTTCTGCACATGACGGGTCTTTGTCTTAGTGGAAATCTGAGGCGTACAGAGTACCGGGCTGGAACCCCCTTTTGATCTCCTGATATGGTTGAAGACTAACTTGTAGAAGCAGAAGAGTGAATGACCGAGGTGGAAAATAAAACATATGAACTCTGACCTTAAAGTTGTCCACGTTTCCAAATGAACTTCTGCTGCTTGAACCCTGTGATCTCCTATATCCCTGACCACACTTCTCTGATATTGTTCCACCAGAACATGTTCCCAAACAGCTTTCTTTTTCTAACTTTTTATCCAAGACAGTTCCTGTTACTTTAGTCAACTTTAATATCACCTGGTGTGTCTCTAAATAAGAAACAACTAGTTTTATACACACAAAACCTAGATCAGCCTTAAAGCAAACCAATGACGGATATTTCTTTTTAACCACGTGTTCTAACAGCATAGGAAAACACTTCCCATCGAATCTCTGTGTAATCCCCCCCCCAAAAAAAAACAATAAAAATCTGAATTTATTACCTTCAAAAGGTGCTGCAAGTTGGTGAAATCTTCATTGCTCAGCCCAGCAGCCATGTTGCCAAGAGACGTTCGCGGTGAAGTGTCATGTGACGCCAAGCTGGCGCTATGACTGATGGGAAATGAAGTGCAAAACAAATATACAAGTAAACATGAAGGAAACTAAAGAATCCTAATCTCAAGAAAGAATTGGGAAAATAAAATGTATTATAAATAATAACAACAATAACAAACCAATGAATATATAAATAGCTTAACATAACTTAGCTGTAGGAATTTATAATAAAATACAGGCCTACGAATGATATATAATTAATTTATAATTCAATACCTACAAAGTCTTTCATCTATAAAGATGGCAGATAGAAGACTGAATAATTATTATGTGGACTGAGAAACAAAATTTAGGGAAGAAAACCGAGTAAAAAGAAGGGTGTAAAAGAAACTTACATTATATTTTATTGTACAGTTTTGCACCCTATTATATTATATCTATTATAATAGCACAAAGAGCACGTTTAAAATCAAAACCAATCACAACAATTGGGAGTTATATGGAAATTATTGAGATTTCTAAAAGCTAGTGTATAAATTCATTGAACTCTAAAAAAAACTAAAGAAAATAGTTTGGGCAGCTTTGAGGGTTTGGGGTATGACTTCAAAAAAAGCAGATAAATTGATTTTATACCAAAAAATATAATAAATATGAGATATTTGACCACGATTTGACAAATTCTTTAGGTTATGACCCTAAATACAAATAAAATAACCTGCTAGACACACAAAGTTGTAGTTCTTTATGACAGGACGCGTTAAACGTAGCAGTTTCCGGTCTAAATTTCCGGTCCCGGTGTTCGGTTTTGGTGGCGGAGGTGTGTGGACGGGGCGCTGCAGAGACTCCCTACGGGGGGATATAGAATCTTAAACGGGCTGCAGGCTGTCCCCGGTCGGACCGCGGGTGAAGCGCCGGCCGCTTGGCGCGAATAAAGATGTCCCTCTCTGGCATGAAGAAGCAGCTCCACAAAGCCAGCCAGGTAAACAAAAACCGAACCGGGTTGAAACGAGCGGTGCCTCTTCACTGCGACACCGGGCCTGGTACTGATGTTCCACCTGGACAGCTTCTCCCCAGGAGAAGGATGCAGGAAGGGGATCCGAAACATGTATTTAATAAGGCTTTTACTGCTCTTATATCCGTGCAATACTCCAGGCTGCACTTTGTGCCTGTAATTATGGGTTAAACATTAATAACGCAAAGAGGATCGGAGTTAAGGCATCCCAAAACATAGGATGGAACAAATGAATCATTTTAAGATTTGGTTCAGAATTAATATTCCATATACATTTTCTTCTGCTGGGATCCAAACTCAATCACCAAAATAATATGGTGTGCCTATAAATAACAACAAAATGTAGAACCACGGAAGATTGGACCTCTTCCTGAGCTTCCAGGCCTCAGTGGATCTGGTCAGTTCCACTTTCACACTGAAATAAGATTTAAAAAATATATATAGCCTAATAATAATAAATTCCCAGGAGAAAAGTTTATGAAATTCTGTTTATGAAATGTGAATAAAAGTCTGAGATAAAGACTTTGATGGGTGCTCTATTTACATCTTATCTCAACTCTCTCTTGTCCTTAACTAACCCTTCAATATTTCAAATAACCAAGTTGTTTCCAATGGAAGCTGGACTCTACCTAGGTTGCCTTTTGTCTGCGTGTGCAGCTCCATCAGTTTATCATTTTTCTTTATTTTCTCCATTCAACGCACCAGTTGAGACAGTTTGTGTCAGGCTCCATAGTTCTTGGTCCAAATTTGGGAAGATTTTCCATTTTTCACAAACTTCAGAGCCAAATATGCTTAAAAGATTCAGGTATTCCTTAAAAAAAAAAAAAAATCGTGATTTCAGAAAACTCAAACTTTTCAGAACTCTGAACCGTTTTAACACGATTTATGTCTGCAGCTTCTGAACGAGCGTCTGATGGGAGCCGAAGGAACCAAGCTGGATGAGGATTTCCTGAAGATGGAGAAGGTAACATTTTTTTAACGACACATGAGCGCCGACGGCCTTGCTTGGAGCCCACTGAATGAACAAGCTTCTTCCTGTGTGTGTGTGTCTCATCAGGCGGTCGCAGTTATCAACGTTCTGCTGGCCGAGCTGCTGTCCAGAACCACAGAGTTCCTCCAGCCGAACCCAGGTACCAGTGGGGAAAATGCCCAGTTTCACACAGAGACCCGACAGTCCAACCGCCATCTGAATCAATACGAACCCAGAGCCCGTACCAATATTCGGGCCGATATCAATAATATGGATCCATAAATGATATTTGTTGATATCCTATCATGTTTTAAATGCTTTCCTTTTCTTTTGAGTCAGAGAAAAAAAATGACCTCTGCTCCTGCCCAGACACGTACATTTGTCGATTCCAAAGTTCATACATCATGCATCGCCTTAGTAAAAAAATAAAATACCTTTGATTGCAGATGAATTATAACAGAAATGAGCTGCCTGCATAATTCAAACTTCTAGCAAATCTTTGGGAGGGTGTGATGTAGCCACAATGAGGAATAAGAAAATGTCGATATATCGTTATATTTTATGTCTCAATTGTGTGTCCATATTCAAAAGCAATGTATCGATATTTTATTATTATTTTTTTTTAATTTGAATGGAAACAGTAATGATGACAGTAATTTTAGTAATAAAAGTAAAGGTATGACTGTTAGATGGTAGGTCACACTTGTCTAAGTCAAGGCCCGGGGATCACAGACCCCCCGCCATTTATGTGGCCCTCTAAACTCTAGAGGATCCTATAAATTGAATCTTTAAGTTCTATTAATGTGCACCTAAAAACACTTTTATCACTCAAATCAGTGTTTATTTGCATAATCCTGAATCACATCAAAAGGAAAATATCTACTCATTGAGGCAGATATTTATTCATGTCTTAGAGGTTTGTTAAAAATACAAGAAAACAAATTGTATTGTTTCGAGTTTTGTGACAGTATTTCTACAGTTAAATTAAAATTTAAAAATTACAATATATAGTTTGTCCCTCCCTGTATTGTGGTGCATATCATATCAGCAGATTATTGGCCATACTCATCCCTAAAATCCAGCCATACCCAATAATTTTTTGGGGGTCCCAGTCCATATCCATGGAAGGCAGATGATTTACAATTTGATACCAAATGTGTAAAAAAAAAAACATAATTGATTAAAAACTTCCCTACAGAAAGATCAGAAGGAATTTGCATGTCTCTCCATGTCTGGAGCAGAAAAGCTTGAAACCGTTCAAGGAGGGGAATAAAATGAGGCTATTCTTAAAATACTTCTACCACACAATTATAAAATTATTATTTTTTTTTTTCTCTGCATGTTACAACAAATTATGCTGAATTAGATTTAATATATATATATATATATATATATATATATATATATATATTAATAAAAATTGCCACAAAACTGAAATTTAAAGTGAAAGATAAAAAAATTTTGACGAAGTATTGGAGAGTTAACACATTTTAAGTATCGGTTCATGGTGTCTGTTAACTAACAGATACTGAAACAAGAACGGTATCGGGCCCGATACCAGTATCTTTATCGGTGCATCCCTAGTTGAACATGTTCAAAGCTAAGGAGATGGTGTTTCTCCACGATCCTATAGTGATAATATTGCATGGACTTTTTGTCCAAGATTTCCAAAGCTTTTTCTATGTAGTGCTTCAAAGGGTCTTGTGACGGTTTGGCCGACTTGATTCCAGCTTGTAAAGCAGAAAGAGAGACGGGGAAGAATCATGGCGTTCGGGTAGATTTTCTGTCGACAGACAATATCTAATACATTTAAAATGTGCCATGTTGAATCGTAAAGTTTTCGTTAAGTCTTTGATTTTGTGACTTGAGGTGGAGATTTGAGTCAAGCACCACACCAAGATATTTAGTTTCGGAAATAATTAAAATCTTTTTGGACTTTCTGGAAAGTGCTTCATCCTGAAATGTTATACTCTGAGATTAAGCTAAAAGGAATAAAAATAAATATTAAGCTGGAACATCTTTGTGTCTCTGCAGCCTATAGAGCTAAACTGAGCATGCTCAGCACAGTGTCCAGGATCCGCGGACAGGTGAGGACGATGGGATACCCGCAGACAGAGGGAATGCTGGGGGATTGCATGTTGTTCTACGGCCGGGAGCTCGGACCTTCTTCTGAATTTGGTACTGGTTGGTTTCTGTAAACCGGGGCTAGACGTGTCTCTTAGTCTAAAACTAATTAATGAGGCACCAGCAGAATTTGTTGGAGCTTCTACCACTTGCTGGTTTCATGTGTGGACATCCTCTTCCTTGCCTCCCGTTCAGGTGGCGCTCTGATGGATGTGGGCGGAGCTCTGCAGCAGGTCAGTCAGGCCAAGGATGCTCTGGACGTCGGCATCAAACAGACGTTCGTCGACCCTCTGCAGGAGCTGCAGCACTCGGAGATGAAGGAGATCAAGGTGAGCAGGCAATAAATCCCCGCTTGCTAAATTCTGCGAACTCACCAGTTACTGGAGCTAGATTCTAGAATAACACAACGCGTTTACTCAGTCCTGTTGGGATTTCTGGTTTTCCGCTTGGTTCCTCAGTACCAGCTGAAGAAGGTGGACGGCCGACGGCTCGATTTCGACTATAAGAAGAGACGAAGGGGAAAAGTGCCAACCGAGGAGGTTCGGCTGGCGTGGGAGAAGTTTATGACGTCCAAAGAGTTGGCAGAGAGGAGAATGTTTGTCCTGCTGCATAGTGACGTGAGTTGGAAACCAGATGTGGCTTCTTTCAGTTGTTTGGGCTTCTTTGCTAATCCCTGATCAGCTTTAATTTTGTTCTGCCCATACACTATAACACAGTAAGACGTGTTTACATGAAGTATAGGACGGTGGTGGCTGGTGGAATTTGTTAATTAATCACGGAGTAGCTATGAATTAATCGTGATAAATTAGCATTTGTAAATATGAATAAAAAAACTAAAATTTTCAGTGTGAATAAAAGACAATTCCAGATGCCATTGCTCTTTTTAAATGAAATAAGGGGGAAATTTATATAAAAAATATTTTTAACTCCACAATCACATTCACACATGGCCATTTAAAATTATAGATTGTTTCTGTATGTAAAGCTGACTGTTTCTTATTAATGTTGGACAACTCTGAGCATCCTCTTAATAGGACTATCCTATAACTGGGGTTACCTGCCAGGGCCCCATTTAAGGTCATTCAGAGTATGAGATTCTTTATTATTCCCACAAAGCTGCTGAAACAGGTTTGGGTGATATAAATGTGAGTAGGGAGATGAATGTATGTGTGATCTCGTATGAAAAATGATTTAAAAAAAAGAAACTAAGGTCAAAATAACCAAAATATATGAATAAACTTAATATTTGGAAATCAGCAACCGTGTTAAACATCACATGAATTAAATATAATACAGATAATTTACCATTTTCTAATAAGTGAAACAGTTGGCAAATAAAAATCTCTGGTCATCAATGTAAACGTTAGGAATAAATATTTGCTTATGAGTTAGCACAAATTTAAGTCGGAAAGTATCTCTTTAACTGAATAAGACACATTTTAACGCAGCAGTTACTCACTATGAAATGTGCTGAAGCTATACTGTGAACCAGCATGCATAAATCAACATAAATACACCACTTTTATTCACTTGTTTTACTGCAGATAGATCTTGATATTTGGCTCAGGATCAGGTCTGAGCAATTTTGCCTCAAGCTTCTCCTGCTATATTTTTCTCTTGTACATTATTGAGTTATCCTTTTTCTCTTTGTGCATTTTGTGTCCTGACCTGTCAGTCAGCTGCATTGTATGACAGACGTCTGTGACGTTGGTTTGTGAGCGGGGTGATATGTAAACCCCTCCCCGTCAGGGCGGAGCTTTCCTGCGCCCCACATCGTCCTATCTCTTGTATTGAAGAGGAGCTCCTGCGTATGCACAAGTTTTAACAAGAGTCTACAGGCAAACATTTTTGCGCCCCAAGGCGTAAATAGGTCCTAAATCAGACAACGCCAATGAGTGTAACAACTCAGCTCACCATAAACTATAAAATATCTATCTTACACATCTTAAAGAAAACACACATATATTTCGAAATATGTTATATTATTATTTTTTTTAAATTCCACGTTTTATTCAAGGTAGTATGGGAAGTTGCGAGTGGTGGGGCGCCACCCCAGCGCCCTCTATTGGCCAGCCACTACTGGTAGTTGACAGAGGGGGAGAAAAAACTTTTAACTGGAAGAAACTTACAGCAGAACTAGAACCAGGCTCAGTGCGAGCGGCCATCTGCAACGACCGTCTATTCAACCAGAGACCCAGAAAACGCTCAGTCATTTGTTGTTATGGTAATTCCCTCCTTTTTCTGAGGAGCCCACAGGACCACTATTAAATCAGACCGCTGGAAAGTAACACAGACAAGAGCTAAAGGCTCAAACAGTGAGTCACTGAGTGAAAACTATTGCCTCGCTGCCACTGAACGGTTCGGCATAGGTCGCCGCATTTTTATGGTCTGGCGTATTCCCAAATGCCTAACGTAGCCGTCATACTAGCGCAGCGACAAATGTGACCCAGTAGTATGTCTCGTTCTCGTTTTGAAGCAGTTGTTCCTCCCACAACGATCTGCTCTGGTGTTTCTCCCCGCAGGTGGATCGAATCAGCCAGCTGGCTGCTCTGATCGCCGCTTTGCTCGGCTTCCACCACAACGCCCAGCGCATTTTGTTGGGTCTCCAAGGCGACCTGCAGGCCAGGCAAGTATTCAGGGGATGGCAGGGATTCAACTTCAGATGCTAGAGCTGTTGTGTTTAGTCTGATAAGGTCAAGAACATTCCAGAATACCTTGTAGGGCACAGCCAGACTCATTATATTGTTATTAATATCTTTGTTCACATGTAATTAATCTGAACCATCAGAATCTGTTAAATTTGTCTTCGGAAAGCCTTTAACCTCTCCCTTACATAAAAAATAAAAAGACAAAAAATACACAAAAAAAGCTGTACTTTATGTATTTGTTATTTAGTAGTCAGGATGTGTCTGGTGTCTGTCTGCACATGGGACAATGAGAAGCATATTTACGATTCTGTTTTATGTCTAATACACATAAAGTAATTGAGAATAAAGCTTACCTTACCTTAAATCAGGTTGACTGCTGCCAGTAACAAACCAGCGCGGCGGTTCAGATCTGAAAAGGTCAGAGTTGGAGGCGAACACAGCGCCACCGTCGGGTTTTACCACCAGCTGTCAGCTGTGGCTCCTCAGTCCTCAGGTAAACCTTCTTAAAGACGCACAAACTTGATTTGGAGGTCAACCTTCTGAAGCCCAGTTCATACTTCTCCTTTAGCAAATGTCCACCCACACTAGGACTGGGCGGTATGGCAAAATGTTCATATCACGGTATTAAAAAAAACAACACATCGATATTATGGTGTTTAACGGTATTTTTCCCCCCATACAAGATCATTCATATCCACATTATCTTATAAGATTGAATAACATAAAAATGTGCTTTAAATAGCCCATTTTACCGTCATATGGACTGCATCATGTCATTTTTTTTTCAGACACAGGTGAATGATATTAAAATGATTATGATTCTGGTAGACACACCGGTTTTCGGTATGAACCAGTATACCGCCGAGGCTTAACCCACACATACCCTTATTGATGTAGACGTCGTCCTTTTGACAGACAAGTATAAAATCACAATATTGTCAGCATTTATAATACACCAACCTATTTTATACGTAACACATCCAGTTTTACTACTAGATCTAGTTGATCCACTGGAACAAAGAAGGTTAGAAACAGCCACCACATGTTAACTGGTATCTTTAATTTGACCCTAGAAGTAACCCTGGTTGTTTTTTTTTATAGATTGTTGGATGGATTAAAACCCAAGAAATGCTCTAATCATACATAACATGACTAATGACGGATTAAAATGATGGATGGGATACATTAGGCAGCAGGTGAACTTAAAGTTAAAGCAACAATAATGTGAAATGTAAAGATCTAAGTTACGTCAACAAGAACTATGGTATGTTGGTTAACTGATAGGTTCTGATAGTGCTGAATAAGAACACAGAGCATCAGGTTTGTGACTACAGAACACTATCTATTCTGACCCTTGTCCACAAGGTGCTGGTGATTCTCTGGTTACAAAGCAGGGATCTGAGGAGGTCTAGTCTCATGGATTATATATTCTATTTTTTGCCCGGGTGCAGTGCAATTTGTTTTGGGCAAGTGCATTGTTAACGTTTTTTTTTGTTTCTTTGTAAAGATAACGTGTAAACGGGGTAGGGCCTTAAAATGGTATACTTCTAGTTACTGCCTTTTCAAACAATTGAGGTTTTATTTGTTTTTATATTAATATTTTTGTATATTTACTGTTGCACTAAAGCCCATAAGTAAACGATTTATTTTAATTATTACTTGATTGCTCAAGCTACCTCACAGAAATGCTCTGTTTGTTGACAGAGTTTTTACATTTTAAACTAAGGTGAATTAAATAAAAAAAATCTTTTTTTTAATGCATTATAAAAGTATCGGATCGGGACTCTGTATCGGTATATACTTGAAATCAAATCACTCAGACTCAAGGGTGAAAAAACCTGATGGGGACATCCTTAGTTAAAGTCTTCTCCTTTTTCATCTCATCTGCAATCAGGAGAACAGGCCATGGTGGTACCATCCAGACCCGGCAGCCCCATCTCCAGTTCTGGTGAGAAAAACATCATGAACAATTTTAGCAGGTTCTAAACTGCTACCAACTCCCGCTGACGTTCCAACCTTTTCCTCTCTGACACTCACATGCATATCTAAATAGAAGTTTGGCATTAATAATAGCTTAACCACAAAGGGAGTCTTTATCCAAGGCCATGTACAGACCTAGCTGTTTTTTTTAGAACAAATACTTTCCTCTGCTCCTTTAAAAATTAAAATAGCCATCCACATCTAACCGGATAAAGGCGTTTTTCAGCACATTCATAAACGTGGCAGTAGTTCTCCCAAATCCTATCCGCTCACAGCATCTTTCTACTCTCTAACTTCTATATAAAGCAGTGATAGAACTGGTAAAGACAAGCAAGCAAGCAAGCAGCACCTCAACCATAAATGCTGTTTCTGAGTTCTAACACAGGTCACACAAGTGATGTTGGAGCATTTTCTGTCGCGGACAGTGACGCTGCGGCACACTCAGACGCTGAAAACGGATAAAACGCAGAACTTTACTTTGGTCGGAAAGAAACAAAAGTTTTTGGTGCCGAAAATCTGCGTTTACGTATGATTGAGTATTAGGGCCATTGTAAACAAAAGAAAAATATTTTAATATTGAATTTCTACCCCAACAACTCAGAAATTCTGAGATTCAAGTCACATATTTTTCAGGAAAAAAAACTTCTCTGTCAAAAAGTAGTAAAATTACGTGTAAAAACTCCAAATTTCTGAGATTAATTTCAGATATTCTTTTCTATTTCTAGGGGGGGGGGAAGCGTACTTTTCAGTAGAAAAGTAGAAAATTTGTGAGAAAATTTTTTTTTTTCTATGATTAAAGGCATACATTATTTTTTCAATTTTCTGACTTGACTTTCAGAAATATCTTATTGTCGATATCGAAAATGTATGCCTTTAATTATAGGAATTTTTAACGTTTTGTTTCTTGCAAATTCTCTACTTTTCTACCAAAGACAATTACGCTTTTTTACCTAAAAAAATATCTGAAATTAATCTTAAAATGTTTTTCTTTTAATTTGTAATCTTACGACTTTTGTAAGAGAGAATTAAAAAAAAGAAAAATGTGGAAAATATGTGAATTGAATCTCGGAATTTCTGAGTTTTTGGGGTAGAAACGTACTCCAAAATACTTTTGTGTTTTGTTTACAATGACCCTAATACTCTGTCATATGTACGTGTGGATGACAGACCAAACAGGAGAAAAATACATCCCTTTAGTGAAATACCCGGCTACGTGTGGACATGGCACAAGTTTACATCTCACTCAGAAAATCAAATTATTGAATGAAGTACCCGCTACTATGAGGCAATGTGACAACATGAATTCTTCTGGTTGGCCTAGACGGTTACATACAGTAGATGGTGGACAAATGCTGGCAGTAAACCAGACAGAGTAAAGGCAGGACGGAAACAACGCTGCAGCTTAGAACGTTCGGTAAATATGGTACTCCTTGATTGTGTTGCACTCCTTGTGTTGCTGCAGTGTTGTTGGGTAGCGGTGTTGTTCTTCCCACGTCCACGGCTCGGCTAAACCGGGTTTGGAATATACATGCAGAGATATTCGATTTTCTAACTGTATTACTTGGGTAGATTAGTCATATTGATAGACATCCGGTTTGGTTTGACTCCAGCTGAACTGAGGTGTATGCATACCATTCAAAAGTCCACTTGGAGTACAACAATAATGCTGCTTCGTTTTACTGCATGTAGACGCGCTGACTTTAAAGGTAATTTTTTTTTCTGATGAGGTCCACCTGCAGTTTCCTGCTGTTTTCCAGGCTGACAAACTCTTTTCGTTCCTCTGATTTCCTCTCAGCTGACTGTAAGCTGGTCCTGAATCAGCCCTGTTGCCGGGCGAAGTACTCCTTTACGCCGGACCGCGATGGCGAGCTGAACTTCAGCGAGGGGGACATCATCCTCCTCACCGGCCAGGCTGACTCCAACTGGTACGAGGGCACGTTTGGGGACCGATCCGGGCTCCTTCCTGTCTGCTATGTCGACGTGCTAGTGCCTCTGACAACGTCTCCTTAGACTCTGGAGTCCGATGTTAGTTCTGGCCTCTGGTAATATGCAAGTTTCTAAGCTTCTGTAAAAACAGAGTAAAGCGGCCCTTTATTAAAGAGAAACAGGGTCAATATCTCTACAGCTGAGGGTGCCTTCTGGAAAATCCTCCTTAATTTCTCTCTTTGGTTCTTTTATCATAAACCATCCTTTATGAAGTAAGAAAATGGCATCACATAAAACATGTTCACTTCCTACCACACTGATGTGAGTTTTAAGGTTGTATGTTTTAGAATAGTCTTGCCTTCAGCGGGTCTTAAAGTGGCAAAAATCCTGGAATCACAAAGAAAAAAATGAGACGAAATGTAAATCTCGGTAGAACCACTTTCAGCATGAATAACTCTAAGCAGTGACCCTTTTCTTACTGACTTAATCTTGCGGAGGTTTGTTTCTGAATTTCTCTTTGAAGCTCCCACCACAGCATTTCAATGAAGCTGGAGTCTTGACTTTAACTAGGCCATTCCAACATCTTAATGCCTTATGTCAGCCATTCTGTCTTAGATTTGCTGCTGTGTTTGAGGTCATATCCTCGGTGATGACCCAGTTTGGGCTGAGCTTCAGCTGTTGGACGTAGGAGTTCATGGTTGACTCTGCAACCTGAAGGTGCCCAGGTCCTCAGGCTTTGGTCCTTGTGGTGAATTTGCTGGGATGTCCACTACCGTCACCAATATTTTCAACGTATTAATCCTTCTCCCTGTCGAATGATTAACGTCAAATAATTTGGAAATGACCTTGTAACAATGCAAAAGTTGTTTCTTTGAGATTGTTGTTGGTGTCTTTCCTTCTTGGCATTGTGTTAACACACACACACACACACACACACACCTATGTGGTCCATAGCAGACAAACCGTTGAGACACTCCTGCCTTTAGTCCTTATAGTGGTGGTGACCAGTAAACCAGTACATCTGATCAGCAGCTTCTGGCTTAATCGTTCCTACCGAAAACCCCTGAACGCAGCAAAGTTGGGCTTTTTCAAGGAAACTTCAGGGAAAACTCGTAAAAATGTGACCAACAGTAAACCTTGTACTAGACACATGTTTAAAAACACTGAATGAATGGTTTGTGAGATAAATAAATCAGTTTTATGCTCCTAGAACCTCAAATCACTGAATAATCCCTGTGAACACTGCAAATATAATTGTTAGTTGTGCATGTTTTCTTCTTTGCTCCAGAGCAGGCACCAAGTCATATGTATTTATTCAAAAAAATCTGAATATTTTACTCTGTTTATTGGTCTCTGTTTTTCTTGATTTTATACTATTACTCCATCACCTCATCTAGTTTTAACTACAGTACTTTTTTCTTCTAACCGATACATGCGACATCCCCTGATGTGTTTTAAGGGTAAAAGCACACATACAGGAATGATGCATCAGGTCTAAAAGGTTTTAGTTCTGTAGATTCTGAAATCAGGTAAACATGTGGGTCGGCTGAATGTAAACTTAATCCCAGACCTGTTTAATAATGTAATTTTCTAGAAAGTCCGAATAAGCTATAGTCACTTGGAGCCAAAAACTGTAATGTAAATCATGTAATAATCCTGAGGGTAGTTGCATGATTGTGAGACTGTTTCTTTAATAAAAAGCTACAGAATGTGTTGTATGCTGGTGGATCTCATAAGCAGTGTTGTAGTAGATCTGATTTTGTAGACTTTTTTTACACTAAATAAACTTGATCACATGACTCTGGAGGTTTATTTTGGTGTATTTTTGTTCATATGGGGGGGGGACCAGAGAGTTAAATAGAAAACAAAGAAATCTGATTAACATGTTTCTTTTTTCTGTAAACATCCAAGTTTACACCCTCCAAATAATTGGAGGGTGTTTTAAGTTTGAAATAAATTCTCAAGTATGTGGGTATTTCCAATATCTTTCAGTCAGTAATATTTGTAATTCTTATTTTAGTAAAATTCAAAAATACTTGATGTATCATTTAAGTGTATTCAAAGATTCATGTATGGTGATGCTGTGAGTAGGAGCAATTTCCGGTAGCAGACCGTCTTGCAATGAATCTGATGATACGAAGACTTTTGCTGTATGACAGTCTCATTACTGTCATGACATGCTAAAAGCTCAATATCTGGGCAGAAGAAACGACATTATGCAGTTAAGCGCCTTGGATGATGTAACCAGTTGCTGGTAGGTCCTGCTAATCATTTTCACTCTTTAAATCTCTGTCTGGCTGTTTGGTTAGAAAACTGGACAGAGAGAGACGTTGCAACCGAGAAACATGATCCTTGCCCAATATGATGAGTGAAAGAAATGGTTTGAACTCCTATTTTCTCTCTTCTTTGGTGCGTGAAGCCTCCTTTTGAATTCTGGGATTTGGGGTCATCTAAACTATAACCCCAAATCCCAGAAGAGTTTAAAAGGAGATTTATTTGCATCTTAAATCAGCAAATCAGCTGCTCATAGTTGTTAAACCCCAAAAGAAAACAAGCCTTTTTTTGTCATTTGAAGCAGTTGCTCATAAATCTGTTGCAGACGTAAACTGAGGACCAATTGCTGCCTATATTTTCCAGTGATTTTACAAAAGACATGCTGAATTGGTTCTTTTTGACAGGATATTAAAATCCAACAAAGGCAAGGAAAACTCGAATCATTGTTCTCCACAGACTATGCAAGCAACAAAAGAAATGAAATAGAATGTTGTACAAGAACTGTTGTCCGTGTGAATAAGTTGTTAGAAATTGACAAGAAAAATAGGATTTTGGTCTGGAAAAATTACAACCATTTTTAAACAAAGTACTTTCTGGAAAAGATGGTATATAGTTTGCCATTTGCACAGGAAGATCAATGTATCTTCGCTATGCAATCATTGTGAAACAACAGCAATCCCTGATACTAACAAAGCTACGCCATTAATATTCTAAATATCAAAGAAATATCAAATAACAGTTAATATTTAATAACCTTTACAACATCCAAAAGGTGCATAAAGTGCTTTACAGTAAAAAAAAAGGTTATAAAAAACACAAGAAAAACATACAGGAAGGAAAAGAAATAGTCATTTTAAAACATTAAAAGCCTGTGTGAATAAATTAGTCTTTAACTGTGTTTTAAAGACATACAGTTCAGTGATGGAAGGTAATGCAGGCGGGAGAGCGTTCCACAGCCTCGAAAAAAGGCCCTATAACTCCATCACATAATTTACATTTATGCTTTGCAGTTTAAAGTGTGTGAATCGTCTCACGTCGTAGATGTGAGACGGGATCAAACTGAAGAACCCAACTAAAGCCGGATTGATAAAAAACAAACAAAAAAAAAAAACATTTTGTCCTCCAAGAATTCAAAGTACTAAAAGCAAAAGAGCTAAAACGAAGATTGAGGTTTAATCTGGATTTGGATATGTTTAAAAATTATGCTTTATTCCGTACATTCGAAAGTAATCTTCTTTATCCTGGAAAACGTTTCTGATAAAACATTTTTTTAGCTGTACCGTTCTTGTTTTTGTAGTTGCACCCTTTCGCCGTGGAGTGGCGCTGTAGTTAAACCTCAGTCATCGGTTTTAAACTTCCACCGGAACTCTGTTCGGTCTCTTCTACCAGGCCGATCCATCATGGTGGGTGATACTTTCACGTCCTTCTGTTTTATCCACATCAATCCTCCCGTTCCGTGCATTTAATAATCCCGCTGGTTTTAGCGATGAGCTCCGGAATGTTAAAGTTAACGATTTATCGCAGTCTTGATGTTAGACGAGGCAAAAACCAGCGGAATATTGTCATTTAAATGAGCCGCCGTTTGTCTGAATGAGCTACGGGTTCTGTTCAGGTCAAGCCCGAGAAGAGGCCGCAGCTATCCGGTTCTTCCTTGTGTGTGTTTGATTCCGGCTCATAATGAGGCTAAATTAAAGCTGCTGGAGTGCGTCGGTTTGCTTAAGAGGCGGCGGGCTCGGTCCCTGGACAGAGGAACCGGAGGACTGATAAAACTGGCGGCTGTGACGCGGATTGAACGTATAAACTGTCCCAAAATGCCCCAGCTGCAGTCTGGGGATTAGATAGGTTCTGAAGTGTTTTTTAAAATGTCTTTAATTTTACTGCTAATGACCTGATGCTATTTATTAACGAGATAGATTACGAACACATGGATGCTAAAGCTAAGTACTTAAATGTAAGAAGTTTAAGTGGTGTAAAAGGTTTATTAAATGAAGGATTTGTTAAAAATAAAGAAAACGGCTCTATCCGTTTCATATAAATTATTTAATTAATGCCTATTACAGTGTATGAACAGGTAGGCATATACAACAGTAGGTATGAATTGATTAATGGTCAGTTTAGTGTGTTCTCCTTGCCTGTGGCTCCATGTGATTGTCGAAATTGTGCCATAAGTTAATAATTTTCATGGTACAGTATTTGGAGATGTTTCTTTTTTAGAGAATATCTCAAATATTTGAAAGAAAACACATCTTGAAAAGTTGAAATACGTTTGGAAATGCTAGTTGACATGCTCATGTCTTGCTTCTGCAAAGCAGCCACTCCAGGATCTGAATTTTAATTTCCTGGATGCAGGTTGGTTTAACCCCATAGAATCGAGATGTTAGCTTCCGTGTTAGCGCCAGCACTGTTTCCACAGTGCATATTAATACATATTTAGGTATATTTTGTGTTTGAGTTATGGTTAGAGTGTTCTTCCTGATCACCGAGGCTGAAATCTTTGCGTCTGCAGGGACGAGTCAGGACCAAGACGGTGAAGAAGGCCGCCAGGGTCATCATCGAAAAATACTACACCCGGCTGGGAAACGACTTCCACACCAACAAGAGGGTGTGTGAGGAGATCGCCATCATCCCGAGCAAGAAGCTGCGCAACAAGATCGCCGGGTGAGCCGATCGGACGCCGGCAGCGCCGTCTGATAGTGGCGGCGAAGCCAAGAGGATCTAAGTCTGTGCGTTTGCTCCTGCAGGTATGTGACACATCTGATGAAGAGGATCCAGAGGGGTCCTGTCAGAGGAATCTCCATCAAGCTGCAGGAGGAGGAGAGAGAGAGGAGGGACAACTATGTTCCCGAGGTCAGTGAACACACCGTTAAACAGCAAGCGTTAGGAAGGAACGTTTTGCTTAAACGACAACGCTTTCAGATTATTATATTTCTGATTGCTTGGAGCTTATCAAGATGTCGATTAGTTCTAAATGAAGCTAAATGGGGACTTCTCACATCTGGATTTGGACCCGACTGATTGTATCCCAGCTTTAAATGTCGTAACCTTTCAAATGTTGGAATGGTTTGGGGATCTTGAGAACTGGACAGTTTGCAGAGGAGTCAGAAGTTCTTGAAATAAATTGCTTTAAGTGAGAACCTTTCATATTATGGTGAGAATATTTAATATTGCGGACATTCAGAACTGAGTGTAGGAAACTTTGCTTCGTTATTACAATCAGGAATCATACGCAGTCTGGAAAAGTATGGAATTTTATTTCCATATGTTCCAGGCCTGGATAATAATGGGGAGAAAAGTAATTTTTCCTTCCTTGCCTGGCCTGCTCCTCCATTATGTTCTTCGTTCCTAACTTCTTTTTTCTTTTATCTCTTATTCTGTCATGGCTCTTCTAAACGTCTCTTCTGCCATGTGCCGTCGTCCTTTTTTCATTTTTTTCCTACCATCTCCTTTCCTTCATTTGTTTGTTTCAACTCGTCTTATACCCAACCTCCCTTGTGTTTCTTTTACTTAGTTTCCCCTCTCGTCCTTTTTCCATTTTGCAGTCCATCCAGGAATTTACAATGTTAGGTTTGCAACTGTTAATGCGAATTCAGCCAATCCCTGCAAATTCTGCACTTCTTGTATTTTTATCTGATTAACACAAGTTTACCGCACCCTTTACCAATTGGTATTCTCCCTGTTGTCATCTTATGTCAGACGGCTTCACAGATATTGTACACTCCATGTATCTTAAGTGAGCAGGATTGAGAATAAAACATGTTAAATCTGCATTTTGCCAAGGAAGGTGCTATGGAGTAAAGTTTCCTCATTCCAGTCATGAAAATCCATCACCTTTTGGCACAATTCACCGTTTTGATTCCAGGGTCCCCTATGTGACTCGTATGTCCTACGAGAAGATGATCAGCTGTAAATGGCTGTGCAACGGTAGCTTCAGCAGCGGATAAAGTGGTTTCCCCCCCAGCTCATTGGGGCCGAGAGCGCAGCTAATCGTGCTTTTGGTCTGCAGAAAAGTGCCGCAAAATTCTGGAGGGACTGATTTTGTCCTTCCTGTCCTTTTTTTATTTTTTTTTATTTTTTTTGTGCTTCCTGCATCCTTCATTTTCAGTCTTCCTGTGTGCTTCCTTGTTTTCCTTCTTCCTGTATGCTTCCTTGTGTTTTTATTTTGTGTCTTTTCTTCCTGTTCTTGGCTGTATTTCCTCTTCCCGTTATTTCCTGTGTTTCCTGTTCTTTCTTTGCTTCCTGCGTGCTTCCTTGTAGGGCTGCACGATTCTGTCCAAAAAAATAATCACGATTATTTGGATCAGTATTGTAATCACGATTATTAATCACGATCATTCATCCAGTCCTGTAAAATATCTATTTTTATTGCACCAATTATAAACTTTTATAATTTTGACCTCTTTTGTGCCTCAGCAGTCCATTTAACATATTTCTGATTTCCTGTAAATTGGCTGATGTGAGGTCTGCTGCGTGTTGTTCTCGTTCCTCTGATTTTTTTATTTTGTCTGATCTGGGAATCGACTCCTGTATCGAAAGTGATCATGGCGTGTCTGTCGCCAGGTCATTGATACTACAGGTACATCAACCTGGGAGCATTTCCCGTGTTTGAAGGACTTCCTGTTCCTCTTGAACCCTGGCGCTTCCAGACAAAAAAGATTTTTAACTACACAGAGTAATATTTTAATATAAACTTTAAAAACTGCTGAGAAAAACTGTCTGATCTTCTCCCATCTGTCATTAAGTTTATATTGTGAAATTCTTAAAACTGCTGATTTAAAGTATTGAAGCTGACCGTCTGCTTTCTGTTTACCTGCGCAGGTGTCTGCTCTGGACCAGGAACTCATTGAGGTTGATCCCGACACCAAGGAGATGCTGAAGCTGCTGGTGAGTTTCCGCTCCTCCCTCTCTGTCGTGCCCAGACCAGATAACTTTTCTCATCGCTTTAATTGGTTCTGTTGTTCTCCCGAAATAAAATCAGAGTCCATCCTTTGGGGGGATTTAGCTCTGAATCAAACGACCGTGGGGTGATTATTTCCAGCAAACTCGGAAGATTAAAGGTGGAAAAATGAGAAGATGCTGTAAGGAGCTTAATGATGGTGCCGGGGGATCGTTGCTTCGCTTCGGAGCTCGTTAGCAAAATCACAGGCTGAAGGTCGAGGGTTCGGATCAGATACCCAGAACTTTCTGTTGGAGATAACGGCGCTCACGGATGCTGCAGCCGCAGGTTTCATTAGCACTTATCTAACCACTGTTACCGTGGTTACAGTGATGGTGCTCTCAAAGCCCATTTAGGGAATTTCTGTAGATCAGAGAATCTTTTCTCCTGCTGTAAACTTAGCAAACAGTAGTCACTGACAGATCTTCAATAGGTGGTCAATTTGTCATTACCACTTCAACACATTTTATGGCTTAAAAATTGCATCTTAGATTTTATTTTTTCAAACCAAACCTGATTTCCATTGTTAAGCAATTTAAAAAAAATGTTTTTTTACCTGTTTTCTTAAAAGGTCGGAACAAAAGGAAGAAAAAAGTCAAACAAAAAACAAGCTGTAGAGTATCCTTTTAAAACAAGCTTGTAGGCCCTAGGTGGATTAACATCACTTTGAGTTATGGAAGTTCAAGTAGTGCATTGAGGGGAAAAAAACAAACTAGATTTTCTACAAATTAAATCTTCATAAACTGAAAATTCCATTAATTGATAAAATAGATTTATTGCTCAGCCCTAAGATGTCCCCAGAGTTAGAGAGGTGAGAAAAAGCATTTTGTAACCAGCCCAGTAGTTTTCTTAAACTGGTAAGTCTGTTTGCTTTAGCTTAGCTCAAACAATAAAAGTGAATGGTAACCGCTAGCATTTCTTGTGCAAAGATGATTGCATTTGCCAGACTATAAGCTGCTACTTTTTTCCTATGCTTTGAACCATGCAGCCTACACAACAGTGCAGCTTATTTGTGGATTTTTACAGCTAACGGCCACTAGAGGAACTCCTTTATCTAGGGATTATACAGGTTACGTCCTTCACCTTTAAAGGATACTGTGCCTTTAAGAGGTGCTAGGGACTGGAAAAAGGTGAGAGGCAGTTTGCGCGAACAATGAAAGCAAAAGTAGAACAAACTGACATTACGAGAGCGAGACAGTTTGCAAAAAACGAAGTATTCACGCACAAACCCTCATTATAGAAAACGAATAAATAGACATGATGCCCCTTTTTAAGGTAAAGAGTGAATCTGGCTTTTAAAGGAGGAAATGGCGGAGCTTCACGTACCATTAGCAGCAATAATTAAATGGAGACGCCAGTGTGAAGAACTCTCTCAATGTAATAAGAGGAATGAAAGCTTTCAGATGTAGTAAAAACATCCGGCCCGAACTTTACGTCTCTCTTAAACATTGGCTGAACGCACAGAGAGAGGAAAGCAGACGTGTTTACGACGTATTGAAATGTTTGAAAATCGAGGCTCCCCCAAACGCCGATCCCTTTCCTGGCAATCCCCTCTGTGCACGACCCCCTATATGTGGGAATCAGAATCAGCTTTAATGGCCAAGTATGACGCATACAAGGAATTTGACTCCGGCAGCTTTTCTCACTAGTACAGACTCAAATAAGTGGATTAAAAAATAGATACAATAAATAAATAATAATAAAGGATAATATACACCCCAAACCGGGGTTATTGTACAGTGAGTATATACAGCAGTGCAGAGTTATAGTTTATTATTCATGTGAATGGACTCACACTCTGTGACTACACGGAGTTCATCAGAGCGACAGCCTGGGGGGGAAAACTGTTCATGAAACCTCAAAATACCTTAAAAGTTTGCACACATTTGTGGTTTTTTCCTCAAATTTGCTGGTGCGGCTTATATTCACGAAATTACAGGAATGGAAACTACTTCATAATGATCTTAATTATTCCTGGTTACCTCAATACTGCTTGCAAATGAAAATAAGTAACACTAAGGAATTACAGGAGGCAGTTTAGACTTGGGACCACATTACGACTAATAAGCGCTGTAGGCCGCGGGTGCAAGGACACAACGCCGCGTCTCAGAAGTGTCTTGTAATCGTCACAGTACTCTGAGGTAATGAAGGAGTGTTTCTCTGGAGATGATTGATCCGAACGGCAGTCTTCAGTTTTCTTCCACGTCTCTCTGTTTTTGCTGCCCCTTTTGGAGCATTGGAGACATTTTAAGCTGATCAGTCAGTCGTTTTATTCAATTACACAGACTCGGAAGCATGCATGTAACTGCTGGTTTCTCTGACTCGACTACGCCTACTGGTAATACTGTAATGTCCACGAAAATACTGATTGATCTGGTTACTCATGTTGGATATAACTAATATATAATTTAACTGGGGTTAAGTGGACACAGAACAAGTGTGGGAACCCTGGTTTCTGTTGGTTTAGGATGTGCTGTGACAAATATTTTTATTTATTTTATGTTTCTCTTTGAAGATAAAATGCAAACTAGAGGTTTGCTCATTGATAGAGCTGGGTGATTATTCAGATTTCAGGAATCGATTCAATTCCAATTTCCAAGCGTTAGATTTGATTATCCTAATCCAATCCGATATAATTCAATATCGATATAGGCCAGTGCTATTAAAAACGTGTTTTCTTTTGTTTTTTTCAGCTGTTAATTATAAGTAATGTAAATGCCTGCATATAATTCAGGAATGTAACACAGTTCACTGTGTACAAATTCTGTAAACGAAATAATCAGACTGTTATGACTGATAAAAGAATAGGCAAATAATAAGAAAGGCTCTATGGTAAAGTTGGAGAACATTTGGTCCATCAGTCATCGCTGATTGGAGCTTTTCTGCTCCGGTTTACCTCCACTTAGAATTTTTTGTGCTTACAATTTTTTGTGCTTTTGTGCACGTTTGTGCTGCCAACAGCGGCACAAACGTGGTGCATTGAACCGAAGAACCACCCAAACCTCGATTTGTGTGCGGTTTCTCTCTTAATGTCCTCGTCGTTGTTTTCCTCACCCCTTCTCCCTCCACCCTGTATCGAAAGGTGGTCGCAGCGTGTCCGTGGCTGCGGTCATTTATTAATACAGGCAGAATAAGCCGAGAGCTTTTCCCGTGTTTGAAGGAGCGTCCGTTCCTATCAGACCCTGACGCTCTCGGACAGACCCCCTCCCTTTCCCACAAAGCCTCTCACCTGTCCTGCTCCGGCACAGATCTCACACCCACCTGTCCTCTGTTTTTTTGTTCTGCAGGACTTCGGCAGTCTGTCCAACCTGCAGGTCACCCAGCCACCCGTCGGCATGAACTTCAAGCAGCCCCGAGGAGTCTAGACGTCTGTAAACTTTCTTCCTAATAAAATCCGTTTGGGACAACTCGGCTCTACAGAACTTCTGATTTATGATAAATTATGTTTTACTGGAATAAATCTGGATGGAGATTAAAACGAATCCTCTCACTTCTCAGTCCTCTGGTACCTTAAGCATCTTTATTAAGAAGTTAATTTGAACAAAGTGGATTATTTTATAGAATTGTCCCAAATTTGTTCCCTGGTGCAGTTTAAGTGGATTATAAAATGAACAATCATCTCAGTCTAAAGCAAAAAAATCTTTAATTCAGAACACATCGATCAAACACTGAAGGCTCCTTACAGTCTAGATTTTTCTCCCCCTCTCAGGGAAACTTTACAGTTTTGAAATACACTTTTGGCCCTTTGGTTCATAAGCACTTCAGCAGGAAGAAGTTGCAGAAAGCTCCTCTGGGACAATCGCACATCTTCCCAATCCGAGATCCTTTCCGGATGGCGCAGTGCTCCCCGAGGTCACACTGAAGACAGGAGACGTGGACACTGGTCAGATCGCACCATCAGAACACACAGATGACATTTAATGATGCATCTGCTCTTTATGCTGCTACTCCGATCAAGTTTCAGTCCACAGATTCATTTATTTTCTTGTTTTTTACGTAGAAATGATTTCTCTTTGAACTAGAAAGACTTCAGAAAATATACCTGCATTAACATGTGTATCAGACCGATGTTAGTTACTTTTGTCACCTCTGTATTGGTTAAGTTTTTCAGCTAAATCATGATTCGTTTTACACGTAAATCCTCACTGTTGAGTACAGAAAGGATTATAAAGATTTACTTTTTAGCAGCAGTTTTTGGGTTAACCAGCAATCAGACGGTCCAAGGAACACGGTAAAGAGAATTTTAGGTTAGAAAAGCTGAGAAGGCTTAGTTTTTAATTTAATAAAAACAGTTGCAGACTCAAAGAGGGTCTGTTAAAACGTGATACTTGGTTAGGATCGAGCAGGATGGTCTGGAACCAGAGGTTGGAGCCCGATGTTAACTGGAAACTTCCTGTGTCTCTACAGCTAAATGTTTTTGTTCCTTTATTGATCCCTTTGGGGGGGAAACCCAGCTGCTACAGGAGCACAAACCTGTAAACTAACATACATGGGATCAAAAAGCCAACTGTTAGCGGCATCTAGCCAAAAATGACGCTTCTGCTCTAAAATCAGTCGAGCTTATCGGCTCCTGGCTTATCGGTAAATCCAAATTTGGTGGTGGCTGCTTCATCCTGTGGGTCTGTTTCACTGCTAGCGGTACTGCTGGGAAGTTTTCCTGATCCAAACCTGAAAACTGGCTCATGGTTTAACCTGGGTCACAGGTAGGTATTGGAAAGAGACGACTATGCCAAACGCATCCAGACTCGTTTAGGACTGGATGAAGCAGACCTCAGCTCTGTTGATAATTAAGTTAAAAACTGTTTAAGTGGACTCTACCAATCTTGCCAAGAGGTCAAACATTCATTTATGATTTTGACTCCCAAGTGGATTCAATCAGATCCATAAATTCAAACTTGTGGGCCTAATTCTTGTTTAATTTATTATTGCTGATCACTCATGCCACCCTGAGGAAATTACTTATAAATCAATAAAATACCAAAAATAATGTTTATACTGATGAGAGGATAGGAACAAGTTCTCACTGCAGCTTCAACTCCTGTCAGATTTTACATTTTAGCACGACAAAATCTTCAAGACAAAGTAATCGGAAGGAAACTAAGCATGAAGGGAGGCTGAGATATCCTCCTTTTTCTCAGGATTTTAGGATGGAATATAATCCATTCACAGCAGCAAACTGACATGATTGAAACAATAATAATAAAATATGTAAGTGTCTCAAAAAGCCTTAAAAGTACTAAATTTATGAATTTGGCAATAGCTGAAAAACACTAAAAATTCTTGCATTTTATCTGTGCCTTAAAATGTGTGCGGTATTTAACTTCTTTGCATTGCATTTTTCTTCAAAAGTTTAATTTGTTCACCTCCGTTATTTTTGATTAATGTATCACCAACACTTGCAGAACCAATAAGTGAGAAAGCAATGAAGCACCATGAAGATCAAAAATATTCGGAACAAATGCAACCAATATAAAAAAAAACAACCTAACATTTTTAGGCCAATTTTTTTGTGGCCTGCTGAAATGTTGAGTTTTTTTCACACCTGCTTATTAGCTTGTCATCTTTTACTCATTTCTCGGAAAAATAAACACAAGTTCAGGGATTTTGTTTCTCCTCTTCCGGTAGCGCTGTGGATGTCAATTGTTTATAAAAATGGTCTGAAAAAAAGACTAAAATTTAACTTGAAGGAACCCTGACTTAAAACCTGAGTTGAGAATGATATACATGTACATTATGGACAAGAATTACAAAACCAAAGTACTGTGCAGTTATAAATAAAGTGGCATACTCATATTTGTATGTGCAACTGAGTAGGATCGCTTAAAACAACATATTTACAGAAAGTGCATGTGTAGCTGTGTTATAAAATGTATTATTTACAAGATGTTAAAAGAACTGTAAAAAAAAAACGGACGTGAAAAATAGCATAAATGTTCAACTATGTGAGTTGAACTGTAAATTACAGCAGGGGTGAATTTTTCATGGATTTTCCAACAACATTCGGAATAGACGGTTCCTTTACTGATTTCTCAGTATTTCCTGGAGTCGTCTCCTCAGTGGGATGTGGCCACCAAAACTTCTATCTGGGGTCTTTTTCTTTCAGCCATAATCCACAGGAGGTTGGAATGTGAATGGGGTAGTAAATCCAGAGCTTCAACTTTCTTTACCCAGCAGAGGTCTGATCCACCTGTCCATCTCCTGGTCCAGGAGCAAAACACCAGAATACTAGATCTCTCCTAACTGAAGCAAAGACTCATCCCTCAACCTTATTACGCAATATTATAACAGATCATACTGAACTTTTTGAACACATGTTGAGGGAACGAAGCTGCAGGGACGACCATAATCATCCCATCACCTCAACCACTTTCCTCTCACGCAGGCTCTCGTCTGAGGAGAAAAATAACGGGCTTCCCTTGAATAAATAAGTGATGAAGGTTTACATCTGGATCAGTCTGAATCAAAGTTCTGGTTCTGGTCTCCTCTGAAAGCTATTTCTGTAACTTTTCCTGTTCTGTTCATGAAAACATCCCAATATTTAAAATAAATCAAATCTTACTGGGTTTTATTGCTTGATCTGGATGCATTTGCATCATCTGCTGGCAAGAAGACGTCACTGCAGTAGGGTTGTTTACACCAAACAAATCAGTGTAAATGTATCTTTTGCACCAATTGTTTGAGTTTTATTCAATTTCCCTGATTGGTTTGAATTATTTAGCTATGAATCATTTGGGAATCCTTAGATAAAATGCACGTTTGATGCAGGAAGGAGTTCTTCTGCAACTGAAATCTTTAGATGGTCTGGCATTTATTTGTCATTTTTGCCCTTCGACAACATTTCAACTGGAGGAAATGAGCTGCAGACTCACAGAGGGAACCTGTCCGTACTTCTTCTCCCAGGGATTGATCCTCTTGGTCTGCAGCTTCTCCAGAACTTCATGAAGCGCTCCAAGCTGAGAAGAAAAGACAAGTGAAACAGCAGGAGCTTTAGGAAGATAGATGTTGTAATCATAAGGGTTTATATCTAGAAGAAAAGAAAGACAACTAAATTATTTTTCACCAATTTATAACATATTAGAATGAAGTCAAAATATATTTCCAAATAAATTAAGATAAAAATTAGGGATGCACCGATACCGTCCAAATGTACTTTTATCATGAACTGATCCTTAAAATGTGGAAACTGCAATGATTTCACAGAAAATTGTATTTTTCACTTAAAATTTTAGTTTTGTGGTCATTGTTTTATATATATATATATATATATATATATATAATTTAAATTAATCTAAATCGAATTCACGATAATTTGTTATAACAATTAGAGAAGAAAATAAAGCTTGTCTTCCAATTCATTGCAATTTTTTTTGCGGTATTGGTACTTGATTTTGGCACGTACTCAAAATTCAAGTAATAGTATCGTTGCATCCTAATAAAATTAAAAATTTCAGTAATACTTATGTGCAGACCATTTTATTTACTGTATTTTATATATATATATATATATATATATATATGTATTCAAGCTTTTCTTTGTTTTAGATAAATTAAAATCAAGGCAATGCAAATATGAAAAATAAAAAAGGAGGAAGGAGCTAAAGATTGATAAAATGTCAATGAAAGCAAAATAATACTTTATTCTTAAAAACTGATAGCTTTTACACATTATTCTACATTTTTCGAGACGTGTCTGTCTCATTTTGAATTAAAACAAAGCTCTTAGTGATTTTTCCCCCCATATGATTAGGATTGACTGTACATAGAAAATAAATGAAAAGAAAAACGAGTTTCATATAGTTTGAAAAAAATTGCTTATGCAAATACTGCCATTCAATTTGAAAGAGATTAATCTGGGAGGTTGTTCATTTGGTTTTTTTACATGTGTTTTTTTTTTATTTTTTAAGCGGTGCCTATTAATTTATTTGGCTCACCAGTCTGTTGGAGTTGTAGCGGTAGTCCTGCACTTCTCGCTCGTCCCTCTCGGCTTCCGTCGACCCGGTTGGACACAGAACCGACAGCAGCGCCGCGCACAGCAGCACAGCTCGAGCCCACATGCCGGCTTAACGACAACAAACTTCGGGAAAGTTAAAGATCGGAGTCCACGAGTTGACTTCCTCCTTCCGTCCTTCACCTGTGCCACTGAATGCCTCGCGCTCTGCACCGCGAGGCATCTTTGGACCCCCTCGGTGTGACGTAATCGTGACGTGGATGCCGGCTATTTCATGTGTGTTTTGGTTTTGTTAGATTTATGACACTAACTCAGCCCCAAACCTAAAAATTAGTGTTTTAAACTAGAATATCTCTCAATACTGAATTCATCATAAGAAAAAACGTAGAGGTGTTTCTCAGTTGCGTCCTGAGCTTCAGGAAAATCTCAGTGAAAACAACATTCGCTCGTCAAGAAACTCTTCAGAATGGCAGAAATACAAACCCAATCCTTTGGATTATGTCCGTTCTAACTGATGTGGCAACCTTGCATAGTCAGCTGTGTGTGTGTGTGATACGACGATGCCAAGAGGAAAAGGCATAAGCCATTGGCTTTCCGTATGTTTTAGGATCAATTTTAAGATTCTTTTAACGGTTTTTAAATGCTTAATGGTCTTCGGCCTTCTTATTTTTCAGAACTGCTTTTACCCTATGAACCTTTGCGGTTCTCTGGCAGCTGCCTCCTTATCATCAGGACACGCTCCCACTGTGAGGTCCTTCCAGTATTACGGATTACATACACGGATACAGCTGTTTGCATGTGCTCCCTCTTGGTGGTGTCATCAGAAGAGATTGAGTTAATTTGAGTGAAATCGTTGTACTAGTACATCATTAGCAGAATTAACAGATATTTGGGCATCTAAAACTGATAACAAAATGATTGTGGGTGCAGAATTTCCAGATGTCAGTGCTGCGTTCAGTTTAGTGGACCGCAAGCTATTTTTTAGGGAAAATAACTACATATAAATTTGGTTTTATACTACTCAAGTGGATACATAGCTGTTTAACTTGCAGATTCCAGTCAGTGTTTTTTAATGGGAGTTATGCTACATAAAAACCATTGCAGTTTGGTGTGCCACAGGGTAGCTGTTTGGGACCTCTACTTTTTTCATTATTTATCAATGACAAGCCATATGTATTAGAAAACTGTGGAGTTGTGCTTCATGTAGATGATTGCACAGCTTATTTTGCTGCAAATAGTATACAGAATACACTCCAATTGGATCTAGAACTGCTAAGGAACTGGATAGATGAGAACAAATTAGTTTTGAATGTTGCTAAGATAAAGTGCATGCTGGTCAAGTCTAAACACTAGAAGAATAATGAATTACTTCATATTAAATTGAGATAGATGAGATGGAAGAGGTACAGGACACAAATCTACTGGGTGTTATTATAGATAATACAATTGTCTTGGGAGAAACACATGAATTCAGTCGTAAAGAAGATGGGCAGAAACATTAAATGTATCAAGAGATATAACTCGTGTTGATTCCATCTGTAAGAGTTCTTGTAGTTTAAACTTTGGTATTGTCTCATTTAGATTATTGTATGGTGATCTGGTCTGGTGAAATTAAAAAGCACCTGACTAGACTTCAGATAGTTCGAAATAAAGCTGCTAGATTAGCTCTTGGTCTTTCGTTTGACTGGAGGCAGAGCTCTGCTGATCTTCACAAACATTTTTCATGGCTCAGAGTAGAGGATAGGCTAAATTGTAATTTAATGACTTTCTTTAGAAACATTTGCCACAGTAGAAAACCTACATCTCTGTATATAAAATTTGCACTATGGGAGAGATCAGCATTACTATTTCACCAGACAAGCGATTCATGGACATTTCGCTTGTCCAAAACCAAGAACAGAAGTGGTTTGTAGATATGTCATGTTTATGAAATAAGCTCCCATCTACGGTGAGTGAGGCGGCAACCAAAGCCACATTAAAAAGTCGCTAAAAAAATGATTGTCTTTATTTTGTAAGTGAGTCTCTGCTGTTGTTTTAGTTTTGAGTTTTTCAATTTGAAAGTGTTGGACATTAACAATACTTGTATGGACAATGGTATGGTGTAGGATTTCATAAATGATGAACTTTTTATCTTTTGTGGTAAGGAGTGTATATTGGTTTATGTTTGAGGTATTGTGAATGTGATTATTTTAATGAATTGATGAGGACCTCTGGAAAAGTAGCTGTGACTTTTGACAGCTAATGGGGATCCTGATAAACAAATAAATAAATAAACACATTTCCACAGTTATGCTGATGATACACAGTTGTACATCTTCATGTCTCTTGATGACACACAGCCAATGAATGCACTTTCTAACTGCATTTCAGACATCAAATCCTGGATGGCAGAAATCTTTCTCCAGTGTAACCACGACAAAGCTGAGGTTTTATTTATCGGTCCTGAGGCTCAGAGAGAGAAACTTTTACCAAAACTATAATCACTGTTTTTTAATCCTTCTTTACAAGTGAAGAACCTGGGTGTGATTTTTGAATCTGAGCTGACTTTTATCCCTCACATTAAAAATATCACTAAAATTGGTTGTTATTACCTGAAAAACATTGCCAGGGTCCACCCCATTCTCTCTCTGGCCAATACAGAGATGCTGATGCATGCTTTTATCACTAGTAGAATCAATTACTGTAATGCCCTGCTTTCTGGTATTCCCAAAAAGACCATATCTAGTTTACAGCTTCTTCAAAATTCAGCAACACGTGTCCTGACGAAGACCAGGAGGCGGGATAACGTTACACTGGTCTTAAAATCAATGCACTGCCTCCCCGTATGTTTCAGGATTGGTTTTAGTTTTTATAAAATCGGTTTTTAAAGTGGACCTGGCATGAAATGTGCATTTTTTGTGGTTTTTGGTCATATCTTTTAGTTCCCCCAGGCTCCCTATGCCGCCCCTAAGGGGTTAAAATTCATTTATTTGAATCAGTACTGTTGGTTATTAGTTTTGAGTGATTAAGTGTTTATTTTTCTTCTTCTGTAAATAAATCTTGGATTTTGGAAAATAACCATTGTAGTTCTTGTTCAACACACACGTACGGCAAGGTTTCATGATCAATAGACTGCAAAGAATTCATTCCTTGAGGTTATGAGACTGATATAGATATTTGGCTATTAAAATAGTTCCGGGTAGACCAGGTGGTGCCCCAAATATTAATACTTTTTCATAAATTATTTATCTAATTGACTTCCATAAGCAGTCCCATAACTATTAACAGCCAAATAGCTGCACTTTTACCTTAAATCCACAACAACAATTACATCATAACCAATAAGGGGAATTCCAGCTGCACATAAAAGCTCATCAGGCTGCATTGTGTTTTAATGTAAATTAGGTGATGTTGCTTATGGATGGTTTAGAGTGTGACCCAGGGGCGCTGAGAAGTGCTTCTAACTGTAAACTTCTGAATTCAAGTTAATAAAACATATTACCTTGTTGGGGAGGGCAAGATAATCTGGAGTGTCTTGTGAATTAAAATAAGAATATAACAGATGACAGAAAATAGCTGACTGGTTAAATGTGTTAAAACATGATTTAAGAAAGGATGTAAAAATATTTAATTAAATAAGAACAGTTTTAAGTCTTCAAAATGTAAAGTTACATCAACAAAGTATTTTAATTTCCAATGTCTATTTGGTTTTAACAGTTGCAAGGTACTGTAAAGCTATTTAACACTATTAGACAGGACAGCAAGAGGATTTCATGTCTCCATTTTAGACAAAAATTGATTGATTTATAGGCTAATCATTAATAATGCTTGGTGTCAGGAGTGACATGGGTGGAACAAAAGTTTTGCTCGCAGCAAGTACATTTAAAATACACAAATATTCTTCCAAAGGTAGAGCTAAAATCTAATTAAAACTACATTTTAAAAGATAAAACCTACATTTTGTTGCATAGTTTCACAACCAAAAAGAAAACTGCTGCTGCTTTAATAAGTTTATATTGGAAGGTGGGTGCGGTGAATGAGAGAATGAATTTAGGGAAATTGAGCGGGGATTGTCAAAGAAAGCCTGGCTTTTGGAATTAGCTCGCGTTGTGGAAAAATCCCCCTGTTCTAAGGATCCACTGTCTCAGGGTCAGTTCCCTGGATGTTTGACATTGTCAGCTTGATGTAGTGGGTCTGTGCCTGTGGAAATCCGTTATCTGCAACTGCTGTTGCTTATCAACCTAGAAAGGGTTCGAATCTAATTTAGAAACTGTTTGAACTCCATTATTCTACAAATATAAGATTATTCCCACATACAAAATATTTAAGGCAGCTGTAAATCTGGCTATAAAAGGATGTCTCATCAATTTCCCCCCTAAAGACAGAGATGATAAAAACTGCAAGTGCTTGATCTCAGTCTTCATAAGCCCCAGTTAACAGATACATGGTAAAGGTTATTACTCATGCACATTCAGGAAGCAACAATGAAATACAATAAAATATGTATTCCTGCCTAAAACATAATGTAACACTACTCAGGTTTGCAAAGCTTTGTCTGATTAATTGACAAGACTTCGTGATGAATTCATATGGTTGGGTACGGATGAGAGAAATGTAGGGCTATTTGGCTATATCATGCCGCAGCAGCATGTTTTAAGGGAACCAAACGCAGTATATCACGACAAACAATTTCTTCAAAATATCACGCATGGTGGGTGGTTGATGTTTTCAGCTTATGTCCCAGCCACAGGAATATTCTTGCAGTCATTGAGTGGACCATGACACGCATACAAAAGCATTTTAAACAGTAAACTGAAGCTATCTGTCTGACATCTGAAAACTTGACCCGGCAGAGCTACAGCACAAGAATCACAAGTTTCTTGTCAAAAGCCCAAGTCAAAAGTCCAGATGCTGTGGGGTAACCTTAAGAGAGCAAATTCTGGCCTTGCAATGCTTCGTCCTTTCTCATTGAACTTTGCAGAGGATTGGAAGGAAATTCATCTATTTTGAAATAGAGTTAGAAAAAGTGGCAGTCACTTTCTGGCTGCAGCACTTCTATTTATATTTCCCATCAGTTTGCCGGGATGAAGGTATAACTGCCGCCGGCATTCAGCCCGACACAACTTAAACCCATCTGACAGTCAGAGAGGCTGCATCTGAAAATCCTCAGTGCTCACTAGTAAACAAGCTGGGAATCGAAGGATGTGTCAGTCTGTTGATCACACCTCATTCATCACTGCCACACAGCATGATGACAATTGGAGAAATAAAAAGTTTGAAATATAGGCAAGCACAAAGTCACAAAATACTTCTAGATAAGTAACACATTGATGTACCAGACATTTCCAGTCCCAAAAGAATGTTGACGAAAGATGGGATGCAAAATCTTTCTTTTGTCTGTCAGAGAAATGAAATGGAATGAACTTATATAGCGCTTTTCTAGTCTTACTGACCACTCAAAACGCTTTACATTGAAGCCACATTCACCCTCGCATTCATACACCAACACCCAACATGGCTCGGTAGGACAATGTAGAATTAAAGGGGTTAAGTGCCCAGGGGCACATTGACATGTGACTGGAGGAAGCTGGAATTGAACCTACAACCCTCCGATTGCAAGCCAACTACTCTACCACTGAGCCACAGTGGTCTGTAATCTGTATATTAGTTTTGGACTGGCACCCAAAATACATAATTAACTTTGTAAGAATAATCTAACATCCCCAGTGCAGTACAGACCAAATGTTTGGACAAACCTTCTCATTCAACGTGTTTCCTTTCTTTTCATGACTACATTGTAGATTCTCAATTAACGGCATCAAAACTATGAATGAACACATAGTGTATGGAATTACTGTATGTACTTAAACAAAAAGGGTGAAATAACTAAATACATGTGTTATATTTTAGAGTTCTCAAAGTAGCCACCCTTATCTCTGATTATTGCTTTGCGTTCTCTTGAGCTTCAATAGGTAGTCAACAGAAATGGTTTTCCAACAGTCTTGAAGGAGTTCCCAGAGATTCTTAGTACTTGTTGGCCCTTTTGCCTTCACTCTGCGGTTCAGCTCGCCCCAAATCATCTCGATTGTTATTTCACACTTTTTGAAAAAGTACTAAATAATGTTATTTGTGTTGTGGTTCTGTGTTTTGGCAAAGGTGAGTTTAAAAAAAAGAATTGTTTAAATTTTGGCATTTCACAATTGGGGTGGTGTACATTACTATGATAAAATAGAATTGTGAGGTTTAGAATCTCAAGCCTACAGTCTGAATGTTAATTCTGACTCTCTTAGCATTTGCATATATGTTTATGTTTTTGTCTTAAGTGCAACTGGATAAAAATGAATTAGAAGCCTCATTAATGTGGCATGCGTCAAGCGACGCCGCCCACGACGCGTCAAGCAACGCCTCCCACAACGCATCAAGTGACAAGCTGTTTTCCTAGTCACTTCTTCAAGTCTGATTCCTTCAGGGCTGGTGAGTTTTGACCAGGAGCATAGCTACAACTGAGAAAATGGCAGTTGGCAACTTGAGAAAATTGTAGAACACAGGTGGTATTGAGGTCTCAGTGCATTTTTTTGTGTGTTTGCCATAGGTGACCTCATACCGAGCCTATATTTGGTTCTGCGTTCTTTGGAGAGTCGTTTCTTTCTACGGTCACCACATGCTTGCTCAGTACCACTGAATTTGCAACAATATATGTGACCATTGTACTAAAATGAATCACTTTGAATTTACTTTAAAGCAAAGTAGGTTCTATAAGTGCTGGAGATGGGCACTATGGATGTACAAATTTTAATAATTTAAAAGTAGTCTTGCGTTGAAAGAAATAGACTAGCAATCCACTGCTACGTGGTGAAAAATGCAAAACTCTACTCAGGGTTCACTTTGAGATCTACAACGACACTCAACATTTTAACCCTGAAAGACGCAAGGGAATCATTCTTAAATCATTAACAATGTGCTGACTTTATTTGTAACAGTTGAGCCTTACTAATCCCCTAGTGACAGTTGCTCTTGAACCAAATTCCACGAGGGCTTGCAATGAATTTGACAGCATTTTACAGGGTCAATTAGTACCGAACACATTACCACTGTCAACCTAACACCAATGTAGAGAAAGTGTCTTTCAAAAAACTAAACCAAAGGTTAATCATTGACCAATTAAGCTCTTGTCTTACCCCTTTTTTGTTTTCTGTTGTTGCGTCGGATCTCATTCAAATAGTTGTGTTCCTGTCAAGTGTCTTTCCCCAAGCTTTAAAAGCAACGGTTATTAAACCACTTCTAAACAACCTTTACATTTTGAGCTATAGACCAATCTCTCAACAGAAACACTATTGAAAAAGTTATTTCAGCAGTTAAATTGCTTCCTAACTAGGGCTGTGTTGAAAAAAATCAAAATCAGTTCTTAAATTTTAAGAATTGAATCAATTCAGAAATCAGTTTAATTAAGATATCCTTTTTTACAGCCCAAATATGAATTAAATCCAGACAGCAGTTTTAAGTTCTGAAAGTGTTAAAAAGTTTTTGCCTAGTAAACTGTTACATATTAATTCACTGTATTACAGGCATAATTAAAATAACAGCTCAAAAAAATGTTTTAATAGCAATGACGCATATTTATATCAAACTGGATTGGATCGTGATAATCGATTCAGTTGAGAATCAATCTTGAAATTTCAATCGATACCCAGGCCTATTCTTCAAAATGTCCAATTGCTTTGATATTTTCAGTCTGGGTTCGGTGCTCCCCACAGCACTGAGTACCCTCGTCAAAGTTTTCAATTACATCCATATTAATACAGACTCTGATAGAACCACAGAGCTGATTCTGTTGGACCTCAGTGCAGCAGAATCTTTCTCAGAATGCAGATCTACTGGTAGTTCCTAGGATTTCTAAAAGTAGAATGGGAAGCAGATCTTTCAGTTATCAGGCTCCTCTCCTGTGGAACCAGCTCCCATTTTTACTCCATGAGGCAGATACTTTGTTTTTAAGTCTAGGCTTAAAACCTTCCTTTTTGATAAAGCTCATAGTTAGTGGCTTAGGTTATCCTGAGCTATTTTTGTTGTTATGCTGCTATAGGCTTAGACTTTTTGAGGAAAGACTGACCACTTTTCTTCTCTCTTCTACTTTTTTCTTCTACCACTCTCCAGATATATTTTTCTGCTGTTATTGGGATTGTTAACCCAGTTTTCTCTCAGTATTTTTCTCCCCATAGAAGCTCCACATGGTCTGGTACCCTGCTCAACTACAATGCCCCCTGTTGGATGGGGAACATCGGTCCAGATGATGCTCAAAGTCACCGAGCATCCTCCATGCTGTCTCTTCTCTGTCGTCTCAGACCCCAAGACGGTCGTGGCAGATGACCGCTTGTACTGAGGCAGGTTCTGCCGGAGTTTTCTTCCTGTTAAATGAGGGTTTTTCCTCTCCACTGTCGCTACATGCTTGCTGAGTATGAGAGACTGCTGATGAATTGCTGTGGTTGGAGTCTGCATGATCCGGACACAACCACACGTCGATGACACATCGCAATCTGCTGGGATTCCTTAATCAGAACCAAACATGGAGAGGCAGCTTTCTGTTTCTATGCTCCCCTTATCAGGAACAAACGTTCAGACCACTGCAAAGCTGCTCAAACACTGAGCTGCTTTAAATCAAAACTAAAAACTATTCTATTTAGAGCCACGGTTGATTAAGCGATTAATAGCTTGAATGTCATATGTTTTAATGCCTTGTCTCTCTAATGTTGCATTTTATGCCTTCATTGTTGTCATTATTGGATTGTCTTGTTATTGAAAGTGTGCTATACAAATAAAATTCCTTGCCTAATCTTACATGCTCATAATTTAAAATGATAAAATCTGTGAAAAGAAAAAAAAGCACAGGTAATTTCACACTAATATTTTAATTAACAACAAAAATTAAACAAAATTATTACATTTGAAAGAAATGATCAACTGTTGCCTTGTTCAAGAAAATAAAAGTGCAAGCTGTTTGTGGGAAAGAAAATGCTTGAATTGATTTATGAATAACAGCTAAAAAAGAAGTTACAGAGAAATGTTCATTAGAAGAACAGAGGGGGCTGCGGAAGATTTAACTTTGGTCTCAACCAGGGCTCCTGTGGTTTCCAAGGACTTGAACGCCTGCTTGTTCAAGACATCTCTGATCAGCATCATTCATCAGCCTCAGCATCAGAGGAGAGCTGTGAATTAGTGAAACTAATGAGGCTCAGATTGTTCCTCTTCAAACTTAAAGGCTTCAGAGAGTGTGACATGAAAGGCCAAGCAGATAAGGATGGACTATCAAAGGTCTGCTGACTTTCATGCTGCAGCCAGCTCCGGAAACAAACTTTCTGGCTGCGGTTAGAAAGCTGTGGGATTACATAAGTACCACCTCAGAGTCAGTTCGTCACAGTTTCTGTCTTCCTCTCTGCTTTTCCAGGATCAGCGGCTTTACGTCTGCGGCTGTCGGGCTGATGAAAGGTTTCGGACGTTGTGCTAAGCCTCAAATAACTGAACAAACATTTTTCCTCCTAAGTTTAAAGGATTCAGAGGCTTATGTACTCAGAAGTTCCTCATCTGCTCCTGCTGCTTGACCTTCATCTCGGCAGTCACTTAGTGAAGGTCACAGACTTGAAATGTGTCTCTTTGAATTCATATACATTTTGCTCTTCTCTCAGGTACTTATCTTAGAGTAATGTAATCCTGTTAAAGTGCCAGCTTTCAGGTTGAATGCCCGCTTTAATAACTTCACAATTAAATGTGACGTCTACTGCTCAACTGAAACTGATTTAAAAGGAACATATAGGTAAGGCAGGATTTTCGTCTTTTTTTTGCATTTACTTAATTACCAAAAATCTGTAGAGAAAAAACAAATCAAAAGCTTCTCATTTTAGTTATAAATCAATATAAAAAAACAAAAAGTGAAGGCTGTAAACAATAGTTGGACAAAATCTTTAGAAAAACCGAGCCATCAGTAAGGCTGGGCTTGTCTCCAACTTTATGATCCGAAAGAGAGACTGCTGAGAGACTGCTTGCAGAAACTCTGCAAGCAAATAAGCAACAAGGAGAAACAGGTGGAGTTCTACTTTATTCTCCAAATGTCCGAACAAAGAATTTGAGTTACAAGTTGGTGTACTTTAAGAAAAATAAAAAATAAAAGAGAGAACCTCCAGGCTCGACCAAACTGGAAGCTTTAAGTCTTACTTTTAGAAAAGTTTCTTTGGCACAAGAACTAAATGGATAAAGAACACAGTACTCAGTGAAGCATGGTGGAGGCACTATCATGCTGTGGGGTTACTTTTCTTCCAATGGAACAAATTAAGGAGGATGAAATGAACAGTTCCAAGTATCAGTTCGTTCTGATCCGAAGGTCTTCGGGTCTCTGCTAGAAGGCTTAAGATGAAGACCGATTTCTTCAATTCAGTGAATCTGCGCATACATCCAGCTAAAGATTTGCTTCCATAGAGTCCAACAGTCAAAAACTAAATCTGACAGATAATCTGTCGGGTGACCCCTAAAATGGCAGCTTAAACTATCTTAAAGCAAAACAGTTGAGAGAGTTCTGAGTTTATTTACTTGCTATGGCAAGGTGAGACAGACAAAGCATGTCATCCTGGCCTGCGTCTGAAATATTCAGCTTTACAACTCCACTTGACTCTAAGTTTGGTCACTCCCAGTAACAAACCGTGGAAAAAGCTGAGTATTATTGGTGAGGGAAAGCATAAACCAGTGCATAAACCAGTGTTTTCCTGACATCCTCTTAAGCCTTTATTGCCTCGTTCTTGTTCTATGGCAGCTAACCTGCAGGTTTTTTTTTTTTACCTGCAGGTGTCCATTCATGTGAAACAAAGTTAACAAACCCACGTAATCACTCGTTTATTCACTTTGTCTACCCACACATCCTGGACACAAACTGTTTAGACTGTTACCTTCAAGTCAGCAAAAAACGCCATCACAGTGTCACTACTGAAAACTATGAACTCCTTACTTCCTTTGTACTTTGCTGTGAAACTAACTAAACTCTACACACTTTTGCCTGATTCTATTTTTATTTATGTAGAAATTGGCTCAAGCTACACATACACATAAATACTGTTCATTTTATCCATTATTGTATTTCATCTAAAATGTATATTAATGTTCAATGTCTGTGTGATGTGAAAACTGTTTGTACGCACAGTGTTGACTAATGAAACTGCTCTTCTTACATAATTACCCTTAGTCCTGAACAAAGATCAAGACTGTGGCTGTTTCACTGAGGCAGTTACAAACATATCATTTCAGTAATTTTATCCTGATTTTTTTTAACAGAGGTAGCGTTCATGACATGATTGATGAACTAGTTTCGTGTTGGAAGATATCCGCTTTGTGCTTTTGAAGGTTGCTTTTTTTTTATAGCTTTTTTAGGATTATTTATTTTGGCAACTAATGCTGCAAAGCCATAAATGACCAATACACAACACTGCAATGAAAAACATAAAATTGAAAAAAACAAACAAAAAATAAACCCACTAAACACAGGTAGAGTTTTGTATGATTTTAATGAGAACCTTTTTAATTGGGTGGATGGATATGATACAATATTAATTCTAAGTTTATTATCATCTTTTTTTTCTTGCTCTGATGGACCTCGGAGGAAATATATCTTTTTCTGTTTTGAGAGACCAGTTGAACGAGGTTTTTTCAAAATAACAGATTGTCAGTGAAGGCGTCCATTTATGGCAGCATCAGAAACACAAAGAATTATACTGGAAAACTTTGAGTCATGTCTCAAAAACGGACAACAGTTTAATTCAAAAGTAAAAGAAGGGCAGCCTGGTTCTTCCTGCTCATTTGATGACAGAGCTGCACTGGTAGAGTTATTATTTTAAACTTTTTTTTATTATGGAGAGGGAAGTCTGGGTCTCTTTGCTTAAGATGCTGCTGGATAAGCGGAAGATAACGGATGAAGAAGTTGGCTCTACTGAAGTGATACATTCACTAATGCCAATATATAAATAAATGACAAATAACGAGTCTGTAAATATCTAATCTCTGCCCCTTTCTAAGGAAATATAATGCTTCTCCTCAACTCTGTAACCCCTGTCCTTTTATTTGGATCAGTGGAATAACTGAAAACTAAAGAAGCAAATACTTTGTGCATTTAATAAAAGATCCAGCCCTAATACAAAAGTTCTAAAAGAAAGGGAAGCAAGAGAGAAAATGGCCGTTGGGTTTCGACTTCTCTGAACGAGCAACGAAAAGCACTGACTTCCTCTCGTCTTGCTTTTTACCCCTCATGGTTTGTTCTTCCTCTAACCAGTGCCGTTCTGATTCCCCCCCATTTACCCTCTCAGCAAAAGCACATTCTTTTACTCTTAAGGAGGGAAAGTCTAATATACATTCTTCTACTACCAAACATAAAAATACAGCGTCCTACAATATCCTACAGTTCTCTCCCTAGTTTAAATTTAATTTTGAAAGCGGCACATATGGAAATGAGCGATGCGGACCAACTTCAGGATTTTGTTTCAAAGCATCTAAAGAACCCAGTGCCCAGTTAAAGCAAAGAACTGGTCTTTAATTAAGGAAACATATTCAGATTGAAAGGAGTTGTCTTCCTGTTTTCCATAAACACACACACTTTTCCACATGAAGCTGTGGAAAATTTATTAACCAGATATGGGCCTCTGGTCTCCTCAATTCCTGTTTCTATTTTCAGCTCCAAACATAGGAAGATATTTTATTTAGGAAATTTAAGGATGAAAAGATTATGGTAATCTCATTGTAAGAAAGGTCGTAGTGCATCCATTACTGGTCCATCTGATTGATGAAAAGTTGCCTGACAACCCAGTCTCTAAATCTGCTTCTTCCCACCCCTCGCCAATCAGCCGGCGGCTTGTCGCAGCCGCTTTAACACCTCCTCTGGATCCAAAGAAGAGTCCACTTTGATGACTTTGTCTTTGGATCTGGAGCCCTAAAAGTAGAAGAAGGAAACCAAGGTGAAATGTTGCTGATCCACTAGAATAAAACACACAGGCAATTAAAAATATTTAAACAAGGAAAAAGAGTTAATCCGAACAATGTGATATTAAATGGAGTTTAAAGTAGGGCTGGGCGATACAGCTTGAAAATTAAATCAGACTTCCAATTCTAAAATGTTTTTTTTCTATCTATTTTTGTTTTTTAAGAAATTGGAAGTGATCCCCCCCCCAAAAAAAACGTACTTTTAATACAATCATCCCATCCTGAAGCTGAACCTGAATTCAAACTCCAACTAAAAATGAGCTGTAACTTGTAAAACAGGTTGGTGGGCCCTGACATCACTGAGCTATGGAAGTCCAAGTAGTGCACTGGTTAAAAATCTGAATCTAAACTTCCCCCAAAATAAATCTTTATAAACAGAACATTTGATTAATTGATAAAATGGATTTATCGCCAAGCCCTTGTTTAAAGCTTTACTGACTGAAAACCTGTCAGCAAATTCTAGTTTTGGTTGCCATTTGGGAGAATGTTGTGCTATTCCAAACGCCTTACTTTATCTTCATGTCTTTACTTTTTATTCTTTCCTGTATTTTTTCAAAGCCTTTTTTTTGTTTACTAGTATCCATTGATCCATTTGTTGCACAAACAGATCCCTGCTTTAAGTAAAATAAGATTTATGACTTTTAAGAACCTTGTCTATTGAAATTTTGCTCTTCTTCAGCTCCAGGACTTCTGCAAGGTAGCGGATCAGCTCAGTGTTCGCTTCTCCGTCTGTAGGTGGCGCTGCAATGGAAACACCTACAGCTTGAGCAGAAACGTCTGGAAGAGCAGCAGAACAACGTGTGAGCTATATTTTAACTTCCAGCGACAAAGCAGACGTCGGTGCAACGTGAGGCTGACCCGTGATGCCGCTGTGTTTGGAGCCTGGCTTTGCATGCACTGTGATGGCTACAGATCCGCTCTTGTCACGGTTTACAGGACCAGTAGTCGGTGTCTCTGTTGTCCCACCTCCTCCTACCTTCACCTGTCCCTTCACCTGTTCAAAATCACAGACATTATATGGATGTCAGGCCTTTAGCATTATGTGGTTACAGGTTCACTGTGTAACGTGATGGCAAACTTTAGCTGCCTTTGGAATATTCTAATTTATTGTAGCCAGATTATTCTCTGAATTCGGTGCACCTTGGGGTCTCTGATAACTGAAAAATCCACCAACACTAAATTGTTTGTGAACATTGCATTTGATGGAGTATTAGTACCTCTGAGAAACAGTTTATTGACCATAGCCGTACAAACTCAAACACTTAAAAAAAGTATATATATATATATTTTTTTTTTAAGTAGCCATGAATCCACATTAGCTAGCGTTTGTTAGGAGAAACATAAAGCATGAGAAATTAATATATTTTTTAAGACAGTCATTATCTTTTTTCAAAAACCAATGTAATTTTTGCATTTTCATTTCAGTGTTGAAAGGTTGAGCTTGAAGATGAAAGTTTGATGATAAAAATAAAATACAGGTCAGACGGTTTAACAATAGGCTACTTGCATATTTAGGGCCATGTAAAAAAATAGTTTGGAGTAGATTTCCACCGAAAAAACGCAGAATTTTTGATATTAAAGTAACATATTTTCCAGAAAAAAATTAGATTATCTCTTAAAAATATGAGTTAAAAGACAGAAAATTTTAGATATTTCAGATGTTTTATAGAGAAAAAACACACAAATCTGATGCAGAAAAGTAGAAAATTGCGAGAAAAAACTAAGAAATTTCCACGATTAAAGGCATATTTTTTATTTTAAAAATTTCTGACTTTACAATGACAGAAGTATCTTAGTTTAGATATCGAAAATGTATGCCTTTAGGGACAGAAATTTCTTAATTTGTTTTCTTGCAAATTTTCCTAGGAAATATCTTAAATGAATCTCAAAATATCTGTCTTTTAACTTTTTTGTTTTTTGGGTGAAAATTTTTTTTTTCTTTTGTGTTGTTCTTTTCACATTCACATTGAATTCTGATTACTTTCAATGGAGAAATCTTTTCTGATACTGCGCAGTTTAGGTTCTTTCGGAAGGTCCTGAGTCCACATTTTAGTATATCAATTAATAGTAACGCACTGCGATGAACGTCCTGTAACCGCGTTGTAACGGCACATAATAATAACGGGTGAGATTACCGTTAGTAAATGGCTCTATATCACCAACACTTTGTGTCAGAGGGGGAATGCTGACAATTTTGCATCTTTCTTCAACACTGAAATGCAAACTGGATACACAATAGCGATGGGCCCGATTTAGAAGAAACGTCGGAGGGTCGTAGGTTCGATTCCAGCTTCCTCCAGTCACATGTCGATGTGCCCCTGGGCAAGGCACTTAACCCCCAAATTCTACATTGTCCTACCGAGCCATGTTGGGTGTCGGTGTATGAATGCGAGTGTGATTGGGTGAATGCGGCTTCAATGTAAAGCGCTTTGAGTGGTCAGTATGACTAGAAAAGCGCTATATAAGTTCAGTCCATTTACCATTTACCATTAATAGCTTTTCTAGTAACAGAGGCTCTGTTTAAATGCAACATCACGGAGCCTCAGCCACATTTTCTGTTCATTCAACGCAGAGAATGGTAAATGTGCTTACACTGAACTTACATGGCGCTTTTCTAGTCGTACTGACTACTCAAAGCGCTACCCATTCACACTCACATTGATACACCGACACCCAACGTGGTAAGACGAGGTTTTTTGGAGTTAAGTGCCTTGCCCAAGGGATCATTTACATATGACTGGAGAAAGCTGGAATCGAACCTACGACCCTCCGATTGCAAGCTAACTCTACTCTACTCTACAGTCGCCCAGTTCGGGTTCTGTTCAGTCTGAATATTCAATGAACACAGTTACATCCCTATTCAATCATTATGGGTATAAACCATAGACTGTATATGTTGTGGTTTTAACAAAAGACCGGTGAGCGACTCGACGGAGACACCGACGGACCATCCCCGATTGTTTTGGGACCTGACCTCTTTCTGCTTCCGGGGCATTGCTCTAGTTCTTGAGAACCAGGCGTATCCGCGAAATAGCGGGACCAAGTCAGCAACAGGAGCACCGGTTAAAGTTCCAAACCGAATCTGCTTAAAACAACAAATCAAACAGCCGCCGAACAGGGGAAACATCCTCATGCAGGTCTCTTAGACCGAGATCTTCTTTGCTTTGCGCCCTCTGCCGAACCGGAGGAACATCAATCATTGCTGGTATCCACTCTGAAGGCAGTCTGCCTAAAATGTCTGTGGTTAGAACTGTTTCTGTTTGTAACCTCACCAGATGTGCCAGTAATAAACCTGCCATCATTAGCTGCTGCTTTTAAGAATCCAGAAATGAAGCAGGGTTGTTGGTTCTGTTTATTGTTGGCAGAGTTTTGTGGAGGATATATCAGATATACCTATGTAGAAATAAACGGATTATATTGTTAATCATACCAATATATATTTTTAATATTCATTTAAATCAGCATAATTAGTAGTGACTAATTTATATTGTGTATGCATTTCCCCCAAAAATATTTTCAGCCTAAAACTTATAATTTATCTTGCAAAGTACTTCAAGTTCTAATTATTGACTAAAAAGCAATAAATTATAACACTGATTTAAAGAAAAGCAGTTTGGATATATATATATATATACTATGTTTTATTGAAATTAGAGACTGTCCTCTTGTACAGAGGTTTTATACTTTCCTCCATCTGGCATCTTTTTTCTAAACGTAATCCCACCTGGATGAGATTAACCAAACATTTTGTGTTGGGCATCCAAACGCATATTTCTCCTGCAAAGAATGATCTTCAACCTGAATATGTTCATGTTAGTCTGTGTCATTCTTTCCCCTCATTTATTTCTTGTTTCTATAAGTCTCCTTGTGTATATTTAGTTTAAGACTATTTGGTTACACAAACTGGTTTAATTGCTGTTTTACCTGCTTTAGCGTGGACTTGTATTTATTCTGCTCCTGCAGTTCCTTTTTTGTCCATTGGAAGATTTTTATTGACCTGCAGCACACTAAATCTCTTCGCGTTTATGCGTGTCTTGAACGTCTTTGTTTCTGGGGTGATTTTGGTTGTGTCTAAACTACATTTTGAATTGTTATTGATCTTTTGTGTGATTAATATTTTCAATCTGACTGTATGCAGCTTTCTCGTTCAATTTATCCTTTCTATGTCGATTTCCTTGTCAATGTTGCATCTGCCTTTTCTTTTGGTTGGGTCGTTTGGCAGTTTCCACCTAGCCCATTGCTGGCTAGCTGGCTTTACATGGCAAGTGTTATAGTGACATCATGTGGACAAACTGTAAAACAGCCAAAGTAGGGAAGAGAAAATCTTTAATTAGAATGTAGAATGGTTTTATTGAAAAATATTGAGCACATTTGCAACATTAGGAAATAACTGTGGTACAAACATACAATAAGAGAAACCATTCTAAGCATGCAATAATTAAAAATAAAATGTGATAAACAGCTTTCTTTCACATGAGTGCATGTGATGCGTTTATATGGTATCTACATATAAAAGCAGTTCAAGCTAATAAAAACACAATGGAGAGTAAATAAATACTTTTTCTTTACAAATATTCATTGTATATCAGATGAAACACAGAAAATCCTCCAGGTTTCTGCTTCAAACCTAATGAAATGCAGTAGCCTGTCTACATCTTTTTTTTGCTTTTGCTGTTTAAACTTATACTCGGCAAAAACTGCAACATTTTATGGATCAACGTTCAGGGCATTCTTTTGCTCCCTCAGGAAACAAAAGTACCTTGTGTTTTGTTATGTTTCTTGTCAGCGTGCGTGCCGATTCGCTCACAACCACCTGCTGCTAACGCTGAGCAAGCTCTGCACGGGTGGCAGCATATCTGCAGCCCCCTCATCAGAAGGACAACATTGTAGAGAGCCACATGGACCCCCTTGAACATCCTGAGACAGACGTAAGCAGTAGTTTCTGCATGTGAGTCCACGTTAAAGCCAAGTTATGATTGCTGCACACTTGTTCTTGGAGGTTTGGTGAGGAACATAAGTATTTGAAAACTGTGTGATTTTTTTTCAAAGTTCTTCCACTTAGAAATAATGGAGGTGTCTGAAATTCAGTGTTGGTGCTGTTCCACTGTAAGAGATGGTATATTGTTTTTATTTATTCGGGAAATCACATTGTATGATTTTTTATTAATTTGTTTTATTTCATTTTCCACATAAGTATTTGAACACCTGAGAAAATCTGTGTTAAAATTTGGTACAGACGCCTTTGTTTGCAATACAAAGGTCAAAGGTTTCCTGTAGTTCTTTACCACGTTTGAACACACTGCAGCAGGGATTTTGGCCCACTCCTCCACACAGATCTTCTCTATATCTGCCAGGTTTTGGGGCTGTCATTGAGCAACACTGAAGACTAGTTTATACTACTCTATTTTGAGACATCGGCATTATCCGTCGACAGAAGAGCTATCTGTCACCTACGCAACGACGGACAGAGTAGAGGTCCATTTTCTAAATGCCTGTCAACGGAGAGCGCATGCCTGTGATTGGTTGGCTCAGCAACAGCCAGAGATCGCTTCACCAGAACGGGGCTCTATAGTCGCTGTAATCAGTAGTTAATGCAGCTTTTGGCCACTACATGCTTTATATTGAAATAATAATTAATCTATTCTGTTCTTTTGGAGATTTTGAACACAAGATGGTGTAGGAAAACAGCAAAACAGGCTGCATTGCAATGGTAGGTAGAAGCCGGCGTTCTGACAAAACAGCATACTTTGTCAGAATAGCATACCGTAGATCAAGTTATCCAACCAATTTTAACCCACAAGTTTTATGCCCTAACCCTAAGGTCACAGAAGGACAAATATACTTTATTTTAAATGTCTAAACCTAAACCCAAAATATATCTAATTTAAGTTGATTTTACCAGATTATAAACACCAAAGGGAAACGTACGTTTTTTTACTGCTGCACATGCGCATTAACTGAAATTATGTCATTCTGATGGGTGTGCTGTTTTGTTAGAACACCGGCATGAAAAGTTAGCAATCTCTGCTGTCCTGGTCAAGAATTGCTTTGCAACACTGAAAAATAAATGGAGAGTGGAGAGAAGGAAACGGAGAACCATAAAAACGCCTCAGTCAATACGTCCGTGTGCAAATTCGCCATCAGATTAGTATAAACTAAGCTTTCTAAGTTTCATCTTTTCTATTGTATTTAGATCTGAAGACTGGTTAAGCCACTCCAGAACCTTGATATGTTCCTTGCTAACCTGGTTTTGTGCTTCAGGTCATTGTAACGATGGAAGACCCAGCCATCAACATCAACTCATCAGGCTCATCTCAGTACATATGGCCCCATTCATCCTCTCCGTAATACTGTGCAGTCGTCCTGTCCCCTTGGAGGGATAGCACCCTCAAAACAGGCTGTTTCTACCACCATGCTTCACCGTAGCAATCGTGTTCTTGGGATGAAACCCATCTTTCTTTTTCCTCCAAACACGGCGAGTGAAGTTCAGACCAAAAAGTTCTACTTTGGTCTCATCTGACCACATGACTTTCTCCCATGGCTCCTCTGTCTCGTCCAGATGGTCACTGGCAAACTTCAGATGAGCTTGGACATGTGATGACTTGAGCAGGGGGACCTTTCAAGCATTTTTTTGATTTTAATCAATGACAGTATAGTGTTCTACCAACAGTAACCTTTGAGACTGTGGTCCCAGGTCTCTTCCTGTCATTGACCAGCTGCTCCAGTGAAATTCTGAACTGATTCCTCACCTTTACCCCACGAGATGAGATCTTGTACGGTGCCCCAGTCAGAGGGAGACTTACAGTCTTCTTTACCCTCTTCCATTTACTAACACTTGATCCAACAGTGGATCTATTTCACCAAGTTGCTTGGTAATTCCCCTGAAGCCCTTTCCAGCCTTGAGGAGGTCTACAATTTTTTCTCTGGTGTGTTTGACAGCTCTTTGGTCTTGCCCATGGTAGTAGTTGGAGTCTGACTGACTGTGCAGTGGACAGGTGTCTTTAACAAGCTCAGACAGGTGCTACTAATTTAGATTAATAAGGGGAGGAGAGCTGGACTTTTTGAAGGCAGAGTTACAGGTCTTTGAGATCCATAAATCTTGTTGAACGCCAGGAGTGTTTCTCAATGCCCAGGAACCTCGCCTTGATGTCTTGGTTGCCTAGGAGATACATCTTCAGGGACCGCCAAGGCATGTTGCAATGTTCATGTGCTACGGAGGAATCTGTCCTCCGTTTGTTAGCCGTTTAGCTAACTAACTAAGGATACATAAGACGTGCTTTGATGCCTTCTCTCTGTCAAAAATTTCCCAGAATACGGCGCGGTAGGAGCCGGCAACAGCTAACCTCATGATAAGGTGACACAGCAGGGTCTCCCAAAGCAGCAGGGATGACTCTTCATTCATCATTTCCCCACTTTGTTAATTTATTAGGCAAGCTCAGGTGCTGATCTCTTCCAGCCATTGTGAATAGCCAGTTATTTAATGTATAAATTATATGTAATTGTAGACAAACCGAATCTTAAACACAAGGAAAATAATTCCAACTTATCAGAGTCTAACTACAATTACAATGAAATTATGAAAAATATTCATTTTTTTGACTGATGAAAGTTGTTGAATTTACATTTTTAATCATTTTAAATCTTTTATTATATATATCTGCAAGAAACCATCCAATGAAACTGAATAATATTTTCATTCTCAATATAAAATTTTTGGATCTGTCTTTTGTCCTAAAAGTAAACATTTATAGGGGGCCTTAAGCAGTTCCATCGCCGTGGGCTGACTCTGTGGAGAGTAAATTATAGATAGTAATGGATCCTTCTGGGAACAGCTTTTGTTTAAATATATGAATTTCTTTCAAAAGCTCTTATAAGCAGATTACAAATTTGGTTGTTTAAGTTTAAGGCATTTATTAGGCACCCAAAAATGTCATGTCCATGATTTCATTTAAATAATTTCAGGCTTGAAGTACAATGCTTTCAAAAACATCAGGACTGCAGTTCAGCAAAAGCCTGGAAATCAGCCTTCACCTGAAATGAGGTGTGCTAAAGCAGGGAAACATATAAAACACGCAGGGCAGTGCACCTTGAGAACCAAGGTTGGAAAACACTGGCTCAGGTAAGAGATTGTAAGGAATTTACAGGAGCAGCTGATTTAGAGCTCAGTATGTGCGTTGTGCTGCTGTGCAGAATGAGGTGGAGCGAGCAGGAAACTCATGAAGCTGATAAGTATTCAGACCTTGTCTAGACTGCATCAGGATAGAAAACTCCTCCTCCTCCCTGCATTGAGGTATTGGGATCTCCTTCAGCCAGGCAGGGAAAGGAGGAATCGGATGGAAATCCCACTCTCCTTCTTCCCATCCTGAAGGAAAAAAAGGCAAGTAAACAACCTCTTTCTTGTTTCTCCTTTCCTTTCTGCAACTCTCATTCATTTAAATAAAACCATTTCATTCTTCTTTGAGTTGGTATGTTTGGCCGCTTTAAAAATCATATTAAGTTTTGATGAAGTTCTTTCCCTGAAACTCCCTGCAACGCCTCAGGACAGACTAGATGTGTATTCATAACACATCTTCCAGCTGTTACATAATGTGACGCTTTGCTCATTGGTGTGGAACAAGGAACAGCTGCTCAGCTAATGAAAAACGATTCATACTTGCAAATGAATTTGTATTTTAAAGGAGAAATGTAGATATTGTTGTTTGGAGCTTTGCTTTTTTTTCAGTCTACAGTAGCAGCACCTTAAGATGTTTAGGAATTTAAATAGATTCGATATAAGCCAGATTTATTCTCTGGTGTTATGTTTTCATTATGTAGGCACTGATCTGGTTCTTGGCTCTCAGTTTAATGCTCCATCTGCATTGTGACTGTACTTTGAATGGTTTATGACCTAAAGAACAAGATCCATCATATAGACAGCCGTCATGAGCTTCCTCCAAAGTGTTGCCAGACTCAGTCTCAATGTCTGTTGCATCGAAAGGTATCAGTTTGGGTTGTTCACACATCCTTTGGAGGTTTTTCGCATATGTCCCACTAGAGGAAGGAATAGCAAGGCACACTTTCAACAACAAGGTAATTCAAGGTGATTTACATGGTTTGGTGGTAAAGACACACCACTGAAGATGGATGGATGGATGAATGGTTGGATTGATTACTAAAGGATAGATAGATAGATAGATAGATACTTTATTTATCCCCAAAAAGGGGAAATTCAATTAAATACGAGCAAATTCAATTTTATTTACAAATACATCTTAGATTGGGAAAAACAGATTATATTAATAATAAAAGAATAAAAAATAATAAAATAATAAAGATGGAAGGAAGGATGGATAGATTGCTAAAAGATGGATGGATTAATGGTTAGATAGATGGATAGATTGATGGATTAATAACGGATGGATGGATAGATGATGGATGTATGGATGGATGGACAGATTAATAACAGATGGATAGATGGATGGATGGATTGATGGACAGATTAATAACAGATGGATGGATGGATGGACGGTTAGATAGATGGATGGAAAGATGGATTAATAACAGATGGATGGATGGATGGATGGATGGATGGATGGAAGGATGGATGGAAGGATGGATGGATGGATGGACGGACGGATGGTTGGATAGATGGATGGATTAAAGCAGATGGATTGATGGACAGACGGATTAATAACAGATAGATGGATGGATGGATGGAAGGACGGACGGTTGGATGGATGGATAGATAGATGGACAGATGGTTAGACAGATGGAGGATAGATGGATTAATAAAAGATGGATGTATGGATTAATAACGGATGATGGATGGAATGTTGGATGGATGGATGGATGGATGAATTGTTAACAGATGGATGTAAGAATGAATCAATGACGGATGGATGGATGGATGGATGGACAGATGGACGGTTGGATATATGGATTAATAGCAGATGGATTGATGGATGGGCGGATTAATAATGGATGGATGGATGGATGGGTGGATAGACAGACAGATAGATGGTTAGATAGATGGATGGATAGATAGATTAATAGCAGATGGATTGATGGATGGATGGTTGGATGGATGGATTAATAGCAGATGGATTAATGGATGGACAGAGTAATAACGGATGGATGGAAGGATGGATGGATCAATAACAGATGGATGGATGGATGATTAATAAAAGATGGATGGATGGATTAATAAAAGATGGATGGACAGACGGATGGATGGATGTTAGATAGATGGAAGGATCGATGGATTAATAACAGATGGATGGATGTATAGATGGACGGTTGGATGGATGAATGGACTGTTGGATGCCTGATTTTAATCAAAAGCTGACAAGAGCCGTTCCTGGATAAAGTTTAATAGTTTATCTTTAGCATTGGTGCAGAAAATGGCTTGATGCTTTTTACTGAAATTTCTGTATTTTTTAACTGATTTACCATTTAAGTAAAATATGCTAATTGCATTGTCTGCTTAAAAAACATTATTTCATTAAGGTTTGGATGTGGCGATAAAATCATTTTGTGATTTAAAAAAACTCATTTTTTAACGGATTATAATAAGAAAATCTAACTCCGTACATTTTATGATGTTTTGTCTCTCATCTGAAAGTTTACTCCTTAAAGACAAATTATCAGAAAATCCCAAATTTTTCTGGAATAATGAAAGAAATTTAGGATTAATATCACAGATCAGTGAATTTCGTCCCGCTGTCTGAATGCCAAATACAGCATCATGTTGATGGGTACATCATAGTGAAAGAGCAGAAATTTAGTTTTTCTGTTAGCCATTTATTTACCTTGTGAGCCTCTTTTGACTAGATAATGACTCCAGTATGATGTAAGGACGGTCTTTGCAAAAAATGATTTTCAAGAAAGTAAAAATCCCTTGCTTATGGACATTTGCCCATAAGTAGATAGATAGATAGATAGATAGATAGATAGATAGATAGATAGATAGATCAGTGGCAAAGTTCAGACTGTAAGCAAACATTCAATGTGAATAAACACTTGATATATAGCAATGTATTTCTACAGTGCTTGGGCTGTGAACACTACAATGGTAAATTCTTTCATATGAACTAGAAATGCAAATATGGCATAGAAAACCCATCTTATGCAAGTTGTAGAGCTCTCTTTGCGCCCACTGGGAACTCCGTATGTTGTGCCACTTTGGGCAGAAAGCCATGTTCCTTCTGAGAAAAACAGTTGCCATTCAAAGGAAATTGTTAAAACTGTCTAAAACTGCAATTAACCTTAAGTATAATGGATGACAAACGAAATGTTGGTCCTGCATCACTTTAAGATAAATCAACTGGAATGAAATGTATGTTTAAAAAAAAAAAGAGAGTCAAAATAGTAAAAACAAAGTCTTAAAACGTGTACACTTTTAAAAAAAATGAAAAAGGAACTTTATTAAATATAAAACATCTAATCTAGTCCTAATATAAAATAAACAATAATAACAATAAACAGTATAATTTGTCATTGATGTAAATCAATTCTTCAGTAAAAATGTTGAGTTCTGATAATTTTGCCACAAAGTCAAACTCCTTTATTCTTATTGGTTGAATATCACATGCTTGACTCAATAGATTTTATTTAAGGCTCAATCTTTAATTTATTTAGTCAGAAATTCAAACAGGTCGTCCCTCAGTTTTTAGAAACCAGCTTGGCTTCATGAATCAATCTCGTTAAACCACCAGCACCTCAACTAGAAGGAAAAACCAGGCTTCTAATACATCATGCATTGTTTCCCTGAAACTACACGGTGCTCTCTTATTTTCCTATAAGCCTCAGAGCTACGCAATTAATTCATTAATGTTCAGACGAAAGAGCTGACAGGACGGCAGGCTGCAGAGAGCGCCGTTTGGGCTTGGCCTGATTTATAATGCATGGCAGGAAAACAGAATGGTGAGGGAGAGGGTGTAATCAGAAAAAAAATGAAGGGGGAGGAGGAAAGTGGGATTTATTTGCTGCTGTGGAGCTGTTTCAGTGAGCTGATTGGTCCAGCTGCAAGAAATGTGATGTTTAAAACCTGATCCTCTCAGGGCTTCTGATTTATCAACTTAGAGGCTTCCTGAGTTTCTCTGGGGAAAATTAAGAAACAGTTTTTGCACTAATTAATAGATACATGACTACTGAGTATCCAGGGAGGCGGGGGTCTGTGAGGTAAACATCCATTGGGTTTTTCTTTACCATGCAAATTGATTCTTGCAGGAAATCAGTTCACATGATGCACTGTTCTGTTTTCATATAAAAAGTAGGCCAACTACATTTCATTTTGTTTGTAGATGCATACAAACTCAAGAAAAGAACATTTCAGGTGAATTAAAAGAAAACATGAGCAAACTTGTATGGGATGTATCATTTAAATCATTCTTATAAATGTCATGCTCCCTTTTTCGCAAGTGTGGATGTGTTGTTATTCAGGTCCCAGAGACCTGATGCATGATCCGAAGGCTGAACGTGTTGCAGGAAACCAGCCAGCAGGGATTGTTCCAGCAGAAAAGGGAGGGGTTGTATTTTAATCAGCATCCTGCTCATTGATCAGCGTTCTCCTCGGGCTGCAGAAACGTTCCTACACGACCGCTCCAATCCAATCTAATGTGCTGAGACGTGCCAAATCCGGAAGATCAATCTCAGAAACTCCAGCTTTCTGGATCCAAGACAAGAAAAAATTCACAGACTCATGGATTTAGTCTCTTGTTAAAGTCAGAAAACCCCTCCTTTTTTTTTTTTACTTTGTCTTATGTCTTCACTAATTAACTCGACATCTTTAAGCCTTCAGTTCAGCTGTAGATACAATAGAAAAGTAAAGCATCTGCTTATTGTGATGGCAAGTATTTTCTGTTTTCATGGGAATCTCAGGAGGTGGTTGTGACGCTAAAGCACAGAAAGATGGTTTTCCTTTTAGATCTGCTTAGCTGTCCAGATACGGGACGTGTGGACCTAACTTAAAGATGTCAGGAGTATCTGAGCTCCAGTCCTGTGCTTTTGGTTGAAACCCTCTCCAACACGCCTGAATGAAGTAAATGGAGAGAGTTCAGTCCTTTGCAAAAGCTGCTTACATGCCAAGAAAGGTAGTTGAGCCTTTTGATGTAGGTGTGTTGGAGGAGGGATCAGGGGCGATTCTAGACCTGAAGCTTTGCTTGGGCACAGACCCCCAACAAAAAAACAAAAAGTATATTTCTTTTATGTTATACAGGATGCTCCCTTCCCTGGAGAAGCTGTTGTGCATTATTAGGCTAACAAACTCCAACAAGATGGTAACATCCAACATGCACATAGCCTATTCATTTACAAGCTGTACAGAGCACAGCATAACAGCACAAGTTTGATGGAACAACATGGAATAAAAAGGAACTAAACAAGGTTTAACCTGGAAAATGTCATAAAACAAAACTGTTAATACAAAGCCTTCATACTTACTGTACTTTTGTTGATAATATGCAAATGTAGTCTATAATCATTTACACAGAGTCAGAGAAGGCTACTCTTAGGCCACGTCCACACTAAGCCGGGTAATGCCTTAAACGTATAATTATTTAGTCTACACCCCCCTATCGTCCACACTAACCCGGCGTCGATTAAGGTCTGTGGCCGGATAACTATTAGCCGGGTAAGAGAGCCGTGTAAATCTTAATTCAACGGCTAAACGAGCTAGTGTGGACAGCTTCCCCGGATAATGAAAGGAAGTGGCGTCAATGAATGCTACGTCAATAACAATACGACACTACAGACAAAGACAACACAGAAGAGTAATAAATCGATCTCGTCGTCTGTCCACACCAAAAACTCTCTCTTCTTCTGAGCAGCTATTGTTCTCTTCGGTTAACGGGACAAGCAGATATGTACTGTGCTGTAGAGCTTCTTGTATATATTATGTAGACGCTGGCGACACGTAGATTATACGCATTTTTCGTGCGTCTTTTCGCGCATGCCCAGTATTTGCACAGGTCGGTATGGGATTGCGCAATCATGGGACCTTAAACGGGGCGTAAATGCTCGTGTTGAGTGGATAACATTAGGCGTCTAACTCCCCGTATAACCTTATCGGCTTAGTGTGGACGTAGCCTTACTCTTTGTAGATTATTATAGGCTACATTATAGGCAAATTATCAAATTATCACCTATAGGCTACATTTGCAAATGCTACAAACTTATTTAAATTTGCCATTAAACCATTGATCAAATCACAGCACTGGCTGTTAATGTTGATGTTGCTGTTAATGTGAACAACTATCATACCTCTCTAGCCCTCCTCATCTCTCCTCTCTGTTCCTCTCCCACTGCTTCTGTTCAGGAAGAATTTTCTGATGTCCAACTCTGAATAGTTTATCAGAAGGCTATATTTAGTTTTACAGTAGGACAGCTTCAAAAACAGTATAAGCTATTTTCACAGGACTCCCTCTACAGTATGCATACAAATCATTATTAATTGTCTGTATGTGTGCATGCAGCCTATGCATGGTGTGAGTGTGTGTGTGAGGGAGACAGCACAGGCTGGTAAACTTAAATAAACTAGCCAAATAAATTTAGGCCACAATGACGCCAAGCATTGAAAAATGGATGCTAATTATCATTCTCTAACAGCGATCAACTTATCATTTTTTCTGTCAAACAAGTTGTGAATTTGTTGGAACATTAAAACAGAGGACGACCTACTCTGTGCTCAAAGTGATGTGACGAGCTCCAGTGAGGTTTCCACTGTGTACTGTATGTGTGTGTGTACGAAACACTCGAAAGAATCATGTGAATGATTTTCATTGGTTGCTGCTTTCAATCTTACCCAGCTACAGAGGTGCTATTTCCTGATTGGCTAACGTGGCACCTTTCTTCTTTCTTTTTTTTATTTTTTATTGGCTGGTAAGTGACAGGTTCGATTCATGCAGGCACGGAGATGCGCTCATGAATGCCGCTTCCACCGAGAGCAGCGGTATAATTTTACTGGGGCACTGGATAATTTTACTAAGGCACGTGCCCAAGTAAATAAGGTCTTGTAACGCACCTAGGGGGGGGATGCACCGAAAAGTGGCCCACGAGGGCCGAAGTGGCAGACCCCCGAATCTACAGTGATGTTAAACCCAAACAGGTTCACAACTGAAATCCGTAACACTTTGAGATCACATGTGGTGACAGGAGAGCAGTCATTCGCCGTGGACTCCTAGTGTTTCTGGTCCGACCTCTTACACCCGTGTAATCCCTGCTGAAGTGTGCCAGTGGGATTATTGATGTTCCCCACCGCCTGAGTGTTTGTCTGTGTTTGAACGGCCACAGCTGGTGGGATGACCGCAGAGTTGGAGTCACTTTGATTGGAGTGAAAGGATTAAGGTCAGCCGGTCCAAACCAAGTGCATTTATGGGAGGGAAATCAGTGAACCAAACCATACAATGAACTTTTCAGGATCATACCTGGATCACAGAATTCAAATCTCTGCCGTGTAGCTTCAATTATCTGACCATATTAACAAAGAAATATATTTATAAAAAAAACCTATATTTTAAAGTCATTAAAATCCCTTCCTTTGGTTCTATTCTGTGCAAATTAATCAGGTAAAAGTTTGCATATTCACCTACTTATCACAGACCTTTCCACCCATCAGCTGTTACACTTTAAACCCCACACTATCTTAACAAACTCATTAAATGTTTAAGTTTACTCCTTGCACATGGTCTGGTTTCAAGCACATCTTGCAGTTTTTTTTTCTTTAAATGACGCCACTCAATTGCACATTCCCTTTAAAGGTTGAATATGGAACATTTTTCTCAAAAACTTTAGGTAGAGGTGTGCAGAATGAAAGTACACCGTTTCTTTTCAAATGTATATTTTGACTAAATACTTACTAAAAGGTTTCTTTTGACAAGCACGGCACTGTGTTTATAGCGGGGCACCATCACGGGTTGCCAAATACTGTGTAAGTAACCGCCTGGAGCAAGGAGGCATGCACTGTGGAAATGGCGCACTCAGTAAGTCAACCTGCTGTGTATGAGCCCCGTAGATTTCTTTATCCTTCTCAGAAGAGGAGCAACCTTACAAGATCTAAAACCAGAGTTAATTTAGGTGAAGCGTACAACAAAATTTCACAGCATCAAAACGCACGCGGAAATGGCGAAGTTTCTCATGGATAGGTAAGAAAGCTTGCGTCTAACGTTAGCTGTCGGTTGATCCTAGGTATGAGAGCCCTGATCGTGAAACATCAACCTCCACACCGAATAAACGGAAGAAAAAGAAACGGTTTAGTCCTCTTGCTCTGTCCAGTACATAGGCTCACTTTCACCGCTACGGTGAGTGATTAGAAGAGACTGTTCTAGCTAGCTTCTGTATCGACATAGGTCTCCGACCATACACCTCTGTCGGATGTTTATGTAAATTCTAAAGTAGGGTGGAGTGGAGGAGACACCCTCTGAAATAAGATGCCTTAAGAACAGGTACAAAACCTTATTGTTGCCTTTGACCCATATTTTGTCATATTTATTTTTTTTGTTTAGTATTTTGATGTTAAATATTTTTATATAAAACAAACTTATTAGCACAAAATAATCCTTACTCCATAAGGTTCGTCGCTGGAAATGTTGCTGGCAGGTCACGGCTACGAACCTGGCATCTGCACAGCCTAAAATTATGTTTTGTTGTTGTGACTACAACCTCAACACACTAGATGTCGCTTTGGAGCCCATGTTCCATATTCAACCTTTAATCAGATTATGCTGTTTAAGGACTCCCTGTTGTAAGTCCACCCATACTCTACATTCTCTCAATACATTTCTGTTTTTAGTTTTTTCTTTTACCATGGTGTGACGATCCATGCTTCCACTTATCCTTTACTTGGTACTGGTACACCTGAATTTCCCCGTCTGTCGGATAATGGGGCTGTTCTTCTACTTTTCTTTCTTCATTTGATTCTCGAGGCTTCATGAAGCTTTTATTACGTTTTTCTCAAAACTTTGGCTGCTTTGTCACCCAAATAATTAAAGCATCTCTCTGGTTTTTTGTCAAATGGATTAATTACTGTTTCTTACAAATATTAACATATTTCTTTGTTTTTATTTTGTATAATAACAACTGTAGCATGTTTCAATATTTACGGCTCTCCTGAGTTGATTAGTGTCTTGTTATCTTTGTAGACCTCATTTCCTGATTTAATTTGATGCCATTTTTTTGTGCAGAATGTTCTCTTTACTTTTCGATTTTGTTAATCTCCTGATTTGATGCTTTCGTCACAGTTACAAATGCTTTTTTCCCCCTGCTTTCTGTGAGGATGGTTTGCTCAGATTTGTTTCCATGAATAAATACGTTTTCGTCAGCCTACCTTGTTCCTGAACCTCCTGCCTGCATGTCATGGTCCTCTCTTGTAACGTTGAACACAGGGCCTCTTTCATCACTGTTTGCTGTCTGGAGTTCTCATCCTTCAAAGGTAATAAGCCTTTGCCTCCTTTTTGACCACCTGACGGTGAAAACAGCCCCTCCCAGCATGGACTCACTAATGAACCCAGCAGAGCGGCTCCATATGGTCTGCCGTTAGGACGGAGGGTTTTCTCTGACAGTCATTACTCTTAAACCATGATACGGACGCTGAGCAGAGAGTTCAGAAGTTTTTTTACCTTAAGAATTGAAGAGATATTATGACTCCATGGACAGGAGAATGTCAAAACTCCAAAAGGAATGATCTGTGGAGACAAATATGCTGCTTTAACCTTATAACATCCTCTGTTTTTATTCACTTTATCCTTAAAATCAGCCTTTTTTTTATTACTTTGATCGGTGAAGAGATTTTTCTGCTCTGTGCTAATATCCCTCCAAAAAAGCTTCATAAGGTGGAGCAGGAGGTTCAACTCCGTTTGAATGAGAAAGAAAATCCCAAAGGATCTTCCTCTGCCTCCTCCTCATCCTCCCAGGTCCTCCTGCTGCCCTCCCTCTGGTAGAAAAAGTAGCAGGATCAGAAAATACACATCCAAGTTGTATCAAACTCATTATTCAAGCACAAATGAAATAATATTAATAAATATGTAGTTTTCATTTGGGAAAAGTGAAAACAAAATATGTTCAGAATGTACTGAAGGGTCGAAGGAGACTGCATTCCTCATCCTCTGGCTCCTTCATCAATTAGTGATGATGCTTTACTGCATAAAGAAAGAGTCTCTGGCAGCTGCATGCAGTCGTTCAGATGTGAAAATGAGAAATGGGACGAAAAGAACAGAAGTCCAAAGAGTGACAAAGAGGTAAAAAACAGTATATAAATATAATTAAAGACAATCCTGAAGAAAAGAGGAAAGCAAAGTGGCGACGCGTTCTCTGAGTCACATCAAGCATCTCTGCTCTAAGTCAACACATCTGTCAACCCTCCTCCTCCTCATCTCCATCCCCCTTCCCACCAGTCCACCATCTGCCTCCTCATGACCCCCTCCAACCCCCCTTCTGGTAGAAACGTAGCACGTTCCGGCTCATCTGGGAGCTCAGAGGAGGACTGAACCACTGAGGGCGTGGCAGGGTGGAGAGGGGTGGGGGGTGCAGTAGCAGGGAGGAGCGCTGCAGCGAAACAGGGAAGGCTGACAGCATCCTCCTTTAATCCCTCAGTCCTGCCTCAGCGTGGGATGCTCTTCGCAAAGTCCACAGCAGATTTTTGGTTGTGAGGAAGGATTTTCTCAGAGCTTCATTTATTTCTTTTTAATTCGTCCCGGTAAGAGAAGTGATTTTATTTACTTTTTTAATGCTGCTGTTTTTATCATGTCAGTTGAAGGTTTCAATTCAGTCTGGGTGCAATTTATTGTGATATTTAATCAGATCTCGAAGCAAAACTGATGACTGAATCAAAATAAAGGATGTCCGATTTGCATTAGAACTTTTTCCTCTTGTATAGGAAATAATGCAGGAAAATGTATTGATGTGTTGATGAATGAATCGTGGACTATTCGTTTTATATCTCTAACCAAATCAGAACGTGGATCTGATGAGCTGCAGGAAGCTTTGAAGGCATCTATTCAGCAGGGATTTAGCGCCGACAGCCTTATGTAATCACACACCAAAGCACACACTATTCTCACGTTACCACATCCTTTTAGTGCTGTATGCAGACTCTGTTTGACAGCAAAGAAGCGAATTGTTACTGTTGACTCATCTGCTGTTTGTGGAGCAGACCTTCAGAGACACTGACTCCAGTTTAGAGCAAAAACACGGAGCATGAAACCTTTCTGGAGAACCAGGACACCTTTGAGTGCCATTTGTCATTGCAGACAGGATTCCTGTGTGTGTCCCAGAGTGGCTGTTAGAAACTCAAAACATCAACACTCACTGATGTTAATGACAATTTCTGTGTTTTTAAGTTCCCAGAGAGTTCCCAGACAATTTAAAATCACCTCATGACTTAAACTATTTGTTCATTCTGCAGTTTTCTGTTCAAAACTTCCGCTAAACCTCCCGCTTCACAGTTTATGTCATTATTTATCCTTTAATTAAACCCTGTGGTCTTGATAAAATGTAATGTTGTGGTGAGAAGTTACGGTGCTAGAAAAGACTCTTCGGTAGCCTGTTACCAGCTAAGAAAGGCTTCCTTCCGTCAGCAAGTCTCTTGGAGGATAATTTATCCGATCATATCACTGGATTTGTCTAATATTTTCTTCTCTGCAAGCAATTTACTTTTTGATTTTGATTGTGAACGCTCTGCAGGATTTATCACCACCGGTTCCTCTCAGCATTCCAATCGGGACTTATAAACACTAGCCGATATTAAAAGACATGGCAGTGTTTATAAAATCATAGTGATAGAGTTAAAGAGAATATGTGGATCCAACTCTTCAGTTCTATAAATAATCTGAGGTTTTGTTTGTTTTGAAGCTAAATTCTGCATAATTAAGAGGACTGAAACTCAGAAGATCTCAGGTGCTTGTGGGTCTCCACAAGCTTTCCTCAGACCCAGCAAAGAGTTGGTGCTGACATGCAACCAGCTTAATGGTACCACAAAAGAGAAATAACTGTTGCTGAGAAGACACTAGAACTAGTTTGGTTAAAAACAGCGGTTCGATGAAGATTCAGTGCATCACAGCACTGCGAACGTGAACAGTACAATGAACTCAAAGGGTGTATAATCATTGAAATCAAAAGTAGCAGCCAAGTCAAACAAACGTAAAACTTATAACCGTATTCAACTTTTACTGCAGTTATATGTTAAATGAAATTAAAGATTCTGAGTAAATGGAATCTTCATATCAGAAGTTATGAGTAAAGAGACATGATAACGTTATGATGTCAGGTCGTGACTGTATTCATTGCAGGAAGAGGAGTCACTGAGTAAAAATTTGTTTGCAACCATGATTCAGTGGTAGGAGTTCATCACATAAAAAATGGGTTGCCAGTTAAACTCTCTGCTCTACTTGTTCCAGTTAATGTGTTCTGTGACACCATATTCCTTCTGCTTTATCTGGTGATGATGTTCAACAGTGCAGATAGGATGGCAGCTCCACTTTTATTACTCTGCCCCACATCAGCCGTGGCTACGAAGTTGCCTTTAACCTTCAGTGTGTGCATTACTTAATACGGGATAAAACCCTATATTTTTCTAGCTGAAAATTTGCTGTACCAATGCAGGCCATGTGATTTAGGGTTCATTTAACTCATAACATTTGAGTTAGTGAAGTAATGTGTAAAATAAAAAGAATCAGAATACCCCAGTTAAAGAAAATTATAAGAGTTAGATAATTACGTTTAAATTAAGTTTTTGAGTTGGAGGTAGTTAAACGCTTTGATTTTAATAAATTCACATCTTAAAGATGTTATTAACTTATATTTTATAAGTAAGCTAACTCAAAATTTATTAGGTAATCAGTTTCTTCATACATTTTGAGTTCTCTGAACTTATTGGGGTTTACAGAGAGGACAAGACAGGGCAACACACAGGACTAACAAGAAAAGCATTCGTAGAGCGCAGACCTCCGCTAAAGCAGCTCAGTTCCCCCTCTCCAGATCACCTTCAGGGTCCAATCACTTGTTCCTGGTCCTATTGCAGACATTTTCTGAAAATATCATCAAAATCTATCAATAACTCTTTAAACAAATCAAATTTTTTGAAAACCTAATTGGAGGTAACCATCATGCATTGCGGTTCAGGCAATTAACCTAACACATCGTGTCATAACACATTTACCAGATACATAATCTACATGTATTAATTAGAAACATTTCACCTGCTGTCACCTAAAACAGTCTGCATGGAGCTTAACTTCAATCCCATTTGTGCCTTGTCCACATGTAGCCAGGAGAACGGAGATATTTCGTTATGTTTTGGCCCATCACTAGTGGGAAAATGCACCAAAAACTGTCTTAAAACGAAAGTAAAGAAAGTAAAATGTGTCTTCTTTGTTTTAAGCATTTGCATATGGACATAAAGTACCAGAGTTGCAGTTGTCCCAATGCGGCTGTTCGCCACAAAATGTTCCAACATCACTTGCATGACCTCTATGTTTACACAGCATTTATGCCCTCAAAACTGTTTTGGCATGATTGATTATCCAAACGCTTTTTGCTAGCTTGTTTTCACAAGCTCTATGGGGAGCCCGTGGGTCCCCTGGCTGAAAAAATAATGGAAGTCAACGGAGTGATAAAAGTTATTGTCTGGTCTGCTTTGTCTTACATTCTGAATCACACATATTTTGTACCTCAATTTAAATGATAACTAATGATGTACATTTCAACGGTGTTTGTCAAGCGATTTGGGATTTATTTGATTGTAAACATTTGCAATTGAAATGCATATTTGACGTCAGCCAGCTCACGAGCTAACACTAGCTATAGCAGGTAAAACACTCACCTAGAGCTCGTAGAGCTTCTCCTCCACGCTGGCTCTCACTCCACCGACTGCTTCACCCCCGACATAGCTGCTACTTTCCACATGGTCAGATTTATAGAGGTTTTCTTCGTTTTTAATGCTCCTTTCTTCAGGCTGGAGGCTACGACCATCGCTCTCCTTCTTCTTCTGCAGTTATAGTCCGCTAAACGTTTTTACACAAAACCTAAAGTAACTTTTGCTGCCAGCCGAAAATGAGCTTTTTCTCTGCATCAAAATTAGTCTTTAAAATTCTCAGGCACGAACATGTTCTCTGTAATGTCTGAAATGTCTGCGTGTCTGCACCAAGTGGTGAGGGGTGTAGAATGCAATCTGTCAAAATGGCAGACGATCCGCAGATTTTACTCTACCGTTAAAAAAAGAGTCAAATAGGGAAAATCGACGTCTCAGAAATTACAAAGTCTAACGTTGGGAGAGGGACGAATGATGTCAGAAATGGTAGAAGCATTTTACTGAAGTAATATTAACCCAAGCTGGTATCTCTAGCTGCTAGGGGGCAGGTTGTGCTAACCTTTTCCTCATACTTAGTTCCTCTCTTTTGTTTAATTTGTGAAAAAAATCCTTTTTATTATTTAAATTAAGGAGTCTGAGTGGCACTGTAAATCCTGCTTACATCTACATGATGTTCTTCTAAATGAGGTCATTTGAAAAAACATTAAACACAAGCAGCATCCATGTGAAAGAGCAACCTCCGTCCTTCTGCTCCACTTTGAAGCAGGAAAGCGCCTTCAGTCCACGCCTCCTGCTGTAGATAGAAACACGATGCATTATTAATCTGCTCTAAATGAACGGGCTGATGGTGCTCTCTGTCAGCACCTGCCTCAGCTCCCCGGCTAGGCCGTTTCTAGCCCCATGGTGGAAGCAGCCCGGTGGAAGCCTGGGAAACGGGCCACGTGTTCTGGTGCAGGTATAGCTTTTATCTCCCAGAACGAGACGTCTCCTTTGCTCCTCAGTCTGTTTCAGGAAGCACAGAGCTTTCACAGTTCTGCTTTGATATCTGGACGGACATTTTTCTGCATGAAATTAAGAAAATGTCCTTGTTTCACTGTAACACGGAAATCCAGCACTTCATGGAAAGCTTTTCCAAAATCTTTGTATTATCGTACATTTTTTTTTTTTGTAAAACGTAGCCTGTCATTTTGGTAGATAAAAGAAGACAAAATTGTAGACAAATATGAGTTAAGTGAATTGTTTAATTGCAGAAGAGTATGGAACCACATACATAAAACATTCATTTTACGTATTTGTTTCAATAGAGGAGGAAGGAACTTACAAAATAGAGCATAACTGAGGCAAACATATGGGATTCAAGGAAATATAACAGTAGGAACCAGAGGAGGAGAATGCAGGTTGGATAGTTTAAATGAACTGAGGAGGAGTGGAGTGGCAGACAGGGAGAAGGAGTGGCAAGGGAAACTAAAGAAAATAAAGAAATAACAGAAGGGAAGCAATCCTAAAGAACAATAAAAACTAACTTCGGCGTTCCTAAAGATAGGATATCTAAGAAGGAACCCAAGAGAAACCCAAAAGAACAGCGGTGAACAGAGGAGAAAACAGAAGGAAATAAATAATAGACAGAAATTCAAAACAGGGAAACCGTGTTTGCTGGATGCAGCTCAGTCTTCATCAGGGTTGTTTGAGTAGAAGTTGCTCTATCACCATGATATAAGAGTGTTTTGGTGTTGAAGCATTTCCATGTTACACAAGGCTCTTAAATCTGTGCGGAGTTATAAACTCTGACGCCTGTGACCTGCAGTCCTGAACTTCTGAGAAAACAACTGACATACATTGGAGTACTTTATTGGTCTCTCATGTTGCTGTGGAGGATATTTCATCCACTCTTTTCGTTAATATTGATTCAGTTCATTGAGGTTTGCATTTGTTTCTACACAGCTCTCGGAAGGTCCCACAACAGCATTTTAATCAGGCTGAAGTTTGGACTTTTTCTGGGCCACATCAGCAACCTGATTCTGTTGTTTTATCACTCAGTTTGGTGTAGATCTGCTACTTTGTCCTGTTGATGACAGTGCTGATGATCCACGCTTCAGCTGCCAGACAGATGGCTTCACATTTGACTCCGGAACCACCTCGGGAGGATGGCGTGGTAGAAAGCAAAGACAGCAATAACAAGGGTTCAGTCAGCAGACGTGTTATACTCTGGAGTCCATCTGATCTGAGAAATATGTTGAACAAGAAAACTTGATGCAGATACAGTCCTGAGGTTGGCATACATTTCCTCTTGTGTATAAACCACTGAATAAATTTGGGAAGTCGAGCCTGGATGAGGAGCACAACATAGAGTACAGATAAATACACAGATAAATGCTGTGAATTTGAAGCCCTTTTCTTCCTTCATACCCGCTGCTTTAGTTCTCCAATGTAGAGGCTAAGCAGTAGGTATGAGGTGTTTGCGGCCTCCTTACATACTCCTGTGTCATAATGTTGTGTTTTGAAGTTGACATAAACACAGATGATTGACCTTAGAGAGGAAAAAAAAACCTTTAATATAGAAAAAAGGGCACATGGGTGAAGTGAAGAATCAGAGAGAAAAGATGATAACTTAAAGCTAGGAAGGGAAACAGAACAGCAGTGAGGAAACCTTGAAATCAGAGGAAGGGAAATGAAGGCTTTAGAGGAAAAGTTCATTTCTTTCATCCTGGACCTTATTTTTTTAGCAAATTATACATTCAGTTACTCACTGTTATAGCAAACAGACCTGATGCTTTAACAATTATAACAATAATATTCAGAAAGGATGAGAAAGAGTTTCCTCTACGGTCCAAGAGCTTTTATTACAGATTTCTAGTTGATCCACCAGAACAGATCAGTCTCCACTAATATTCACCATTGACTGAACCCCTCTAGGAAGTACAAACACATTTTTATAGTTTTTCTCTAAAGACAAGCACCATTTGCTATAGTTATTTTTCCTCCTCAGTCTCCAGACGAGGTCATAGATTTGCTTACAGATGCAATAAGCAAAGTCTGTTAAAGGTCCATCTGCAGAAAGTATAAATGTATAGACTGAGATTCAGATTGTTATTAAAACCCCAGGGACAAAGTAATTGTTTCCCAAGACATTACCCAGACAAGTTTGGAGCCACTTGGAGTCCTTTAGGAGAAGTTTATATCCAGACAAGATCAGCGTATATCCATATAATGGAGTCAATCAAAGCAGGAGATTTGCTGCATGAATGAAAGCATTTTCCGCCCCAAAACTCCCCAATTTCTCCATGTTTTGATATTAATTGTTAGGACTACTCTCCTCGGAGTTGAGAACGTCTCGGAAGTGTTTATTATTTCGGGTATTTTAAAGGCAATAATACAACTACACTATCACACGATAAGAACTGCCCCTAAGGCGGTGGGTTAGACAGAATTAGCTACTACAGACATCAACATGGTGCATGTTTGCAAGTTTCCAAATTCAATTCAATTCAAAGATACTTTATTGATCCCAGAGGGAAATTAAGTTTTGTTGTAGCTCATTGCTAATTGATTTTTAAAGGAGTTGTTGTAGACCATGATGGCTATTGGGGAAAAGGATTTCCTGTAGCGGTCTGTGTTGCAGCAAAACTGCAGAAGCCTCTGACTGTAGATACTCTGTTGCTGTAGGATATTCCCATGAAGAGGATGCCCAGGGTTGTCCATAATCTTATTAATTTTATGAAGAATCCTTCTTTGCATCATTATCTCCAGTTGTTCCACAGGTGTCCCCAGAACAGAACCAGCCTTCTTTATCAGGTTGTTGAGCCGTTTTAAGTCCCTGGCTCTGATGCTGCTACCCCAAAAGAAGATGGAAGAAGCAATGTCACTCTCCACCACAGACTTGTAGAACATTTGCAGCATCTTGCTGCAAATCTCAAAGGACCTCAGCTTCCTCAAAAAGTACAGTCTGCACTGTCACTTTTTGTAGACGGCTTCACTGTTGATTCTCCAGTCCATTCTGTTGTCCAGGTGAACTCCGGGGTATCTGTACTCCTAAACCATTTCCACTTCTTCTCCCATGATAGAGACAATATTTGACTTCTCCCTGTTTCTTCTGAAATCTACAGCCATCTCTCTTGTTTTGTTCACATTCAAGGAAAGATGATTGTTTCCACACCATGCCACAAAGCGGTCCACCAGCTCTCTGTATTCAGCTTCTTCTCCATCTCTGATACACCCGACAATTACAGAGTCGTCTGAGTATTTCTGCAGATGACAGGTCTCCGTCTTATACTGGAATTCTGAGGTGTACAGAGTAAAAAGGAATGGTGAGAGTACAGTCCCTTGTGGCGCTCCGGAGCTGCTGTCCAGCTGGTTTGACACCCAATCCTTCAGTCTCACAAACTGTGGTCTGTTTGTCAGGCAGTCATTCATCCAGCTGATTGTTGAGACCTCAACCTGTGTCTTCAGGAGTTTATGACAAAGCAAATCAGGCTGAATTGTGTTAAATGCACTGGAGAAATCAAAGAACATGATTCTCACAGTGCTGCCTGCTTTGTCCAGATGACAGCGAGTTGGTTAAAGCAGGTTGATGATGGCATCTTCAACACCAACTCCATGGTGATAAGCAAACTGCAGGGGGTCCTGATGGGTTTTAGTTTGCTTAGTTAGGTGGTGCAAAAGAAGTCTCTCCAGGACCTTCATGATGTGGGATGTCATGGCAACAGGTCTGTAGTTATTGATGACTGATGGATGAGTTTTCCTTGGTACTGGAACAAGGCAGGGTGTCTTCCATAACACTGGAACCATCTCCTGGGTCAGGCTAGGGTTGAATAGGTGCTGCAGAATCCCACAGAGCTGCTGTGCACAGGTCTTCAGGACTCTGGCGCTGACACCATCTGGACCTGCAGCCTTGTTCCAGTTCAGTTTCTCCAGCTGCCTCTTCACCAGACTTCTAGAGAACGATAGGTGGAAGAGTGAAATAAAGGGGGTAGCAGCATCTCCTGACATGGTTGAAGACAAAGTTGTGGAAGTCGAAGAGTTCATGACTGAGGTGTGACAGGACAGGTGTTGGTCTGAGGAGAGTGGGATGTCTCTTTGGCTGGAAACAGGAGAGGAGGATGCTGACCTTGTTCCTGAACTTAACCTATTGAAGAACCTGTTCAGTTCATTGGCTCTATCAAGACTTCCATCCATCCAGTCCTCCCTGTGCTTAAACCCTGTGATATTTTCATTCCAGACCAGACATCTCTGATATTGTTCCTCTGTAGTTTGTTCTCCAGCTTCTTCATGTAAGCCTCCTTGCTGTCTCTGATCTTGACTTTTAGTTGCTTCTGTATACTCCTTAATAACTCCCTATCTCCCTCCTTGAAGGCTCTTTTTTTCTTGTTCAGCAGTTCCTTCAGCTCACTGGTGATGCAGGGTTTGTTATTAGCAAAGCATCTCACTATTCTGGAGGGGATGTTGTCTACACAGAAGTTTATGTAGTCAGTCCCACACTCAGTCACGGCATTGATGTCCTCTCCATGTGGATGGCAAAGAGTCGTCCAGTTTGTGGACTCAAAACAACCGTGCAGGGCTTATTCAGCTTCATGTGACCATTTTCTAATAGTTCTCTTTGTTGGAGGTTGCCTCTGAACAAGTGGTTTATATTCAGAGCAGAGAAAGACAAGATTATGATCTGATTGTCCCAGAGGAGGTCTTGGTTTGGACATATAAGCATATTTTACATTTGCATAAAACAAATCCATGGTCTTGTTTTCTCTTGTGGAGCATCTGACAAACTGTTGAAATGTTGGAAGTGTAGAAGAGAGTGAGGCATGATTAAAATCACCAGATATTGCCACAAATGCATTGGGGTGCTGGGTCTGTAGCTTAGCGACAACAGAACTGATGACATCACATGCATGGTCAGCAACGGCTGAAGGTGGAATGTAAACAACTGCCAAAACAACGTTGGTGAACTCTCGTGGTAAGTAATATGGACGACGTAAGCTTACTGCCAAGAGTTCAATATCTAAACTGCAGAGACGACACTTCACAGTAACATGTCCTGGATGACACCATCTGTTGTCAACAAACACTGCTACTCCACCTCCCCCCCCCTTCCTCTTCAGTTCTCTTTCTTCTCATAAAAGTCAGAAAGCCTGGCAGAGAGACGTTGGAGCTGGGAATATAATCCTGTAGCCTCGTCTCAGTGAAACACATGACTCTAACTGAATGACCGATTGGACTAAGTTCAGCTTCTACAGGCTCGCTTTCTGCAACCTATGCAGACTACAGCTGCAGTGGCAGATGGCTGTGATGTCATTGAAATTCCAAGTTACTGTAAGTTGGAATCAGCTACATTAAAAGCCTGTAATTTGGAGCCTCCAAGTGGCTCCAAATTAACTGAATGTAAAATTTGCTGAAGATAAGGTCCAAGTTGAAAAAAAACTGAACCTCTCCTTTAAAAATAATTAAAAAAAACACCTACAAAAGAAGATACACTTAAAAAACTAAAACAGAGGATATGATTGAAAATAATAATCTTAAGTAATAAATAAGAAATAGTACAAAAGAAACTTAAAGTTCAAACCACAATGGATTAAGAGGAAGTCCAGAAATTAAGAGAGCAGATGGAAGAGAGGGTAAAATATGAAAAAAGAGAAAAACTCAAATCACAAAACAATAATTCTAAATAAGAAAAATAACAGAGCGAACAAAAACTAAAACAGTGGAATGATGAGGTCTAAAAAAATATTTTTAAAACCCAAATACGAATGAAACTGAAAGCACAACTCCTGAGGATCATAATGTCCAAACACATCTTCTTTGGTTTAATCTCTACAGCGGACATAGTTAAAGATGTTTTGGAGGAGAATTGCAGGAACCTTCACTCCTGGGAAGACTGGAACCTGTCTTAAAAACCTTAAAACTTTGTAGATAAAATGGACTCCAGGCACACCCAGCAATTTAGCTTGGTGGGCATTGGTTGACTTTTTTTTGGGAGGGGCACAGTTTTATACAGCTCCTTCATGTTTTTATCTCATGTCTGCGGTGTGTTACATATTTTAGGGTCAAAACTGCCTTTCTTGACACTCTTTCTAGATCAATTAAATGGTGAGTTTCTTTTAGAGGCGGGCTGTCCAAGGTAGCTTCAGGAGTTTTTCTGAACGACTAGTTTTATCTGCACTGGTGGTCAGAAAGTTTGTTTTTGTACTCCAGAAGGAGCCGCGGATGAGCAGCTGACGTGCTGTGTTTGCTTGTGTACCTGATGTAGGCATCTTCCTCTATAAAATATTATTTCGGGTACATATTTGGAACTGGCCCGATCATTTCGCTCAGGTTAGCTCTGGTTAAGTCGGGTTAAGTTGTAAATGAGAAGGAAAAGGCAGACGTCACCAAACAACCGACTTTGTACAAATAAGAGTTACTCACCGATCAGTTTATGACAACAGCAAAAAGAAACAATCATCAAGTCATACTTCTTGTTATTTCTGCTGCACTGATCAGTGACAACTCGCTGCTGAAACTGATAAATGGATGTCTTTAGCGGATTCCCTAATGGGCCAATTGTATATGGAGACACAGTCAGAAAAATATTTAGTTAAATCACACTGATGCTCAAGCAGTAGAAACACAAATTTTGTAACCCTTACCGATTATCATAGCCCCCCCTGGAGAAAATTCAGTGTAAGGATGAATAAAGTCCAGAAATTATGTTTTTATTTTATTTTATTCCCTTTACCTTCTTTTTTAAACTTCATAATACTCAAAAATCTGTATTTTCTAATATAAGTAAACTTGGTAATTAGGATAAATGAATTAAAATATATTTTTTGCAGACACTTGAGCAAAACTTAACAGGGTGTGTTCCTAAACATTTTTTTTTAATCAAAATACCAATTTATTCTAAAATAAGATGTAAGTCAGTATGCTGTGTTTCCCTACCATGTGGACTAACTCGACTGGATGTGCTTGGTGCTGTCTCAGACTGTCCTGTTGTCACTGGCTGAGCCTTCCATGTTGCCCTGCCTTTCTCTTTCTCCCTCTTCATCTCGGTGATTCTCTCCCTCATCCGCCTCCTCTCCGATGTGCCGTACTAGCACTCTCTCCTGTCCCTGATCTCGTCTTTCCCCTCAATCACTTTTCTGTCGCTCCTCTCGCTCTTCTCCGTTTTTCTCACCTTTGTCTTTGGTGAGAAAAAACTAGAGATGCTTCGTTGTCGCTTCACACTAAAGAAAACGTAAAGATTTCACCTTCTCTGACTTAGTTTACATGTTTAAAAAATTATGATTTTCAATTTTTATCGCCTCAAATACTTTCAAAACTATCAGCATTGAGATAGAAATGATATTCTATTTTGTAAGTGTGTTGTCGGAAAAAGGAGCTTCATGCGCTTAACGTCCGATTTTACACAACTATTTACTGATTTCATAACCGCTTGTCTGGGGTGGCAGCTGGGATGGCAAGGCTTTCTTTTAGCCACCCTATGCCACCCCAGTAGATCCGCTCCTGATTATTACTACAACTCGCTGGTGCGCTCAATTCTGCTGTAAACTATTTTGATGTTGTTTACTAGCTGCCACCAGATGTCAGCTGCTGACTTCTACTTTGAAAGAAAGCCTTCAGGGCTTCGCCTTAGCACCAGAACATTCAACAACATCCTATCTCTGCTCATGATTAAAATTATGTTAGCCATTCAATGTAATGAACCATAGCTTTAGAAAAGTACAAGCTTTTTTTCAAGTCACTCAAAAAGCATGAAATAAAAACGTACCGATTGAAGAGGAATCCCAAAACAGCCATCTCAAACAAAACTGCATTTTTACATCCACAACGGTCCAGTTAATATCCTCCATTTAAAGGTGCAGGGGGCCGGATTGAAGAAATCAAACTCGCGACTGCCGCGGCCGGCGCTGCGAGTAACTGCAGCCACCGCAGGAGCGTGCACAAAAAGTAAATAAATCAGTGACGTAGCGTACTTTCAGGCAACTGCACCTTGCGCACATCGCCAGCTGTACAACAACAACCAACATGTCTCTCCATAATGTTCAATCGACCGCGTCTGAAGTCCGGGTTCTTTCTCTTTCTTCTTCCTGTTAAATCGAGAATGCGCAAGAATTGTAGATTGACGTCACATCCGCGTGTAAGCAGGGGAAATTCGGCCACCGAATCGCAAACTATTTTGCAGCACACAGGCTGTTCAAGATAATGGTGGGCTCATTTTCCTTAGTTTAAAACGCTTCATTATCCAATGCAAATACAAAACTGAACATGAATATAATTTATTTTAGAAATCCTTTAAATTGTTAGTCCACGGTTATGTCTGAAATCCAACATCCTCTGCTGCTCAACAACTTCATAATTCCCTTCTGTGTTGGGATCTCTCACTAACTTTCATCAGAACTACCGTTAGCATGCAAATTAGCCACACTGCGCTTCTGCTTATTCTTATTCTTTGTGTTTATAAACGGCCTGCTAACAACAAATTGGTGCACTACCGCCAGTCAGCACTTGGCCTGATTATATCAGCTTTCCAAGGCAGGCACAGGTGTATCTGCGGGCGGGCACTGCCCCCCAATGCCCACCCATGGCCCACGGGACTGACTCCTGTTAATCTGGAAACCACCTTTTAAAACTTCAGCAGGTGTTTCTCTACAGTGACTGCAGGGGTCACTCCAGTGTGACATCATTTTGAAACGCTCCTGGATGCTCTGCAGGAGTAAACCACCAGGTCTCCTGCTTTACTACAGATGCTCACAGCGGTGGTGATCAGCTAAGGGCTCTCCAACTACACTCCTCGAGAGCTAAATCAAAAGCCTGAATTACATCAAAAGGCTGCATTACTGTACCTCTTTGGCATGTCTGCATATTTTGAAAAAGGCCTGGATATTAACAATTTATTTGACTCTGAAGTGTCAGAGCAGGAATGCATGTAAAGGTTGCAGGACAGTTGCACTGGGGTTGAATACCCCCCAATCAGTCCATTTTATCAGCAGCACCAGGTTGCTACTTTCCCTCTTAGATATGTGGAGCAGTAAAGCTTTTTTGATGACCTTACTTTTCATACTGTAAGATGTTTGCAGCAAAATGTATAATTATGTATTTTTGTTGAGAGACAGCCTAACATCCAGACTGATAAACTCGGTTCAATCATATGATACAGTCAGGATGAAGGCGGCGTCTGAATAAGTCTGTTTTAATTTCCTGCTGAACAACCTGAGGCTACGCTGCTGTTCATCAGATGGTTTTACTGCATTTACAGACTTTCTTTATCTTCATCTGCCTCATTTGTCTGTTTATTTACTTATTGTTGACTTTCAGCAGATATTAAATGGATAGCAATGTTCTGTTTCGCCATTCCTTTTATTAATTTAATGTTATGAGAACATTTTGCTTCATTTTCTCCTTGTTTCATTATTGAATTTTAAAGCTTTCAGCCTAAGACACTTCATTGTTTTTTGGCATCACCGTTTGCACTGAGTAAAAGTAATCTATTACTAAGCTATTATTCTCGCTTTTGATTTTTCATAGGTCCTGAAGGACCTAAAATATAAATTTCATCAATAGATCAAATTCCAAACAACCTGAACAGGTGGGAGTGCTTTACAGCAAAACCCTCAAATTAATCATCAGAACAGGAATATTTCTATTGTAATTGCAGTTAAATGCATAGTTAAAATGCAATCATATGTGCATTAAAACAGGGTTAAAAAAACACTATAAATCATAGAATTGTCTAAAATAGTTAAAGAGTTCAAAATTCACAACTGAGTGCAAAAGGACACCAAGGCTTTTTGGATTAATATTGTCTGACCCCAGATATATTTTAAACACTTTGTAAGGGATTATGCTCATATGATGACACAGAGGTAGAAAGTTGTATGTTAGCAGTACAGCTCTATCTTCTGGGCTAGTGGGAACATTTAGCTGTTTAATAAATAATAGAGCCTTCCTGAACTCCACATATGATATTGTTTATTAAAAATCAGTATTTCAGTTCAGCATTAGTTGGTTGCATCACAAAAATCATTCATCAATCCATCTGTCAAGCAATTTCCAACTAGCTGGAAAATAGCCATTGTATCACCCACTTTGAAGTCTGGAAACCCACAATCTATTTCTAATTACAGACCCATAAGTATTTTACCTGCAATATTTAAGATCCTTGAGAAATGGATAGCTGAACAAATTAAAGATAATTTATGCAACAGCTATTTTCTTCTTCACCCGCTACAATTTGGCTTTCGACCCAGCTATTAAACCAAGTCAGCTAATGGCTATTTTATTTGGGAAAATTATATTATCCCAACAAATATAAATATTTAACAGCTGCACTGTATCTTACATTTGCACTAAAAACAACCACACCGATATAATTTGCACATTATTTTCAACCTGATGTACATATTCTTATTCTGTGTTGATGTACATATTCTGTGTATTATTGTATTTTTTTTTTGTATATATTTTTCTGTTCTGTTACATATGTTGTATATTTGTTGTTTCTTTGGCTGCTGTTTACGACCGAATTTCCCCTGGTGGGACTATTAAAGGATTATTCTATTTTTCTATTCTATTATCACTAGATGGTAGTAGCATCATGGGAGCAGTCTTTCTTGACCTTTAGAAAGACATTCACTACAGCAAATACCCAGATCCTGCTGGCCAAATCATCCTGTTTCAATCTCTCAGACACTGCACTAAAATGGATAAGCTCATACCTTTCCCCAAAGATCACAAATTGTTCACATTTGTAATATTCAGTCTGAATCTCTTTCATCGACTGGTCTGGATTAGGTCTGGGTCCACAGGGTTCCATGGTAGCCGTTCGTCTTATTCTGGATGTGCGTTCACCACCTGCCATTGGTATGCTGATGATACAACTCTGTATGTATGATGGTCAAAGTCACAACATGGGTGAAGCAATACTGTCTACAGCTTAATGTGTCAAAAAATGTAAGTATGTTTTTCACCAGAATCCCATAGGTAACTGAAGATGCAGATATCATAGTGTCAGGTGAAAGGCTGCAAATTATCCAAGAATGCAAAAACCTAGGCATACAGTATATTTGTACTCCAGATGCAATTTTAGAACACTGTAAAAGTCTGTGGAAAAAGTTTAATTAAATTTGGCTAATTTCCTGTTTATCAGAGATTCCATGTCTATCCAAGATGTTAAAACTTTATCTTTTTTACTATCACTATCTAACAAGTTGGTCTCAGATTGACTCCACCACTATGAAATCAGAAACTCAAAGTACTTAATAAAAAAAAAAATCATCATCTGTGTCATCTTATCAAAAATACAGTTTCTTAAGTTTGGAAAATCTTATTAAGTTGACAAGTTTCTTCTCAGATATACAAAATCCAGTTGGATGGCTCCAAAAGCTTTCAATTGATTTGCCAATCTCTGAACAATTACATATAGAATCACAAGAGACGTGTCCAGAGATGACTCTATTAAACCACACAGAAAAAGGGGTTTTAGTCGGTCAGCTTTGTCGATTAGAGCGTCACAGGAATGGAACACAATTCTGACATAAATTAGAGAAATTAATGCATGTAATAACTTCCACTATAATCTAATATGATGGGTTTTAAGCAACCACGCCTGTCAGCACTGAATCTTTGCTGTTGCTATCTCATGTTTCAATCACGAGTCTGTGTCTTCCCCTTTGTACTGTTTATGTCTCTTCTGTAAACAGTAATTTCATGATTTTACTACATTATTTTGTTACCTTGGCTATCTGATGACTAATTAACACAGTTTTATGACTTTACTTTTATTTTAATTTTTGTGTATTGTGTGAATCTGCCTCCCCTGTAGGTTGCCACCGTATAAATGACAGATAAAAACAGATAAAAACTAGTCTTTGTTAATTCTGGCTAGTTACGGTAATAATGTTGTTAATATTCACTGTCCTGGACAAATATAAAAAATTGAGCTATATCATGCTTCCTTAGCATGAGGAAAGTGACCAGATTATGTGGTCACCACAATGCAGCACCATGTCATAACCCAAACACGACCCAACAAACCTCAATGGATGGATAAACAGTCCTGCTTTGTGTAGAACAAAGTGCAGCAATAACTCCAGCAGCGTTTCCCCCTACACCACTAATGGTGCTCTGCTATTAACCTAATGGAATAATTTTGTTTGACAGAAGCTTCTTTTCAGTGATCTATTTGCTGATGAAGAAAGTGGAACAAGTGTTTAGCGTATCATCTTTATTCTCGTATTGAAAAATATCGAATGTGTTCTGTGCATGAGTAATTGTAGACATGGCCCAATGGGGGCCAGAGCCCCTGCAGAACTGGTCCCTGTTATGGTGCCTGAACTAATCAGAAAATACTAAATCAGTGTCTTGTGTTTATATGCACTGGCACTGAAACCATAACTTATAGTACAATGAGTTACAAACTAGTAAAAGTATCTTAAAGTCTATTCTGTGTGCTACAGTGAACCAGGGTAAAGACTTTAGAACGGGGATGATGTGCTCTACTTTCCTGGTTCTAGTGAAGATTCCAGCAGCAGCCTTTTGGGTCAGCTGCAGCTGTCTGATTGACTTTTTAGGCAGACCTGTGAGGACGCTGTTGCAATAGTCAATTTGACTAAAGATAAATGCATTAAAGAGTTTTTTCAGGTCTTATTGAAACATAAATCCTTTAATCCTAGAAACAATCTTAAGGTGATAGAAGGCTGACCTGGTTATTGTTTTTATGTGGTTTTGGTAGTGTCCAGCTGTTATATCTGAAACTGTGTGCCGACTCTTATTTGCTACTCTTTAGCTAAAAAAAAAAAAAAAAAATCATGTTTCTATTCAGCTGGATAAAGTGATGCATTTTCTAAGTGTTTAGATAGGTTTAAAGTCGATTTGTTACATTGTAATATAGAGCTGAGTGTCATCCGCCTATTTATGGTAACTAATCTTATTGTTTGTTATAATGTGGGCTAGGGGGGGTATATAGATGTTAAATAGGAGGGACCCCAGAATGGAGCACTCGGGGACCCCACATAAGAGCTCTGTCTGTTGGTAGCCATTTAACACTTTATAGGGCAAGTGATCAAATTTAGTCACTTCCACATATATTATAAACAACGTCACTGTGGCATTTTTGCAGACTTTTAAATTCACATTATTTCACCCAATCAATCAGTAGAGATCAAGCTCTTCACAGGTCACCTTGTGGCGTTTGGCAATTCAGAGCGCATCTGTGGCTTGCCAAATATTTGTCTTCTTTTGTCTTCAGAAAAGTGCGATCCTGTTGCTCTCTGTTGTCTCATGTCGCTGCCGAATCTCTAAAACTAACAATGGTAAATTTATTAAACTCTCAAATTACACGGTTGACTAGCTGTGATAAATAAGGATATATGTGCTGTATATGTTAAACTTCGTGAAATTATACCACGAAAATTGGAGGCATCATATTTGATCATATGACCCAAACAAGTAACAACAAACTGGCATTTACTAGGTGTATTTTTAGACAGAAGCCCAATGCATCAAATAAGACATAGTTGTTAGGTTAAAGGCCAAATAATTCTGTTAATACTGTAAAGACAGTGTTATTCTGTTTTATTCTTTTTCAGTAAGACTATGAAGACATTCAAAAGGTTATAAGGTATTCTATCTTGTTACAAAATATATTTTATATGAATGAAACTATTCCACATTTTTTATTAAATTCTGAATGAGAAGGAACCTATCTATGCCTAGGTGTGAATCTTCTGCCTTGCTTACACTAAGTGGTACAACAAATATTGGTGAGCTATTCTGTTTGTTTTCATTGCAAAAGAAATCCTAACAACTGGCCCTAACTACTCCATTCATGGGCTCCCTTCAGTCGTAGCTCCATAGAACAATAGTTCTATACGCTGGGGGAACCGAAAGGATTCCACTATGTGTGGGTTTTTATAGATACGCTCGTTGTTAAGTGAGAATACACTAATGGGTATTTTTCTGTTTTCAGAGGTGAAGCTGATGAGGACTCCAGAGAGGATTCTGGGCTTCCAAACGGCAATACATGATTGGAGACTTTGACTTTATCCTTTGAAGCAAACCATAAACAACTGATGAGAGACGACAGTAGAATTTAGCTTTTGGTTACTGAAACGTACAAAAAGCAACTTCCATTCACTTGGATTTCTGCTTTAGAAGGAACAGAAAACTGGCTAAAGGGAACCTTTTAGTTACCTCGTTATTTAATACTAATATAGCCAGGTCTTCAAAGCTGAGATGGCGGACCATTACCAGAACAACATATATCACCAGGGAGGTGGGGACAGCTATGGGACTTATGGTGAAGGCGGTGGCCCTGATGGATATGGATACCAGGCAGATTATCCTCCTCAGGAAGAGGATGCAGCGAGTGACGCGACTGAAGGACACGATGAAGAAGATCAGATGTATGAAGGAGAGTACCAGGGGATCCCACATCCTGACGAGGTGAAGGCTGCGCAGAGAGCTGCACGGTGAGGCCACTGCATTTAATTACACATTTATCTCCATTCTGTTCTTAAATTTCACACCAATAAGTCTCATCACCGCCCAATTATTTAGTCTAATTAAGCTTCTACAACACTTCTATAATTACTAACATTAGGGTTTGGGCTGAAAAATGTGGTGCAAGGAAGCAAACATGTTGCTAAAATTGAGCCTACCCATTTAGCTAAAATTCCCTCTTGGTTTTTGGTGTTTGTGCTGATATGTTGTTTGGTTTTCTTCAAAATGCAGCTGTGCATTGTGGCCAGTTATCCAATGGCAATCATTCCAGTAGAATTGTGCTCCCCTTAGATGAGAGTTTCCAAATTTATCATAATTTGGTTAACAATATTCCATTTAGACAGAAATGTTCTTCTTGAACTCTGATCAAACAAGCCATGCGTTTCATCTAAGAGCTCATGGCTTTAAAGCATGGCTGCTGCTCTGATTATACGTTGTAGATCTATTTTTTTATCTTTTGTTATGAGCTGATTTTAATATTTTTGATGGCAGTTAAACTACGCTGTGGGATCTTTTAAATCTCAATGTAGTCTGAACAAGGAGTAAAAAATAAAATCTTATTCACCACCTTGGTTCATACCTAAAATCCTGAGTTCAACTAAAACCTGTATATTGTTCTTTGGGAAATCATCAAGTCTGCAGAACATTCTTCAATAAAAAGTTATCTATCAATATTAGATCAAAGGTGATATTTCACCATGTATAAAACTATAGGGTACCATTTGTAAATTTACAAAAAATTATCACCAATAATTTGGGCTATTTAGCCTGGCATAGGAGAAAGAAAAATGGGTGTTCATTTTTCATGGTCACTTTTTACTGTCTATTTAGAAAGCTAAATGATTAGGTCTAAACTAACTATTCATTTTACCACAAAAAAAAAAAAAAAATCACTAGAGCCAAATATTTTGCTTGCTAACTACACATTTTGTTCAAACCTAAATATTTAGTTAGCAAGCTATTAGTTCTCAAACTATGAAAAATGAACCCAGATTTTTCTTCTCTTATCACAGGCTAGACATTTAGCTTAACTAAATATTCAGCTTGCATCTAAATATTTAGCCTGCTAAAGAAATAAAAATAAATTGAGCTTAAAATTGAGCTAGCAAAGTATTTAATTAGGGGCTCAATATTTAGTTTACTAACATTAGCTCCAAGCTAACTATTGAGCTAGAGCTAAATATTAAGCTTGTTAACATATTTAGTTTGGAGCTCAATATTAAGATAGCTAACTACACATTTTGCTCAGACCTTAATATTTAGTTAGCAAGCTAACGATTTGGTTAGCAAGCTAAATTAGTATGAAAAATGAATTCTGATTTTTCTTCTCTTGTGACGTACAGTAAGGCTAACATTTTAGCTTCTTAACTAGTGGTGGGCATAGATTATTTTTTAAAATCTAGATTAATCTCACTGTAATCTTGGAATTAATCTAGATTAATCTAGACTAAAATGGTTCATTTGAATTCTGCCGAAGGCATTTAGAATATTTGTGCTACCAAAAAAACGACTAAAAGTAAGTCTTTGAGAATGGGTTTCGCCAGGTGGTGAAATGGATTGATGGATTCATCCCGTTTCCAAAATATATCACAAACTACTTGAGATAGCTGTTCTACTGTGATAATTGGTGATAAAAATCATTCATAGTTACACATTAATTTGGAACTGTAGGCCTACATAAGAGGTTGTGATAAACTGTAATCAATCACTAAACACTGTCCACAATCAGTAACTCTGAGTCAATCAGTTCAAGCTCTATTTCTCCTTCTTTCACCAGTCACTCAGGCAGACCAGTTTATTCACATTTTCTGGCGACAAACTAGATCTCCTCTTCTTCACAATATGGCCTGCTAAAGAAAAAAGCTCATACAGTAAACTAATTCCGCAATGCACAAGGTGCAAACCTACCTTATTCTTATCAATGTTTCCATTGGGAAGGTTCTTATAAATAAAATGTCCCTTTAGCAACATGAAGGCTTCACCGCATCCATATTAGCGCGTAGGGTTGCCAAGTATGGAATCGTCCCTTATTTGACAATTAAATGGGGAGTCCCGCTTTGAACTATTTGAGCTATTTGTTCCGTATTTTCATGAATGTCCATTATTTGTGTCAGTCATAGGCCTCCGTATTGCCTATTCTAACTATGTAGCGCATATAAAAATAAGATCAAAATCACCCAAATACAGTCAGCCAAACTGTTCTGGCGGCAGAATCTAAAGGGACCGCAAATTGTTTACATTTAGGATTGATCAGGTAGACACACACAGCACACTGGCGCTTCACACGCGGCACCTTTAAAAAATGTCCCAAAAACGCTTACAGAGATATTGATGAATTGGAAGAGGCCCATTCTTGGTTGGACAAAATCAGTAAAGACGAATACAAGGCAAATTGTAAATAATGCAGTGAGTGTTCTCAGTCGCGCACTGAGAACACTCACTGCACACACAGCAGACACACAAGAACGCAGAAAACACACGTCTGTGAGGATATGCGGTATGTAGGCTAAAATATTCCAAATAGATTACACTTTATTGTGCATTTTCAAAGATGTCTCATCCATGTGCAATTTTATTTTTGTTGGATTATTTGTGGAGGATTTTGTTGTTGTTTTTTAAAGCCAGTAGGCTTAGACATAGTCTATTATCCAATCAATATAAATAACAATGTAAAGAACAAATCATGGTAACTGATTAATTGTTATGCTGATAAATGGATTAAAATTATTTTTTTTTATATGTTTCTGGCTGTTGAAATTTTATTTTTTAGAGGAATAGCAAATACATTTTAAGTGAACATTCCATTAAATCTCAATATAATTAACTATTTGTCATCCCACTCCCTAAATTTGTATTTAAGTGAGCAGATAAAAAAGTTTAAAAGTGTTTGGGGTTCATCTGCAATATCCCCATACAGTCACTTTAGAAAGAAAATATTGAAAATGCATTGTTGGACGCTCAGCAAACAGATCTCATGTTGTTCTCAGCATCGTCATGTGTTAGATCACACTGCATGTTAATGTGACAGTGTGGAGGTCCTGTCACTGTGGCCCCGATAGATGACATGCCCTGGCTGCTTGGCCATGGGGATATCCCTTTGGCTGACTGGATGGCGTACATGACTCTCACCTGGGAGTCGTGGGGTCGAATCCCACCCGGGCCCTCGCTGTGTACCTTGCCACATCTATCCATCTATTTTCTGAACCGCTTAATCCTCAAGGGGTCGCGGGGGGGCTGGTGCCTAGTGTCTAGCCTAGAGTCAGACAGCTCAGCCCGTGGTGAATAACGCCCTGTAGCCTAGGTGTCCCTTATTTTAATTTATGAAAGTTGGCCACCCTATTAGCGCGTCACAGTTGCCATCTAAGGGCATACTTGCAGGTTGGAAGATTTGTTCTTGCCCCTAGAATGCAATTCGGCTCGGTATAAATCCGTGCTAAAATATCAAGCTGAAAGTCATTAAAGCCTGCATAATTTAGACCCAGCTTCCAACCTAACTTTGAGAATAGATTAACTACGATATTTAAAAAAAATCGTCCAATAAGAGTATCACATTAACGGCAATAACATTCCAGTAATAATACATTTTCAGCTTGCAGCTAAAAACTTACCCTGCTAAATAATTTTTTTTTAATTTGAGCTAAGTATTTAGATAGTTGATCAATATTTAGCTTACTAACAAATTATTAAGCCCCAAGCTAAATGTTTAGTTGATGACCTTCGAAAAATGAACCCTGTTGTTTCCTATGACAGGCTAAACATTTGTCTAGTAAACTAAACATTTAACACGGTTGCAACTAAATAATAGACAAACAATAGACAGTTAGTAGGCCTTTCTGATGGTGACTTGAATTTCAAGTTTCACCAAAGTTGGAAAAGTAATAAATTACTTCAGACTATACAAACGGAAATTAATTCCAATTCTAGTCATGATTTAGATCTTCCAGTGCATGCCTGCTTTTTTCCTGTTAAGATATTAACTGATATAACAAATTAGAAAATGATCTGTCTTGAGTTTTTGAAGGCGATATTTAAGAAATGTTTATTAATTTATTGTTAACTCTGTTTAGTGATTGGTTATAGTAATTTTTCAGCCAATCAATATTTTACTTTAAAACATGAGTATGACCGAATATTTTTTGTTGCGGTTCTCTTGTTTCTCCTGTTTCAGAGCGAAGTCTCGAGAAGGCGGCAGTGCAGCTTCTGAACTGGAGGAGCTGTCGGAGCAGTATGAGGACATCATGGAGGACTGTGGCCACGGCAGGTTCCAGTGGACGCTGTTCGTGGTGCTGGGTTTGGCTCTGATGGCTGATGGAGTCGAGTGCTATGTGGTTGCGTTCGCTCTGCCATCGGCGGAAAAAGATCTCTGTCTGTCCAATGCAGAGAAAGGAATGCTGGGTAAGAGCTGAGACCTTAACTCATCTTGGGCTTAAAAGTTGTATAGTAGTTAGCTCCGATTCCTTGCAGCAACAAGATTCTTGGTTTCCAAATCCCAGCTATAATTCCTGAGGTATGGATCATAATGAGTAAAAGAACAAGATCCTGGATACAAGCAGCTGAAATTAAGGGCATCTATCCAGGCTTTTCTATAGAGACGAGGAGAGGAGCTTGGAGTTCAGTTGCTGCTCCTCCACCTTGTAGGCAGTGAGTTAAAGTGCTTCATCAGGTTAGGATGCCTCTTTTTCCTGGCAAAGGCTGCAATTTTTTTCTTAAGTATGTCTTACTTGAATTGTAGCATATTTTCTCCCTTGTTCTTATTCTAGAACCATTAATTCCTACTTGATTTATTTATTCTATTTTAGGACATTCTCAAAGGATCTACATCAAGCCTTGATGTTTGAGTATTATAGTATTTTACATATATGTCTTTGTGGTGTATTAAGTATGTATTTCAGTTTACGTAAAAAAAAATCTACCTAAAGGTACTAATAAAGCCACCTTACCTTTTATTCCCCTTGGATGGGATCCAGGAGCAGACCCAGATCTTTCTGGATCTAATCTGGAAAACAATATCTGGGTTTTACTCCTGAATACCTCTTTAAACTTGTACTCAAGTAAGTGGAAGGCAGTGCAAAAAGTAGCTGATCCAAGTATTAAAGGTCAGCCATCATTTCAAGCTGAATTTATTTTCACAAACACAAACATGTTTGAAAATGTGAGTTGATCTAATAAAGTCTGAAAACAGAGTGGCCCTGATGTGATTAACGCCCTGAAAGGTTTTTAGAGGGAGCTGTTAATTTTTCCCCCCGCAGCTTAATTAGCTAATGAGCAGCAGTGACTCAGCTGGATGGATGGAGGTGGGCGGAAAAAAGAAATATGGCTGCCGACTTAGACTGTTTATTCTGCTTACTGGGAGAGGCCTACCCATAGAGAGGTTTATTTAATAATGTCTTAAGGACTTTGTCTTCCATCCATCCATCCATCCATCCATCTATCGATTCATCCATCCATACATACATACATACATATATACATACATACTTACATACATACATACATACAAACATACATACATACATTCCTACATACATACATACATACATACATACATACAAACATACATACATACATTCCTACATACATACATACATACATACATACAAACATACATACATACATACCTACATAAATAAATATATACATACATACATACATACGTGTTGTGTAAGTGTTTTCCCTGTACACATTTCTTCAGTTTCTCAAATTAATATGCAACAACTGGTAATTAGTCATTTACATTTTCAAATTTTTTGGCACACTTAAAAAAACTATTTTAGAAGGTTTTCAAGGGCATTGTTCTCCAATTAGGCAGCACCGAAGCCTCCAATCAGTTTTTTGACTCTTTCAGATATGGGGACTTGCATTAGATGCAGGGTCTGCAACTGCAGTCCTCAGGTGCCACGTCCCATAATTTTCACTTTATCAAACAAAGCAGAATCAAAAGAACGGTTGATGACCAGGAATTTTCAAGATGGTAAAATAAATCATGTTTTGGATTCAGATGTGTTTGGGCACTGGATGCTTTCTTTGAATGGCCAGTTTATCTACATCAAGCTGTGGTGGAGGGATCATAAACATCGGCTCCTTGCCGTCTGGGGGAACGTGGCCTGTTCGCCCAGTTTGAGGAGCCAGTCTTCTGACAAAACAGCATACCCATCAGAATGACATACTTTCGCTTAATGCGCATGCAAAGCAGTAAGAAAAACGCATTTTTCTCTTTGGTTTTTAAAATCTGTTCAAATCAACTTAAATTAGATATATTTAAGGTTTAGGAATTTGAAAGAAATTATATTTGTCCTTCTGTGACCTTAGGGTTGGAACATAAAACTTATGGTGTCTTGTAGCTCGGGGTAGTTAGCCACGGTGTTTATCAGTATCCATTTCCTGCTGATACTATGAGTCCGTTCACTCAGTCACAGCATCACTGACCCTGCACGACTTGAAGCTGCAGTTTAGATTTTCAGTTTCAGATTTTCTTCTAGCTTTTTACTGGTGGAGACATGCTCTGCTCTCTCCAGGCTGCAAAATCAACCTCACAGTGGGCGGTCACTCGAAAAGGTAGCCAAGACCATGAGTACTAATTCTCCCTGTGGTGTAAAAGGGATCAGCTATTTCCACTCGTTTTCTTCTCATGTTCACGTGAAGCGTGCTTATGCAACTCAGTGACCGACTGATATCTGTCAGTGACTGTGTTTCTCATCTGAATTTCTTTGAATTTAAAATCTTTAAGTCTGCTTCATCTTTACAGACAGGTTCTATTTCAGTGATTATGTGATTTTGCAGATCCAACTGGTCAAATCTCAGCTAGAGAAGAGGAACCGGATAGTGTTTTTACCTTGTTGAATCATTTTCTAACCCCTTTTTAAATTTCTTATATTAAATGTGGTTGGATGATTGGAAATATTTAAGTGGAAAAAAATAAGGAAAGGTGGAAGAAGTCTGAGAGAGGAGAACATTTTTTTTTCATTGCATTGTAAATTTCCTCCCTGAGAATCTGGGCCTCCTTTCAGTTCCAGTCAGGATTCGTACTGACGCCCTTCAGGAATGAGACAACAGAAAACCTAGACTCACTCCTGTCCTGAAGAGAAAATCCCGGTGTTTACTGCTTTTTTTTTTACTTTTGGTGACAATTTCCAGAAATAAACCGGTCATGATAAAGGGCAGGAGATAAATTCAGGAAAGATTATGTAGTAGCAGATGATCAGAACTGATCTGCCAGCTGAAGCAAACATAAAATCAAATATTGCTCAGAAACAGCAGGAAGATCTAAGATGAGCAGAAATTTTATCTCAACACGTCTCTGATAATTCTGTGTTGTGTTTTAAATGAACATAAACAAAACATAATAGTAACGGGCTCTGGATGCTTTAATCATTGGCAGGAATATGCTTCTTTTTCTTTACCATGGAGAGGTCAAACATAATTTAAAGCTCATTCTATCAAGTCAAATTTATAACATTACAAAGAAATTGCATAAGTGTGTGTTTATGGCTGTTCTAGGTCTCTTCAACCCCTCCACTGTGACATTTCTCAGTAACTTGTATCTGAGTCTTGCTCCCTCCCCCACCTGCTGCATCCACTCTGTCAGATAGGAACCCTGCAGAATCCTGAGGGATCAGGCTCTGTTCTGAAACACTGATATCCTCTCTGCTCTTCTGCTTTTTACATTCTGCTTCTGTCCCACGCCTCCTCGGTCCACCCACCTTCCAAAGCTTTGATCGCGAGCCGCTTCCACCTCCTTTTTTTGTTTCGGTTCTGAGTCAGCAGTGGACCGATCAATACTGACCGTGCCGACCTTGGAGGGAGCCCTGCATACTCTCAGTGCAGCCTCATCCTATTAAAAACAGAGGTATATATGCAGAGGGGGTTTATAATTTGGGATCTGTATGCTGAGTCACAGCGTCGGTTGTCCCCTGTTGCACCACCATCTGCACACACTGGTGAAACGCTGTCAGCCAGCTGGTTTCTGGCATCGATCAGGCTTATTCTTGGCTGAGGCTGCAGCACCCAGCTCAGAGAGGTCTGGAGATTTCTGAAAGAGCTGAGCGAACAAACATGACTCAGACTTGATGGGTCAAATCGCCCTGACTTTTTGACAAGATGAAAAATAATATTGAACTGGGCGAAGTTCATTTGTGAGTTCTGTTGGAGCACTTAGTGTTTAATGGACAGAGGCTAGACAGGCTTCTTGTTCTCAATCATAGTTCTGAAGGCAGGTTGATGCTGAATAAGAGCAAAGCAGCGGTTTCTGCAACAGATTAGGCCTACTAATCACATAAAACCAAAAAACCTACAAAACCCTGTCATTAATTGTGTTTATCTTTCATGTGTGTCTGTGTCTGTGCAGGTCTGGTGGTCTTCCTGAGCATGATGGTCGGAGCGTTCCTGTGGGGCGGTCTGGCTGATAAAACTGGCCGTCGCCGCTGTCTGATCTTGGCGTTGGCCATAAACTGCATCTTTGCCTTTCTGTCATCGTTCGCCCAGGGCTACGGCTTCTTCCTCTTTTTCCGGCTGCTGTCTGGCATTGGGTGAATAAACTATCAGTCTATTTTTTCACATTGAAGTTAATGTCTTCTTCACCTTAATGGAAATGTCATTTTTTTAAACCTTGACCTTATTTTGTTTTAGCAAATATTGTGTTCATTTATACCCCCAGACAAGTTTGGAGCTATTTGGAGCCATTTGGCATAAGTTTTTGTGCAGTCTCGATCAGTGTATATCCATGCCAAGAGCGTAAATTGGGGCAGGAAATTTGGGCCTGTAATGAGGCATCATCTGCCCCAAAACTCCTTCCTTTAAAGTGTAACTAAACCCCAAATCTTTATAAATGGATTTTTACCAATGCAATCTTTCAGTTTAAGGGCATATATTTGACATTTTCGTGTAAACTTGTTAAATTCCACATTTTTTGGTCTAAAAACGTCTTAGTATTGCTGTTCATGGTCATTTTGTGGTACTGTATTTGAATTTTCTGATTGGCTGAGATTGGTACATGAGAGTTCATGCCTACGTCGCAGGCACGGTCTCACAGAGACGCCCTCCCTCTCTCAGACACACTCACCCCGCCCTGTGATGAGTTGAAATTGCTTATCTTGTGTGCTACAGTCTATAGTGCTACGTGCGCGCACAGAAGCATACTGAGAGAAAAAGAGGAAGCTGAAACCTGTATATTGCGCTTTGGAGGACCACAAAGTCGAAGTGGTTTAAAGCCTTAAGTTATAACCTATACGTTTTAAACACACTATGAATAAGGAAAGAAAAGCTGAGGTAGTACCCTGCGAAGCAACTTCGCATCGATGCTAGCGCTAGGCTCTAGTGCTGGTTTGCTATACATGCTGCCGGCTTCAGGCAGAGCTGACTCAGCGCCCTGAGCCAACAGCTTGAACTGATGCGTCGTTTGGCCGCTGTGCTCCATAGAGCTGCTCTTTACCTATAGCGGATGGTAGAGAAGAGACTTAATTTCTCCCTTTACCGTAGGTAAATAGAGGCTTTACAGAGCTCGGCGGCCCATGCCATAGTTTAGGTTGTAGAAAGGGAGCCACTACAATTTAAACTTAGTCCAATTGGTCATTCTAGTGCAATTTGGAAACACAAAAACATGAACCATGTTGATGTCTGCAGTAGCAAACTCTGTGTAACGGACCGCTGTACAGCACATACAGTAGTGAAAGTCCTGCTCAGACGATAACTGGAATGGAGCATAGCAATGATGTTATTGTAGTCTTGCGATAGTGTAGTTGTATTTTTGCTTCTAAATCACCCTGGAACTGAAATAACAAGCACTTCGAGACTTCTGAACTCGGAGGGGAGTACTGCTAACGTTTAATAAGAAAACATGATTAAATGAAAGAGGTTTTGGGGCCGTTAATGCTTTATTACAGGCAGAAAATCTCCTGCCCCCACTGACTCTTATTATATAAACATATGCTCATTGCGACTGGATATAAATTGCTCCTGAAGGGCTCCAAGTAGTTCCAAACTTGTCTAGGTGAGTAAATGTACTATTTGCTAAAAATAAGGTCCAGGTTGAAAAAAAAAGAGCTTTCCCTTTAAAAAACTTTATTGAAGTTCTTTGTTTGTGGTGTAGACTTTGCCTTCTTATTCCCCAGATTCTAATCCAATCCAACATTTATGAGATGTTCCAGACAAGCAAGACCTTGAGAATTTTATTTTTCCAAGTTCTTCTGTAGCCCATCTACAATAAATGTAGGATTTTAAAACGTGCAAATCAAATATATCTATAAAATAAAATATATTCTTAGACAACAGTCGATAAAGATGCAAAACTAAGAAAGGTTTGATCGTTTTTTTTTATACAAGCAATGGCAGTCCAAGCTGAGCTGAGCTGTATGGATGCAGCTGCAGCCAAGCCGGTGTTGGATTGCAGTGACGCAGCAGAGTTGCTCTCAGAATAACTGTGGTCCATAGGGACTCCAAAACAAGGTCACAAACCGAGCTTAGAATGGTAAAAAATGTCTGCTGCGCCACTGATGCATGTGCAGTTTGCCTGCTGAACCTCAAAGAGAACATAAGATTTATACACAGAAAGCACCAGATAAAAAAAATTAATAAAATACAATGGATACAATGAAAAAAAGAGAATAGGGAATCCAACTTAAATAAATGGTTTTACTTGGTCACAATTAAACAAATTAGGTTTATCCAAGGTACTTTAAGTTTACTAAGATGTCAAGTTAACCAAATGTAAATAAATTAAGTTTGATTAACCTAAATCAAATACCTATTGAAGTAATTTATTTAAGTTGGAGCTGCATTCTTATTTTTTTCAGTGTAAATAATCTGAATCTGAAATGTATTTGGTTTTATCTCTACCTTCGTTTATTCCTAATTTCTCTCTGTTTTCCTCCCTGTCATTTGCTTTCCCATTGTGGTATTTCTGGATTTAAAACCATGCTTGATATCTTTTTTATGTGGTGTTAAATGTATGCTTTATTTTCTGTGTTGTCTGTCCCTGCTATCAGTATCGGCGGCACGGTGCCCATTGTCTACTCGTACTTCTCCGAGTTCCTGCAGATGGATAAGAGAGGGGAGCATCTGTCCTGGCTGTGCATGTTCTGGATGATCGGTGGGATTTACGCGTCATTCACTGCGTGGGGAATCATCCCCAGATACGGTATGAATCCATGCTTTCTGAAAAGCAGCAGAGTGATGCACAGTCCGGGATTTTTTTCCTCTACGTACGAAGGAAGATGTACTGCTGCAAAGCTGACAACTACAACAATAAGCTGGGTTCCTGAATCAGTGTTTTCCAGCCCTGCATTTTTAAGATGTTTCCCCGCTTCACCTGATTTCAATCAATTCCAACAATTATCTGAATTAGGTGTGTTGAACCAGAGAAAACATCTAAAACATGAAGTGCAGTTGAAGAACAGGTTTGGGAAAAAAACGTTTTAGAGACATAACTTTTTACATTTGAAATTTCATTATCATCTGAATTAATATACTTTATTAGTGTTATTATTAGGGATGCAACTCAGAGCTCCAGGCAACGTTCCACCGCTCAAGCTATACAAAAGTGATATTAATACAAAACAGAACTATCAGCTGTCCCGAAACTCTACTATTTGGGAAAATTAATGGTTTCTCATGCAGTTACGGTGGAAAAAGAAAAATTCAAGTAGAGCTGGGAGACTAGGCTGTTGAAATATGAAATCAACGCCAAAGTGATTTAAGCATGTTTTACTCTAAAATATGGGCAATTTATTATTTAAAGATTAACACGCACTATTTAGGTGGTTACATTGTTTTCTACTCTGGCTATGTCTGCTTGTACTATTTGAATTTATAGAATGTTTCAAAATAAATTTCATTTCAGCAATCGAAAAAAAGGAATTCAGGATTAAAAAATTTTCTTAGTTAAATTCTGATTATCAGAAGGTGAGGATGCACTCAGGTATCGTTTCTGCAGCCATCTTCAGGTCCCACTTGTTCCTGGGGATTGCTTCGGCACGTTTCTTCTTCAACAGATCGAATTTGTGGGGATTTCAGTTGTGGAAATTTATGATGTTTCCTCACCAGGATGTTTGGGATGCTGTTGATGTTGCAGGATTGCAGAGGCATTGGCTCTACCTTTTATCTTTGGTTCCGTTCTGTCTCTAAACCTTACTCCATCTATCCATCCCTCTAATGCGGGTTAATCTTTTTCTTGTATGTCCATAAAACCTTTTTTTTTCCAGAATCTTAAGGCCTCTTTTAGAGATGTTTGTCTTAGAATTGGAATCATACCATACTGTGGATGTGTAACCTCTGTGTTTCTGATTGATAAGTCGTCCTTTGTGATTCCAGAGCTCTCCTCTCTATCTTTTCCTCTTTAATAGTTAGAAATTGTACATGAATGAAATGAAAAGTCTTTAGACAACTTTATATTCAAATCTGGAATATGCATGTTAAGCACATCTAACTTGGTCACTTATGAGCCAAGGTGGAATTTAAAAGAAATGTATCTGTTTCTGCAGACAAGATTTTTTATCAGTTTTCTTTAAAAGGTTCATAATATTCTACACTGTAGAGAGAGAAACATGCATCTCCTGTGGATGCGTGGGTTCACTCAGGGTACTCCGGCTTCCGACTGTCTGGTTAATTGGTCTCTCTAATTGTCTTTAGGTGTGAATGAGAGCACGCATCGTTTTTTGTCCTGCCCTTGGATACTCTTGCCTATATCCAGGATGGACTCAACCTCTCACTCGATCACTCAAAGACACCAGTCCCACCACTGACCCAACTGAACACAGAAACTGCATGGATTAATTGAAATGAATATGTTTATCTCATGGTCAAACGGATTTTAGTGTATTGCTTTTTTGTTATGAAATAACATAAAGATTTGAAATGTTATTTACACCTCAGCATAACTCAAACAATCCAAGTGGAAATAGTCTACATTATTCCGTTTTTCAATAACTGTGGTTTGGGTACGAACAAAAGGATCTTAACAAAAGGAACGCTGAGCTTCCCTCCATCCACGACCTGTACAGGTCGAGGATCAGGAAAAGGGCAGCTAACTTCTCCGTCGACCCCACAGATCTTGGGCACAAACTGTTTATCTTCAGGTTGGAGCTCTGTTTGCATAAAAAAAAAAAAAAAATCCACTTAGACTTTTTGTTTGCTCAGGTTCTCTATCTGATTAACACTTACCAGAATGCTCAGATTGATACCATGTATATTTGCACTGACTCAATCTTGGTTTCCTCTTTATTATATTTAGAATGTGCTTCGATGTTTGGTTTTCAACTCTTAAAGGTGTAGATCAGAGGAGCGCTCTCCCCTAATTGGCAGTCGCTTGTGTTTGAACAGGCTGGGGGTTCAGCATGGGCTCAGAGCTCCAGTTCCACAGCTGGCGAGTCTTCGTCCTCGTCGCAGCTCTTCCGGCCATCGGCTCTCTGGTTGGACTCACCTTCATGCCCGAGAGTCCCCGCTTCCTGCTGGAGGTGAGACCACGCCGGTGACACTTTGCCTTTTAGCACATGCATGCAGTGTAACGCTGAATGATTTTACAGCAGCTGCTGATATTGATCAACTCTGGCTTCAGTCAGCATCAATGAAAACTGAGCACATGTTAATTCAACAGGAACTGTAAGGGAAGCTAACATTAAAACTCGAAGTAGTTTTTCTTAAAACATCTAAGGCTTTTAGCCTACACGGCCTCTATTGGGATTGAATTCCCCCTGAGCTTCGTTGGTTGAACCAAATAAGCCTGCAGAGAACTGTTACGCGAATTCAAGCAAGGATATTTGATGAGCCAATTTTTTTTTTTTTTTTTTTAGTTTGCTTTGTGGAATACCTCCCTGAATTACATATAGCAAAGCATGATCAATAATGACTCAGAAATGACCAAAACACAAACACCAGTGAATCATGACAGTTTTATTTCATTTATACCACTCCTGTTAAAAAACAAACAAACAAACAAACAAAAAAAACACTTCATGGGACACTAACAGAATATGATACAGCAGCTGCTTATTTAGTTAAATAATAAAATCGGTTTGTGTTTGTGTGCATGTGGAGCAGCATGCTAAACATGACGAGGCATGGATGATCCTGAAGCGGGTCCATGATACCAACTGGAGAGCCAAAGGACAGCCGGAGAAAGTCTTCACTGTGAGTGCATTAAAATCATCAACACTTATTTTACAATGTTCTGGAACCTGATTTTTGGATCTGATTTAGATTTAAAACGTATAGCTCTTTTGATCTGAAAGATAAAACAGACCTTTAAAAGCAAAGCCGAAAGTTCCCACTGAGATTCTCAAAATAGATTCTTCTTTTTGCACATCTCTGCTGTCCCAGTTTTTACCCAAGACATAAAAGGTAAGGTGAGACGAGGAGTTGTTTACCGTGCACGTCTCAATTTATACGCCAACATTGTGTATTTTTAAGATTCAGATCCTTTTTTTTCCCACCCGCTTAAAAAGAAGGAGAAGCTACACATTCTGTGCCTGTGTTTGAGTGGAGTGTATCTGCACAAGAGGAGCTGATGTGAGCTTCAAAGACCAGAATCGGCATGCGGAGCCTTGCATCAGTTTTATTCCTGGAGCAAGGCAGAGGCAGCACTTTTTTTATTATATGATGGAACTGGCAGGAATAAAATAAAATGCAATAAATGCAAAAATATCAGGTGGGACATAAATACCAGTCCAGATAAATCAAAAATAATCAAACAAGTTTGTCACGGTTTGTTCTTTTAAATGCATATTTTTCTTTCTAAATATTTTTTTTCTTGCACCTAGCCAAGATGTTTTCATCATAATTTTAAAATACAAATAATTTGTTCTTATTCAATATTTATTTAAGGTTTCATTTACTTTATTTCTTTTCAATTATAATTTCAGATAATCTGATAGAGTAGCATTTTTTATTTAACTTTACTGTAACATTAGCATTTAAACATGTCTAAGGTCAGAAATAATCACTCACGTTCAGAAAAAAATGAAACCCCTTCTTAGATTATTTTATTAATGTCTGCAAATACATAACTGTTAAAAGGTTTATGATTTGAGAAATAGAGTTTGCATTTATACAACTTTTGGATCAATCAGATCCAGATAGGAGAATCTAATTTTTATTCTCTCTTGTTACTTTCAACATTAAAAGATGATAGCCATGAAATCATGCTTTCTACTTTAGATGATGGAGAGGAAACCAGTAAAGCAGTTTAATGCTGGTCTGAAGCACCAGTGAACCAACTTCTTTTCTCCTGTTTCTCAGGTGACTCACATCAAGGCTCCGAAAACGGCCGAGGACGAGTTCATTGAGATTCAGAGCGCCACTGGAACGCCGGTGCAGCGTTGGGCCGTTCGCTCGCTCACACTCTGTAAACTGGTATGCTAGAAACACAAACTGGTTCAGACTGGTCTGGTCTCACAGATGGAACACTCTCTCTAGTGCGTTAAACGTCTTCCTTCTGAGTTTGAAGAGTCGTCTTCCACCTGTCTTATCCAGTGTTTCATCACATAAAAAAACAATCTGAGTCAGTGAAATATGGTTTTTTGCATCATCTCTTCCTGACATTTTCTTTAAATCAGCATCTCCTCTTCAAGGAAAAACAGATTTGAATTTATTTCAAACCCACCCTGGTCATTAATTTGCATAAATATACATAAAATTGTGCAAATTTTCCCTGATTTATGTGGCCAAATTGCATCGGAAGTGCAGTATTCTTGCTGCAGTGCAGTTCAATGAGATTCATGACAGATGTTCACGCTGTACTTTGCACATGTTTTGCTGGTGTCAAAAATTATGCAATCAATCAATCAATCAATCAATCAATCAATCAATCAATCAATGAGACTTTCTCTTTGCTGCTGGTTTCTGTTTAAAGCTCTGGCTGTGTGGAATTAAGAAGGATGCACCATTTTGCTAAATCAAAATGACGTTTCAGAACGGTTTGGGTTTCTTCTTTATCTCTGGTGTTGGCTAAGTTCAGACCACCAGTGGACCATTCAGGACGCTGGTGACAGGATGATCAGTGGTAATGAATGTGAAGTGAGCGGGTACTAGCGTAAGCATGTTTGCTGCAGGTGCTGAGAAACATGGCGTCCCTGCTGTCTGCAGAGCTGAGGTTTGCCACACTCTTCATGGCCATCATCTGGTTCTGCATGGCCTTCAGGTGGGTTCAACGTTCCTCATCCAGCCTGCTTACGAACAGACAGTAAGGCCAACTGGGTTATAACCAGAGAGGAATAATTTTCTGTGTCGCTGCTTTACAATTTAATGCACAAATATGCCAGAATCAGTCAAATTTGTGGTGTTTTATACCCAATATTATCTCTGTGTTTTTACAGTTACTATGGTCTGTCTGTGTGGTTCCCCGACATGATTAAACACCTGCAGCACGAGGAGTATGAGGAAAAAGTGATGGTGAGCAGAACAACATTGATGGAGTGAAAAAGTAATTTATAAAAAACAAACTTGTTAAATACAAAAATATCTTCTTATGATCCTTAATGAAACAAATGAGCTAAAATAAATAAATAGATTGCATTTGTATAGTGCTTTTTCAAGTCAAAGGTCTCCAAAGTCTAAGTCTCCAAAGTCATTCGCACACTGATAGAAGCTTGGCTGTTTTACACAGGCCTCTCACCATAACTTGCAGGCAAGGCAAGGCGAGTTATTGACCAAGACAGACAGAGCGGGGGTTCAAACTGACAACCCACTGGTTACAGGAAAAAGCTTCTCACTCCTAAGCCACAGCTGCCCCACAAATAAGAAATATTTTAGAGACCAAAAATCTCAGCGGGATCACTGAACCCTGCAATAGCTTTAAGCTTTTTAAGGTTTTCTGCATGAGAATAACAGAATATACATATTTTTTATACATAAGGTCTGTTACTATAGAAGTGTCTTGCATTCACTGCAAGAAGAAGAAAAAAGCTTTGTTTTTCTAAATTACCCAGATTATTAAAAATAATTAATTTTTAAATAATTTTTTTCCAAAAAATAAGAGCTTTGTTTTTCTGAGAAGGCTAATTTTACAACAAAATTAAAAACTTTGTATTTCTAAATTAACAAGATAATAAAATAAGATACATTAATTTTTCTGAATTAAGTAGATAATTATTCGCAAATAAATAAAAAGCTTTGTTTTTTTAAATGAAGATAATTTTTCAAAAAATAAAAACCTAATTTTTTCTGAATTATCAAGATAATTTTTACAAAGAATATAAAGCTTTTTTTTCTGAATTAACAAAATTATTATTATTTTTTTTTACAAAAAAACTTGTTTTTCTGAATTAACATGATTTTCACAAAAATAAGAGCTTTGTTTTTCTACATTAACAAGAATTTTTTAACCAAAAAATGGAAAGCTTTGTTTTTCTATTATAAGATAATTCAACAGAAAAATAATAAGCTTTGTATTTCAGAATAACAAGATAATCTAAAAAATAATTTTTTTCTGAATTAGCAAATCATTTTTTGTTTTACTGAAATAACAATTTAACAAAAAAAAAATGTTTTTCCCCCTGAATCAACTAGATCACATGTGTCAAACTCAAGGCCCGGGGGCCAAATCCGGCCCTCCATGACCATTTATGTGGCCCTCTAAACTCTGGAAAACCCTATAGATAGACAATTTAAGTTCCATTTTTGTGCACCCCAATCCAATTTTATTAGTAAAATAAAATCTTTGTTTATTTAAACAGTCTTTAATCATATCATTATTTAAAGTTGTTCTGGATCAGTTAATTTTAAGACGTACTTATTTAATGTGGAAGGTGATTTTAACAGTGTGTTATAGTTTTATCAATACTTTCTGCAACAACCGGCCCTTTGAAGATATTCATCAGCTTGATTTGGCCCAAAATGGAAATTAGTTTGACACCGCTGAACTAGATCATTTCCATAAAAAGTAAAATGCTTTGTTTTGCTTCTTGTATTGAATACGAAGGCAAGGTAATTCTATTTTTATTGCGCATTTTTACCAAGAGGGCAGTTCAAGGTGCTTCACATAATTCGGTTATAGAGAAACAAGCAAAACATATGATATATAATAAAAAGGATAGAATACAACATTGGAGAACTCAAAAGCAGCAATTCAGCATGAAACATACACAAAATGTAATACAATAAAGTATGCAAACACATGATACATATGACATTAATCACTTAAGCAAAGGCAGCTTTAAACAGATTAGTTTTGATTTAAAGCTGCTCAATGTTTCAGCAGCTTTGGAGTCGTCAGGAAGTTTGTTCCAGATTATAGGAGCATAGAAACCGAAAGCTGCTTCTCCATGTTTGGTTCTGATTTTAGGGATGATTAGTAGACTAGAGCTGAAGGCTCAAAGTGGTCCGGGGGGGTCGGTATAGTGACAACAGATCTTTAACATACTTTGGTTCTAAACCATTCGATGATTTTAAAGTCTATTCTCTGAGCTACAGGGAGCCAGTGTAAGGAGTTAAGAACTGGGGTGATGTGTTCTACTTTCCTGGTTCTAGTGGGAACACGAGCAGCAGCGTTTTGGATCAGCTGCAGCTGTCTGATTGAATTTTTAGGCAGACCCGTGAGGACGATGTTGCAGTAACCAAGCCGACTAAAGATGAACACAAGGATGAGTTTTTCAAGGTCCCGCTGACCTTGTTACTGCCTTTATGTGACCCTGGAAGTCCAGGTCTGAGTCCATTTTTACAGCTAGATTACTGTCTGATCAGTAGTTTCTTGCTGTTTTAACTGAAGTGTTGTGCTGACACTTGATTCTTTCCTCTTTCGGCCCAAAGATAATTAATTCACTTTTGAAGTTCATTCTGTTGCCATCGTGTTTTTTATTTTTTATTTTTGGGATGTAGCAGATTCATATTGTTTTCTTTCTGTTCAGATATTCCACAGAGAACGAGTAGAGAACTCCCATTTCAACTTCACATTGGAGAACCAGATCCATAAAGAGGGGGAATACATCCGGGACAGGTAAGTGTGAGTGGGACAGGAAGTTTATTTGAACTTTTCTTCCTTTGAATTTCCTTTCAGACCTGCATTTTGAACATTAAAATCAGTCAGCAGGTTGATGGATCTGAACAATCATTCTGATCCTTCTGGAGAAACCCTTTAAGGGGTGATAATAGTCACTATGTGTGTCATGTCCAACTAAACCCTAAACTCTGGCATATTCACTCATCTTCTGAAGACCGATGGGCCGATGTGGACCTAAGTCAAATCCTGATGTGGTAGACCCTCATTTTTCTGAATAAGTTTAGATGTATAGTGTGAATAAAGTTTTGGTTAGAGAATAGAAATATTGTGGTAAATTTGTTATGCACAAGTTCAGCTACCAAAACGAAGGAAAATCAACCCAAAGTCCTAATAAGGGTAGAAATACAAACTTGTGTTTATTTGGATTTACTTTATTATGTACCTGATCTCTGATTTTGAATTAAAAATGTACACGTCATTGTCAAAAGGTTGACACCACAGTCGACTGGGAAAAGCTACGATTTTAAAATGTTTTGAAAAGCTATTTCACTCTGTTGTTTTTTGCTCTGTTTTTTGCTTCTTGTTTGCTTTTAAACATTCATGAATCATTCATATTTTTACGGTACAACTTTGACTTTTTGCTGTAATTTCAGCTATTCTATGGTTTGTTTTACCAATGGATCAAAGATATTGCTCTTCCTCTTGGAGCAGATATACAGTATGTACCACTGCTGTATATTATGAAACTTCTATGCTTCTAGCAGAATGCAACAGACAGAACGGGCCCCTTTACTTGGATTACACCTGAACGTTCTGTAATCCACCATTCTCAGCCCAACATGCTGCTGGAACATGAAACATGTTGGCATTTCCACTCTGGGCCTGTTCTGTTCATTCTGCAGCATTAGAAGTCAACAGTGGCCTTTCTCAACCTGCGTTACTGTCTTCCCACGTGTTCTTTGGGATTTATTAATTGCCATCTGCTGTTAGCTTAAACCAAAGGAAAAAACATGTTCACAGGTGTGTGATTTGTTTCATTTAGGGACCCCAATCTATGCAGGAATCAAGCTGCTCTACGTCATCATAAAGCTAAGGGTATTAAGATTCTAATGCTGTATGCAAATCAAGGATACAATCATAACTTTAGACACGGTAAAAGCTTTTTTCAGACTCCTCAGAAATGCAAAATGATGTCAAACTCAACAGTCGAAACCTCTTATCCTTGACAGAACAGAGCCGTTTTAATTAAAAACAATCTTTTTTACATCCACAAGGATCCAACAAATACACTCAAAATAAATGATTAGTCCAGAACAAGTACTGCGTTCAAAATCCCACTTATTCTGCCACTAAAAAACATTGAAATTTCTTTCAGATGCAATTATTTCTCACAACATCTCCATTGTAACATCAGTTTAGCTTTAGCTTTAGAGTTTTGGGTAAAAATTCTGGGAAATTAGGAATTCATCTTTGTCATTTGTTTTCACACTGCAGCTTCTTCTGGTTGGAGGGGCTTAAGCACAGCACAGAGAGATGGGGAGCTCAATAGGCCCAAATATTGTACTCTAGGTAAAACATTGTTAATTATTGTTATCGATGACCTCCACATAAGCACTTTTTATGGTGGGATCTTCTGCGGTCTTTCTATGCTGTGTTTTAATGTACTTAAATTAAATTAGTTTTAGTCTTAGTATAATTTAGCCTGAAGGATAAATCATTCATTTTCCATTAAATAAATTTCATAAAATACTTAAAGGAAGATTATGTTTCTCAAAATAAAATCTATTATTTATGAATTATAAGTGGCACTCCTGCGATTGTAAGAATTTGTTTTAAGTTACTATTGATTTAATTAAATAGAAAACCAAAATTAAAGATGGTAATTCTTGTCCTACTCTACCAAATGTTAAAAAATATAATTGAAGATAATTAAAATCTGACTTTTTTATGTTTCCCTCAGAAAACATTCATTTGGGGTGGTGAATAAAATAAAGAGAGATTCGGTGTTTCACAACTTTTACCACAAGTGCTACTAAACACCAAAGTTTGTGCCTCACTGCAGGCCCAGAATTTGTTTTTTGTCCCTCTTATGGGACAGACTGATACAGTCCCTAACACAGAGCTCCCTCAGCTTGAATGATGGAGGAATCTCAGCAGCTGTGATTGATTGTCACTTGGAGATTGGATACTTTTGCAGTTTTGGACTGGTGAAGGGAAAAAAGTTAATTTAAAAAAAGTAATGACATATTTTCTTTTCAGCTTAACACAAATAAACAAACTTAAAACTCAAACAAGAAAATGTATTGCAACTTGATTTCGAGAGAATGACCAGGCTTCCTGTTTGGTTCTCTACTTGTTCCTTTCTGTGGTCCTGTTTACACGGAGTTGAAACAGGGATAGTTTAAAAAATGAAGTCTGTAAAAATGGCAACGCAGTTTTGAAAATCCCTTTCCATACGGATCCACACAAACTGCTCAAGCTGCTGTTGTACCATGCCAGACCCATTGGTGGATTTTATTTATTTATATATATATAATTTTTTGTGATTATCGGGGCCTAAAATGCCTGATGTTGCGGCAGCTTTTGTGAAAAGCTAATTTTTATTTGTGATTATTTTTCGCCAATCACTTAAATTGTTTGATAGAATATAAAAAAGAAAGAATTATAGAATGTTTTTATTAATTTCCTGGATACGCCCCTTCTCAGCAGCACTAAACATTTATGAATAGTCGTTTATTAATTATTCTAAAAACTCACAGGATTAATTTTCCTCACTTTGGTAGCAGCACAGCATTGACCTTGTTCATTTTGATGGTGTAACTTTGGTTTCTGCCAGACCAAAAGCACGGCCAGCTGCATTCTAGGGCTCAAAGAACTGGAAAAAAAAGATCGGCTGCTCAATTTACCATCACAAGCCAGAATAAAAGAAAAGTTTTATTGAGGTTGGTATGTCAAAACAGTTTTTAATTGTTAATAACACCGCGTATTTAAAAAGCAGTGGAAACTACAGCTCCTGTCAGCCACAAAGACAGTTCTCCTGAAAACCTGCTGCTGTGTCCGTATATCGCTGTGTGCAGCTTAATGTTTTCCTTATTGGACATACATGAATCACGTAGGTGACCTATTTTTGATCGAAAACGGTGGCTTTCGCTAACAGGTGATGGATTTCCACGACTGGAATGAGGAAACTACTCGATAGCACCTTCCTTGGAAAAACATGTTTTACTCTTTGCTCATCTAACCGAAGAAACAAGAGAGTTTACCTGATATGCAATGTCGTCATATATAAGATGATAAAGAGGAGAGTCATGATTGGTAAAAGGTGCGGTAAAGTTGCGATAACTGGATAAAATTGCAAGACGTGCAGAATTAGAGTGGATTGGCTGAATTTGCGTTAATGGTCGCGAAATCCTTGAGGAACTGTAATATACACTGAAACAACTGAGCCGGCATTTTCTGCTTTCTCCACTTTAGGACAGAGTTTCAAAGCGGCTATCCGATTAAATATCTTTGGTGCTACACCTAGGCTCATCTCTGTGTACAAAGAGCCTATAAAACCCTGGTTTTGGCTCAGTGTTAGAGCAGGAGAAGGGTCATCATGTGAGCTGATCACACAATCAGAGAAGAGTTTGGCTAACACAAGACATGCGTCACGTTTCCTTTTTTTAATTTAACCACATGCTTTGTTGAACAAGGCCTTATTGGGTACAGTGCAATCAACAAGCCTCCTAAAATATTCCCCTGTCGCTCCTGAAGGCTTGGTTCTCCCCCCCACCTCCGCCGTCGAGTTCCCAAAGACACGATTCGGAGCTGCGCTCTGAGAAAGGTCCTGTGTCTGTCTGTTGGTGTGTCTCCCATCCCATCCTCATAGGTTCGTCGGCATAGAGATGAAATCAGTGACGTTCGAGGACTCCCTGTTTGAAGAGTGCCACTTTGAGGACATCCGCTCCACAGACACGGTGTTCAGGAACTGCACCATCCGCTCCACACTCTTCTACAACACAGGTGGGTGCAGCTGCTAGGAGGTGGAGTCGCATGTTTCAAATTCTGTGCAATGCTTACCAGGTTTCTCCTTGGATCCGGTTAATGAGTATATTCACAACATATTCAGCGTTTTGGTCTGAATTAGGTGAACGAAAAACCTGCGTTGCATTTTTTGTTATCAATTATAACTTATCATGTAACCCACAAAATGCACTTAAAGCACAGTTCTAAATACAGTTTATAATATCTTTAAATACTTCACCCGAAAAGCTGGACTTGGTCATTATCATCAGAGGTTTTCAGCGTGAAAGACTTTAAAAGCACTTATTTCAGTATCACTTTTTTCTTCTTTCCGTCCAATCGTGATAAAATTACACCCCCCCCCCATCCCCCCAAAAAAGGACCAAATTTGTGATGTTTTATGGTCCTGCACAGTTTTCACAACTTTACTAAACATGGAAACAATCCAGCAAAGAGCTGAAACAAAGCATGCGTCATCCTTCAGTTGGTCACATACTGTATTTGACACAGTTTTTGGCTTGTAAGGTTTGGGGATAAACCTTTTTTCCGTCTGTGTTTTATTTATTTTCTTTGTTCATATCAGCGTAGCTCTTGCCTTTCCAGTTCCTTCCTATCTGCTAGTTTATTTCTAATTTTGTTATGTACTTTACGCTTGCTTCCTTTTTTTTCAGTTTGGTCCCAGTTTGCTCCCCTTCACACCTCTTTCCCATTAACCGATTCTCCTCTGCCTGTACATCTTTTCACATTTGCTCCTGTTTAGTTCTTCTGGTTTGCTTTGTCATTTCCGTTCTCCACAGTATTTCAGCTCCAGAGGGCTCATTTATTAGCCTTACTTTCGCATAGATTAGTGCGTAGGAACAATTTTACGCATTGTGTGGTTACCATTTTATACTTGCACGTAGAAATATTCGTAAATATAAGGAGGGATCAGACCATGCGTATGCACAGCATCGCATGGTGGGACGTCCCCCCACCTTTATTTCCAACAGGAGCCTCTCCACTGTCCGAGTGCTTTTACTGTCTCTTTCTCCCAGGCTTCTATTTTGTTAGAAGAGCAATGTTTGAGGCAAAATGAATTGATTCCATTTGTTCAAAGACGTTATAGGTTAGATATGGAACATTAAGATGGTAGCGACATCTAGTGTATCTAGGTTGTAGTTACAACAATAAAAACATAATTCCAGCTGTCATGGTTCGGTGCCGATACGCCCAATGACCAGCCTGAACTGTGTCCAGTAAGGAATATATTTTAGAGGATTTTAACTGACAGCTAACGTTAGCAAAGTTAGCAAGTGAGTTAGCTTACCGATCCAGGAGGAAAGTTGCCGATTGTGTTTGTTGCCGTAGAAATGTTTTATATGGGTTAATGTAGTGTAGGCTTCACCTAAAACTACTCTAGTTTCTGTTCTTCTGCAGTCACTCCTCTCCCTGGACCGTATCTGTTAACCCGCAATGCTGGCTGGTAGATGTGAACATAACGTCATTCTCATGCCCGTTTTTAATGTACATTTTATTATATTTTAATTCAAATATAATTTTTAAAGGAAATGTTGACATTTCATTCTGCACTCCTGTAAAAGCCCCGTGGAGCTATATTTTTTAAATTTTATGTAGCTTTATACTCCACTGATATTCAATCTTTAAGTATGAAACGACTCTTTGGCAAAAAGAACTTTATGTCTGCAGGAAAAAATATGACTATTCAGGAGGCAGGGAGTGCTGGGGGTGAAGTAGATGAACTGCTGATAGTATTAAAGTTAATTTGTTAACTGTGACCATTTTCATAAAGTTTTTTTCATCATAACTTTTTTTTTGCCCCACTTATGTTTTACTTCGATCTCTGTGTCACTTAAAATCCTCTTTTTTTTGCTCTCTTGGCGATTGTTTTTGGGAAGAAAGCAAGAATTTAATTCATGTGTTAGAGGATGTGGTTTTACCAAATATGGTGAATCAGGGTTTTTTTTTATTCAAATGACTGTGAATGGACACCTAGGTACGCAAATGTGGAATTTATCAACAGATTATTGCAGAAGAACATGTATACTACTAACCACCACATATTTGATAAATCCGACTTTTGACCGTTCAATCCAAACATTTTTTTTGTTGGATAAAATATAGGACAGTTTGCTCTACATATATTTTTTGTGAGTTCTCTTTTTCATTAAAATACGTCACTCTGCCATTTCGTCTCTCCACTTGTGCTTTTGCTTACTTGAAATGTTGCATATAGTTGCATTTCTGATTAATAAAACTGTTTCTGTAAAATCAGTTTTCCAACAACTTGGCTCCCAATAAATGAAGAATTAAACACCTGAGAAATCTCAAAACCGGAAAACCTGAGATGGACCTTGAATTTTGTGAGCCTCTTTAGTGTCTTTAATTTTTTTTTCCACCTGTAAATACTCTAAATAACCCTACCATGTTGACAGGCAACATCTTTTTGTCCAAAACTAATGCAGAATACTTTCCGCTTTGACAGTGTGTTCCCATGAATCGTACTTATAAAGCATAAACACAGTGATGCTCACATGCTGCAGAAAGTACAAGAAATATGTAGTTTTGAACCAGAGGAATTTCAGATTGTTCTGCTCTACGAAAGTTAAGTTGAAAAATCTGCAGAAATGTAGATTTTAACTTCAGAGCAATCCATAATTATTAAACCCAGAGGGAAACATTGTTTTATAATCCTCCTAAGACTAAGGGCTCAATTTGTGGACTTAGTTGAGTTTTTCTCATGCTCTCTGCAGACCTGTGGGAGGAGAAGTTCATCGACTGCAGGATGGAGAACACCACTTTTGAGCACAACAAACACGGCTGCCACCTGGATACGGTGGACGAGAATGACGTGTTAATCTACCTGGTCAGCTTCCTGGGCAGCCTGGCCGTGCTGCCGGGTAACATCATCTCTGCGCTGTTCGTGGAGAAGATCGGCAGGGTCAAGATCATAGGTGACGCCGGGCATCTGCGAGACGATTGCAGGGGTTTCACACATTACAGCTCTGTGACAGCTGATCTCTTGTCTCCTCAGGGGGCTCCATGCTCATTTCGGCCGGCTGCTCTTTCTTCCTGTTCCTGAGCTTCAGCCAATCGGCCATCATCACCTTGCAGTGCATGTTCTGTGCCGTCAGCGCCGCTGCGTGGAACGGTATCGAGGTGGTGACCGTGGAACTCTACCCTGCTACGAAAAGGTAACTCACTCACCTGGATTTACAGAGCGATTAATCAAAATAGCATGAACATTATGAACCATTTAAAGGTTCTTCACAGTGGTCCCAATTCTTGTTTTGATACTTCCCTGGCAGAAGGGAAGCACCAAAAACATGCCTGATCGAGGGCCCTGAGGACCAAGTTGGGGAACTTAGTTAGGGGACGAGCAGCTGTCTTCTTAGGGGAGGTTTTACTCTGTAGTGCAACGTTTAATCAGCCAGTGGTTTACTGCTCTGGTTGCATCTGTTTCTATGTAAAAAATTAGAACTATGACCTCCGTTAAACATGACATCAGTGCAACTTGCAAAGTTTACAGGTCTCTCTCACTGACAAACACTTTAAGACCTGTTTGTGAAAGACGATCTGTCACTCTGAGATCCGTATGCATGTAGCACGTAAACAATTTTTTGCTGCCCATGTAGCCTGCATTAGTCACAGACAGAGCAATTCAGAAAAACGCAGTCCCTTCTATGTCACAGGAAAAGTTAATAATTCAGGGTTTTACCTACCTTGTCTAGCGATCGCCCACAGGACGGTTGATTTTGCTGCCTGGAAAGAGCAGAGCACCTCTCTCCTAAGATAGAAGTCTAAGCAAACTGTTAGCAACAAAGCTAACCATTAGCAACTGTACAACATGGCACAACAGGGTTAGGCTTGCTTTATTTGTAGACATAGACATGAGGGATGCATTTTTTACCTAAGAAAAAGGAGCTGAGGAATTTGTTGGAATTTGTCTTTCAAAACTGCCTGCAAAGTAATTTAAATTAATTATTTGACCAAAGGCAGTAAAAGAGTCATATTTCTGCCAATAAGAGACAAGATGTGTGCATATTGTGGATCACGAATTAGACTTGTAATCCTTATGTTTCACTCCACTCACTCCACCAGCCAACTGCATCTCCTGAAAACGGACTGAGACATTTTTTCCACATCAAAGGCTCTTAAGGGATATAATTGGGCTAGACACCGTAGGATTAAAAAGAAAAAGTAATTGAGACCTTTAAAGTCAGATATTTCAGCTCTATCGTGTCAAAATGGCAACACATTTTCTCTGCACTCCCCTCATCTCAGGGCTCCATCTTGTTTGGACCACATTATATTTGGAAACATTAATGTTTGCTTAATCCAGCTATGGTAGAAAAAGAAAAATGGACTGAATCAGAACTTGTCAGTGAACGCATATTTCAACAGCGAGAAATTCCATAACACATTCTGCACTGCACTCAATGATTAACTTAGAACAATATAAAGCTGAATGGAAACATCCCTGATACTAGAGTAAAAACCGGCTGACGTCCACATGGCTACCACCAGCTTCCTATCAGACCGAACTCCTGTAGATGAGAAGGGAACTTCCTAAAAGCTGCCCATGATGCATTCATGTATTGCTGGGAAACTAAGCTGTCGAAATATCAAAACGTCAAAAAGATTTAAGCATGTTTTGTTCTCAAATATGGACAAAGTCTTATTTAAACATTTCAATCATTATTACTGACTGTCTTCATGTGGATATCTTGTTTTCTATTCTGGCTATGTCTGCTTGTACTATTTCATTCATTACATAAAAATCCAATCAAATTTCTGGGTAGTTCAATACTTTAAAATATTTTTAAGATGTAGAACATAAAAATAATCAAAATAATTGCAGAAATTTAAATGAAGGGATTTAAAAAAAGGGGAATTTGTTTAATGCTGACCAATATGCAAAAAAAAAAGAAATGAAAAAAAAGAGTTGTATGCACCTTAGTATTTTCTTGAGTGAAGTGTTCCGTACCCGACTGAGATATTTCCATACTGTTTTACCCCTATTATATTAGAGCAGCTTTTCATGTTCAAGTCTTTGATGCAGATTCCTGATTGCAACCATTTGATTGGTTTAATAATAAGAGAAATATGCAAAGATAATCTAAATTCTTCCTATGAAGAAATTACTTTAATAATGTTTTCACACATTTCGCGTCAAATTGGAGTTGCTCTGAACATCTTTGTTCCTCATCACCATTCTAAGTCCAAAATGACCCAGATCCAGCTTTTCACTCCAAATAGCAGAAATTAATCTTTTATTGCAAATATTTTATTACTGCCTCCATTCAGTTTTTACTGCAGCATCTCGTAAAGTTCATTTTTTTGCATTGCAGGGCAACGGCATTCGGGGCGCTGAACGCTTTGTGTAAGCTGGCTGCCATCCTCGGGAGCTCCATCTTTGCCAGCTTCGTGGGGGTCACTAAAGCCATCCCCATCCTCCTGTCCTTCGCGGCTCTGGTCTGCGGCGGCCTGGTGGCCCTCAAGCTGCCCGACACGAGGCAGAAAATCCTGCAGTGATTCGGCTCAGGCGTCGGGATGCGGTATGGGGGCTGAAACGTATCCGCTTCATGACGGAAGCTGTCGGGACTTCACGTTGCACTCTGCAGAAGGCGAGAACAGAACCCCCACCCAGCTGTTCAAAGTCAAACGCCAAGCGCTTGTTTCTTCATGTGAACCATACTCATCTTGTCAGGGTTGAGGAAGGGGGAGGCTTTCTTTCCAGCTCAGTCCATCGCCTCAAACCCACTGAGGTGGTGAACCTACTGATGAGTGATCACTCCATCCATCCTCTGCTTCCCGTCTGTCAACAGGAGCTCCATGCATGAGGAGGGACTTCACCAAACTCCAGCAGTTTAAGAAAATTCACGTCTGTGTGTTGATGCTGTGACAGATGCTCGTTTAGCTTTTCAAACCCCCTTAAGTTTACAAAAAGCATTTACGGAAATCTAATTTATCCTAAAATCTACCAAAAATCCTGCTTTACATATTAAAGACTGAAACACCTAAAAAAAAAAAAATCTGGAATCACTCCTCCCAAACTCTGTTAAACACTGTGTGACTGTCTTCAGCTTACTGATGGAAATCTTTGGTTAAAAAAAAAAAAAAAAAAAAATATATATATATATATATATATATTGGTTAGACCTTTATAACAATTCAGCTACTGCACCAAAAGCGTGCAATGATCCATCTTCCATCATGCTGTGAGAAAAGATTTATTATAGTTTCATACCATCCATCTTGAATAGTACCACATCTTAAAGCTTCAAACTATGTTGGGAAACAATCCAGGTTCTGGATGATTTACAGTAAACTATGGATCAAAACCAGGATGGCCCCAAATAATTTTAACAGAAAATCCAAGCAATGGTGGTAAATTTCACAGTTGCAGCTACTGGCATACGTTTTATTGTATCAACACGACTAAAACTGATGAATCATGAGCTGTATCTATCCAAATCTATCAGCCTTTTGTTGCAGTTTCTGATGCCATTATTTTTTTGAGGACTTTGAAGATACACAAAGAACTCCTTTAATTCACTCCCCACATCATCGTTTACGTCTGGAGGATTGATTATTTTCCTGCTTCATTCTTTCCAGTTTCCTCCATAGACTTTAAAGTATAGACAGGTGCATCATCATCTTCATAATCATCCTGAAAAATGACTTGATAATCAAAAAATCTGCTTTGGATTGCTACAAGGCGAGGATGTACTGCAGGGACGCTTGTTGTATTCTGACATGGAGCTCTCATATCTGTTTGGGGCAGTGATCATTACATCTTTGGAAGCAATTATCCCAAACATTCCAGGATTCATCTTTGAATCCCATTTTCATCCAGTAATCTGGAATCTGTCACATCTCTTTAATCCCCCGGAACCTCATTTTATTCTGTTAAGGTGTTATTGATAGTTTTGCATATCTGGACCAAAGTATGTCTGAAGAAAAGAAAATCCTTTGCAGACATTGATTCCCGTTTCTGTTGCACCCTTTCCCCTTTTTTCTAAAGTGTATTTTTCATTGCTCACAGTTTTCCATCTGAACAATCTGATGTTTTTCTAAATAATTCCTTTTTCCAACCCAGACATATTGGGAGCTATTATATTTCTCCAGACTTAATATTCCTTCTCAAAGAAGTGTTAATTCTGATTCTTATCAATCTACTGCAGTGGTCTGCAACCTTTACAGTCGAAAGAACCAATTTTGCCCTCTGTCCAGATAAATAAAACTCTTTTAGATAAATAATTATTACTTTACCTTTTGACAAAATGGCAACTTCTACTCCAAAATGTCAGCTATGGGAAATACATTTTTGTTTAATTTATTTTTAAGCTTTAAAATAAGGAAAATACAAAATAAGTGTGAATATAGAGAATAGGTACATTTTTTCAACAGAAAAATAGTAAAAAAAAACATTTTTCTGGTAATGCTAGTGTCATTCTGTTGTGGAATTCCCATTCAATTATTTCCGTAAAAAACTGCTAAAAACTTCTCTTTTACATCCATATTTAAAAACAACAGGTGATAGTTTATCATTGTTTATCAAGTTTATCAGTCAAATAATACTGTCAGTTTGTCTGATTTCCAAACATAACAGATAATATAATATACATAATTATTTTAACAATCATTTCTCCCTCAATATCTATGAATAATATAGTTTAATGTGACTTTCTCTGCTTCACGTGAAAAGAAATAAAAAGAATTTATCATTAAAACATTTGAAAAAAATAATTTGTGAACCAGAATATTCCGCTGGTAAAAGAGTGAGCATCTCCCAGGACGAGTGATTCCAGATATTAATTCCAGAGCATTATTTAACAGGTTTTGGTGATTGATTTAGTCCTTTGCAGTTTTAGGTTGATAAAATCTCAACCTGTCAGGTAAATGTTTAACTAAGTGTATTAAAATCCAGATGCAGCATTTGCTGTTTGATCCTGTTGAATGTTAAACTCTGTACCTTTTAGGAGTTTGTTTGGACGCGCTCCTCGTTTTGCTCGGCTGCTTCAACCTACCAACAGGTTCTAACTCTCATCCCATGAAACTAACAGAAGCTTCTCATCAGCAGAATAACTGTAAAAGCAGTTTATATGTCTTAGAGTCCAGCTGTATGTCTTACCGTCCTGTGTGTCCTGCATGAGAACAGATTCCTTAGTGTGCTGGATCTCCTCAGAAAGACAAACCTACCTGTGTGTAACTACAAGAGTTTCTGTGTGCTCAGAGTTTATTTGGTTTTCATCCTCCTGATTGTTTTCTGCTCAGTATTTGTTTACTTTTTCCCTCATATTTTTCATGCTCATCTTCAACTGGTATCCATCTGAATGTGATTACAGTGCCACCTAGTGGAGGAAATACACTTATCACATCCCGGAGTGAGACATTTTTTCATATTTTCTCTGCATTGTTGTGTGTACAAAAGAAGAAAAAAATGCTCAAATTTCAGATCAGGGAAATTTTCCCATGAACTTTCTATAGCCTGTTACTAGTTTTTTTGCGTCTTTTTTTATGGTTTAACTTTCTGCTCTACGAGGCATTCAGGGCCGGCACACGTGTTCTTTTCTTTATATGTGCGGTCTGGTTTTGGTCTGGTTCTGGTTGTGTAGGTGGCTGCATGTCTGTCTGGTGTTTTCTCTTTGCTCTGCGTTTTCACCATAATGTGTAAGTGTAATGGTCTGAGTCTGAACTGTGTTTTTACTCAATAAAAAGGAGAGAGGAGCACTGGAACACACACCAAGGCCTGGATCTTTTCTCCTCGTTGCTTCTGAAAGCATAAATGTCAGTTTCTAATGGGATAACAAAAAAAATCTGCAGCAAAAATTTACACCGCCTGTTTTGGACTTTCCCCCACACATTTTAATGTATTTTAAAGGGATTTGGTGAGACAGATCAACAAAAATTAGTGCGGGAGTGTAAAGTGAAAGAAAATTCTTTATGGTTTTATTTATTTTTAACAAATAAAATCTGAAAATTAGAGTGTCTGTGAACATAGACTCTCAAAGTTTTGCCACAAATTCTCAAGTGAATTTAGGTCCGGGCTTTGACTAGGCCATCCCAACAACTGCTTGATCTAAAGAGCTACAATTGTAGCTTTGGCTACTTGTTTCCGGTCATCCTGCTGGAATCTGTCTTCACAGTTCATCTGCATGTAATTTGGGATTAAATGACAGATTACAAGGCTTCATTAATTGATTTGCTGAGCTCTGGAGGCAGTTGGTTCCTGTGGGTTTTATTCGGGGTGTCAGAGTAAACTGGGTAGAACACGTGTCACACTTTTTACTTTGAATTCTAAAAAAACATCGATATCCACTTCACAATGATTGCACTGCTTTATGTTTTTATTTATTCATTTATCGGTTGTAACTTTATCCATGAAAAAAAAAACTTCACAATAAATTATATTCAATTGATTTTCTACATTTATTTCCATCTGATTCTACTGTTAAGCGGAGAAGAACAGCCTCTAATTCATTCATTAACTTCAGTCCAGATTAATGATATAGCACTAAATCACAACATGTCACTTTCCAAAACAACCAGACTCAGTTTACTGTATGTACAGAAATATTTATTGTTTAATTCGGTGAAGAAAGTTTAGCATTTTCTTTTTCTGAGAGGAAATGTTGTTTGTTAAGACTCCCTTCGGTTCCATGTGGACATTCCTTCTTGCTTTGTGATTCTGATCAACACCTTCAGGCTACTGCTTCGTCTGCCTGACTCACGTCTCCCAGTTACCTTAGCTAGTTTCCAGCATGGCTGCTGAACCAATGCAGGACCACCTCTTTGTTCAGCTGCACCCACTTGATGTTGGTCTCAGTCCTCTCTAAGGCCTGATCCACTGCCAGTGCTGCAGAACCGAATCCTGCATCTTGGTGCTTGTTCTTAAAATCCAGCAGCTGTCAAAGGAATCACAGGACAGCAGTGTAGACTTCAGCTTGCCATGGTGCGTTCCATTTGTAGTCGGATGTTGGAAATTCCAACTTCCGAGTGGGGAAAAAAGTAAACTGAAACGTTCCCTGAAGGTGGACTTCCTACTAAGACAGTCTGAGATTATTGGTGTGTTCCATTTACCTCAGAAGTCGGATCTTGGAGCTGGGTTTGATGTCAAGTCAGAGGGAACAACGTGCCAGTAATGTAGTCGGATAAGTCAGGATTCAAATATGGTGAGGCCCAGGTAGCCATAGTCGGTAGTACCTCTTGCAATTATCCCTTCATGCTTTACTTTCCATATGCAAATAACACTTTTATTTTATCAAGTTTAGAACTGAAGGCTCTACATGTGAGAATAATTTTAGATGTATTTTTAAAAGTGTGTGTTGTAAAATAGTCATGCTTCCTTTAGAGCTACAATTGTTGATGCGCGCAGTGGCCAAATTCAAAGTCAAAGTTGGAGCAAATAAAATTCTCAGACTTTCCGAGCGCGATTATTCCCACTCAGAAGTCGGAATTCCCGAGTTCCAACTTTCAAAAGGAAGCACCAATTTTCTTCCTCCAACTTTTGTTTTTCGACTATGGCCACTCCTTGCATCAACAACAGTAAATTGTGGTGGAAACGAGTTTATTTTACAAGACACACTGATAAAAATGCTTCTGAAATTAATCTTACATGCAACCCTAAATTTTACAGAGTAAAAGTGGTGGAACGTACGGCTTAAAACAAGGTTTGTGAGGTAGGATATGGCTATGGGCCCCGCCATACTGAAATCCTGATTTATTCAGCAGTGTTGTGCATTCCATTTTTATAATTTATAATTATGCCTTCTGATTGGGGAAAAGTCAACTGGAACTCCCCCTGACTTCCCCTCTCAGGAAGTTAGAGTTTTACGTGCTATGACTAAGACTTTCAAAAATGCCACTCTCTGCATTAAAAATAGTTGTTCTGGTGCAAACATGTACATCACAAGGCTCACTTGTAAGAATACATCTAAAGTCATTTTTACATGTACAGCCTGCAACTCTAAACTTTACATAGTAAAATTGTTATTTGCATATGGAAAGCACATCTTTAAACAATGTTCATAAGGGGTACTGCCAACTTTGGCTACCTGGAATTGACCATGTTGGAATCCAGAGTTATCCGACTACATTAACTGGAACGCTGTTTACTTGGGGGTGACGTCAAAGATATAAAGCAAACAATTAGTTTAATTATGAGCTATGTCTGTATTTTGTTTATAATGCATTATCGTATGTTATTTTTTATGTACTGAGTAATGTGCTTTGCTTTCTGCTGAATTCTTATAACAGTTCTGCAGTAAAAGTTATAATGGACTAAAGGATTTTGGACTAGAACATGTGTTCAACTTCCTCCAAAACCCTTTTCGAACTTTGAAAGGATGGAAATTTTAATTTTGTTTGTCAAGTGTTCACCGTTTTATTGTTCTAGTTTGAAATAAAGTATAAAAAATAACACCAGCCCAGACTTCCGCCGCAAATTGAATGCATTATTAGAAAAAAATTTAGGCTACAGCAATTGAGGTCAGTCTTGAGAACAGACCAAAAATCAACTCAGACTTTAGCTTTGATTATAGGTCATCTGGAACAGCAGGTCAAACGACAGCTCCACATATTTATTTGTTTGGAAAATTGAATTGACATACCTGTTGTAGCTCATCGGGTGTGGAGAACCTTGCTGTGACTCCACTGATCAGAGAGGCAAAGGAGAAAGAGCCCACACCATACCTGGGGAAAAAAACGGGAAGCTTTTTCAGATCCTACAGCAGTTTTTAACAATATCAGACAATTAGATATTTTAGATTACTAAAGTGACCTCAGGGGGAGGGATGGAACTTGAACAAACGTTTTGACAAAAGGCAGACAGTAAAAGGAGTGTTTAAAGTTCAAGACATTGGAATAGACAAATTTGGTGATAGAAATAATCAAGAGAGGGAAAAGGGGAACAGAAATCACATCTGTACAACGTTTCAACAAAGCAACACAGCAAACTGGATTCAGTCTCATCGTGTGAGTTTGACGCTCACTCTGTGAACATGTATTCCCAGTGCTCCCTGACAAAGTCCCAGGCCAGACCCTGTCCCTCTCTGTTACTGGCCACGGCTGTGATGACGGAGGTGGCGTCCTGTTTCCGGATCATCGCTGGGATTAACGTGTACTCCAGATACCTGCAAGAACAGAAAACCAGGAAGAGGCAGGTAGAGACGTGAAGCATGTTTTCAAGCTTCACTTCACTAAAAACCTTTCATTTTGGTTTATCAATCTGAACAGAAGTGAAGTATTTTCAGAGAAATCTGAGATAAAAGAGTCCTGAGCCTAATGCTTAAAAGTTTATAAGATTATAGCAGTTAAGAAAGAAGAGGAACAACATTTATGTAATATACATGTTTTAAATTGATCATTTTTTGTGTCTCTAATGTTTTACAATATGCTTTTATTGTTTTTTTCCTTCTTTTAGTCTATCTCCTAATCATGCAAAGTGCTAAATAAAGTTGCCTGGCCTGGCTATAAATTGCAAAACAAGGTTTCTAATAATAATAGCTTTTTAAAATGTTGACCACAAGGTGTAAGGATTATTACCACACTGTTCCTTTAAAGATTAAAAAGTGCATGTTACAAGTGAGCCTAAATTTGCACTTTTAGTTTGAGCTGCTTATCGACCAGAGGCCTTAAATATGAGGAAGGATCAGTGAAGGTGAGGCTCACCTCTCCAGCAGGTGCGTGTTGGTGCTGCAGGCCAGAGCCGACATGAGTTTACTGGCCTCGCTGGCCACCGTAGCCACCCTGAACTGCGTCCACGTGAAGTTCCACTCGGCCTTACCGCCTGCTGCCACGGCGCTGCAGTACACAGCCGAGCGCAGGTTTGGGTGGATCCTGCAGGGAACAGCTGCAGATAAGCTTTGCTTGTTCTCCAAAAAATTAAAAATAGGCTTAGTTTACCACACGTCACTTTACTTATTTTTCATAGGGGAAAATCAGAGAAAGAGAATGGCATTTTAAATAGTACAAGGTAAAATTGCTAAGAACCACAAATGGCCACAGGTATAAGCAAACAAATATAAAAGGGCATCAAATCTGACTTTTGCCCAAATCTGACCCATTTTTTTTGTGATATTATGAAAAGAAATAATCTATTTTTAATTATATGTAGCAGTAAATCTAAAACATATCTGATGTTTTTGAAAAGAAAAAAAAAATCTGTCTGAATGGTCATGTTGCATTAAATCCATCTTCAGGTATCTAAAAGGTATTGAGCATTTAAGCCTTCATTCTGAACATAGCCTAAATTGCTGCAATCCAGCAGGGAATTCTTCTTTAAATTTTTAATACTTATGAAGAATATTTATATATATATATATATAAAATTGAAAATATATACATTTGAATATAGATTTGCTTAGGATTGTAAAATGTGTCAAATCTTATTTTTGTAATCATGTAAAGGAAAGTCCCTAGAGTCGCATTGGTCTGTAAATAGTCATCATTAAATGCTTCCTGAGCAAAAAATATATTTCAATATATGATTAAGAATTTTACATAACTGATATTAGGAAAACTATTAAATGTAGCCATTTTTATATCACATCTGCACTATAAGGTTGTTCAAAGGAGATGATTTTAAATTAAAACGAATAAGTATCCATCTTCATAGAAAGAAAAATAAATGTATTATCAAAATGTATTTCAGTGCTGTTTTTATAATAAATACTACAACTAATTTACATGCTGTTACATTGGTAGTAATACACTAGTGATAATAGTGATAGTGATGATGTTTTTTTATTTACAGTAGGGGAAATAAAAGAAACATTTAGGGGAAAATAAATTTTGGAACACATTTGCTCTGTAGGATTTTTTTTCTGTTTATAGTTCACATTGTCAAACATTTTAAAAGGAATAAGCTGAATCGTTGCATAAATCAGACCCACGGGTTGTGGTCAGGGCTTTCCATCCACTGTTTGAACCACGTTCTGGTCAGGTTCTGGCACTCTGTTAGTCCCGTCCTGCAGGCTGTATGGAGTGCATTCACCTGATTGTACCTGCAGAGGGAGACACAACCTGTTAGTGCAGGAACTGCTGCAGGATAAGTGCAGACACTGCCTAAACATCCTACTTTCTTTTGATCTGGACATGCTAAATATAACATCTGTACAATATAATTTATCTTATGTTGTAAATTTGCCCTTACCTTAGAGTCTCTTATTCTTGTTTTTCTGTCTTTTTTATCATTTATAATTTAGTTAATAATGTCTTCTTAGAAGTTAAATACATTTTTGCAGAGAGTTACAGGAGGTATACAACTTTTCCAGAACTCTGTGGTTTCAGGAAAATAATTGCACTGCAGACTACTTTGCATGGAGCCACGTTTGCTTGGCAGGATGAATGTGTGCTTGAAACCACAAAAAATAATGCTGCTTAAGTGGTTTCTGCTTCATCTGACTGATTTGAGGATAAGTGTCATCATCAAAACTCCTGCTATGTAATGAATTATCTGTTGCTCCTCTACTGGTTCAGCTTTGCAATAAAATGTGCTTTCCTTTTCGAATATTATAAAAGCTAAACCTTTCCATAATATTTAACTAACTTTAGGAATTTAAGCTTTCAGAAAACGGTTTTCCTGAGCTATAGTTACCTGTTATCTTAACTGCGTGTATGTATGCATGTATCTTCATTTGTGAGTAAACTCACTGGTCGGTGTGCTTCTCAGGAACTTTGGTCCAGTTTGACGTCAAATCCCTGAAGTACAGGAAGAGGGGAGTCACCTGTTTCCTGATGTATTCCTTATGAAGCACATAAATGGAAAAAGGTTCTGTTTTATCTGATAAAATGATCATGGCATCCAAACAGCTAACGTCTAAGAAGCCTTTACCTGCATGGGCTGATGGACATCAGTTCGGTCCAGCATGAGGTCAAAATAGTGCAGGTTGTTTAGTGCAGACTGCCACGGCATGTACTCAGTCTCCTTGGACAGGTAGGAAGTGGTCCTGAGAGCCAGAGTGGTAGACACCAACTGGGCTCTGCAGAGGGGAGACATATCATATCCAAACTGGAACAGATTTTAAGGAATTACAGATATGGCTCTTTTTCCACCAGTGCCTACTCAGTGTAGTTTGACTTGGCTCTACACGGTTCTAAGGGTTTTCAAAAAAAGACACCTCTTTGGACTCATTATCTGTATAACAGACACCCGTCCACACCTTCAAACAGTCAGACTCTAACCTCCACCATAACTAATACCAGAGAGCTGTCTAAGGACACCAGGGACGAGATTGTACACCTGCACAAGACTGCGCTGAGGCAATTTAAAATAGGCAAAGAGCTTGGTGAGAAGATATCGATTGTAGGAGAAATTATTGGAAAATGGAATACAAAATCACTGACAATCTCCCTTGACTTGGTGCACCATGAAAGGTCTCACCTCTTGGGGTACACCTGATCTTGTGAGAAAAAAGCCCTGAACTACATGGGGTAAACTGGTCAACGACCTGAAGAAAGCTGGGACCACACTATCAACAGCTACTATTAGTAACATGCTAGAGAAATATTTGGGGAAAACAGTTGTTACCGACTAAATATGTATTTTCTGCACTATTATACAAAGAAATTATTCTAAAATCATACGATGTAATATTCTGGATTTTTTACATTTAAGGGTAGCTATAATGAACATCACAAACCTAATTTATCAAGTGGGACAGCTTGCACAGCATCATTGGCTGCCAAATACTTTTTTACCCCACTTTAAAGATGAAAATTTTAGGCTGGCTAAAATAAAGTAGACTAGAAAAAACGAACGTTAACAAAGCTAAAAAATGTTTTTTTATGTCAAAACAGCTAACCCAAAGTATCTCTACGTATGGTACTGTAAGAAAACAAAACGTAAGAAAAGCTTTCATTAACTTAAATGGTAGGACAGCATTTCTTTAGGAAGGCTACAATAAATACAATGTTTCATAATAAATACTCAAGTACTCAATACCTGAGTAGTCTTTTCGTTAAATGCTTTTTTACTTTTTGGATTACTACTTTTTACTGTTACTTAAAATATGTGAAATATGTATGAGTGAAACATGTTGAAGTACTGTTACTTTTACTTTAATACAATTTGTGGCTACTCTACCTACCTCTGAAATTATGATTAGGTATGCTAAAGTAAGGCAACTCTTGCTAATAAGAGTAGGTTATACAACTTAATAATAAAAAAACTGAAATCATATTGAATTGAATTTAAATAATCTTATTTCAAGTTTAAAATTAAAACATAGATGATTCATATACAATGTCAAAAGAAAAGACAAAAAAAACGGCAACCACATGTAAACTTAGTAAACAAAATCAATTTGTTAATACAATTAATAAATCTCATAAAAAATTGAAAAGGTGTAGGAAGAACTTATTAGCTCCTATCCCCATAAGTACATTGTAGCAAATTAAATTTAAACAGAGAATTACGTCCCTAACTAATCATTCCTCTTCTGTTACATAATTATTAAATAAATTCTCTTTATACGATTTCCTAAACTTTTTCAAAAGTACTGCTGTATTCTGAAAAATCCTGTATTTTCTTTTCAATTTAATAAAAATAAAAAGCAGCAGTCTCAAGAAGCCGATACAAAATATGTATACGTCAGTTGTACGTTTTCATTTTCATCTTCCTCAGTTAATTTATATCTTTACTCAAACTTTGTAACCTGGCATCAGCCAGATCTATGTGTAGTCCCGCCCCGTGTCGAGCCTACAACCTTCGATCTGGAATCTTTGCAGCAGAAACCGTCTGAAAGAGCGAGGGCCGTCTGGTAGAATACTTTGAGCTGATTGGAGGACGCGCAAAGTAGCGCCCGGCTTGCATTGGCTTCTGCGTGAGCGTCAACTGCCGCGGACATGTTTGTTTCACTTACCTGGGCACTTGATACTATCATTGGTCACTGTCATAACTGAGCTCCTGCCCCAAAGCACAATGCTAACAGATGATTGGTCGGCGAAATATGGGTTGGAGGTTGAATAGTTTAGATTGGAGCAGTCTAAGATGGATTCTCCTAAGTTTGGAAAACTCCAAATCTCGCGAGAATCCATTTTGCAGAGCAAAACTTTACTCAGAATTATTATAGTTTTTGTGTCTGCAGGATCTTTTCCACTTTTGCGTACACAGAAACTAAGTATGCCCATTATTGCAACATGACGAAAAGAGGCGCTCTGCAGTGCAGCACTGTCCGCTGTATTTTCTATCACGGATGAAAACAACAAAGCACCTCTGATATGCTCCCAACTCGCAGGGGAATATCGCTAGAGATTCATAACAAAACATTGGTGAAATGAGGGATTTTTGTGACAGATAACGCCTTATTCAGAGGCTACACTTTGGTTGCCTCAACAACTCCCATTAAATGGATATACACCAATTTCAAACAAATTTAAACATCTACTAAAGGAGATTCAAGTGGCATCAAACTTGTCTGGGTGAGTAAATCAATGTAATGCACGCTAAAAATAAGGTCAAGGTGGAGAAAAAAAACAGTGTTTCCACTTTAAAAATCCAATTTAAAATGAGTGTATTATAACATTTTCTGCTTGCTGATCTAAAAGAAGTCATTAAGCAAACATCACTCTATCCTTCTGCCCTGATTTTTTTTTTTACATTAGATGACTTACCTGGCCAGGTTGAAAGCGTCATCCACCAGCTGTGCTCTATTGATCAGTGGGATTACCTGAGTTGGGATATAGAATCATGAGACAATCTGCAGAGAAATGTTGACAAAAAAAATAAACTTATCAGCAGGTAGGTATTCTTCCAAGTAAAGAGTGGCTAGTAACCTGGTGGTCTGTGCTGAGCTGAGAAAAGAGCCGCTCCCAGTTGCCCAGGTCGTAGTTCACCCGGTAATAGCCAGTTACATTGATGTTAGCCAGAACCCATGAAGGCCCACTCCTCATGTCCACATTCAGATCTGACAAAGACAAAAAAAAATTAATCATCTTTAGCTGATTGCTTTCAGCAGATTTAATCATTGTCATTACACACCTTCCTTCTCCACGAGCCACCAAATGTCTTCATGGACATTGCCGTCTTTCATCCAGCGCACAGGGATCACCCACTTATATCTGAAAATACCCATGGAATGAGAAAAGTGTCAGAAATGTCAGTATCCATCTGAGCAGCATTCACTGCAGGTGTTCTGCTTATCTCTACAAACTAACTTTAGATGTTTGTTCCAAAATTTGTATTACTGGGTCAATGCATCTTGGGGATTCAACACATTTATCTAACAATCCACAGTCTGGCGGTTTCATTTGAGCCTTTTTGTACTCTCGTTAGGTCCTATAGTTTTTCTAGCTTCACTTCATGTAGCTATACATTTTTTTTCCTGACTATTCAACTTTTTCTCTGTTCTGACAATATGTTAGACTTTTTTTTTTTTTACACAGGATTATTACTCTACTATCATGTAATAAATTCCTCCAGAACATGGATGGTCTCAATGAAATCTAAGGGAAGTCTTCAGGGGCTTAAAGGAACACAGATCTCCATTATGTGTGAAAAAGAATGAGAGTTCTCCAAATGCTTCCAGCATGCCTTTATCATCTGTATTTTTGCAGCGACATAGGGATTCTGGATGGTGCACATTCACGTTGTGTCCTGGACAAACTGGGATGGGCTGGCTTGGTCGTCAGGAAATTGAAGCTGAATTTCTGATAAAGGTTCATGACACTGATCACAAATATTGGCTGATGACTTAAGAGGAGGTTTTCATAATTAGTTTCTTAGTTAAAATAAACTACTTTTTTTCATACATCTGTTTGAGTAACACAAGTTTACTTTTTGAAGTTTATCTGTCTCTGAGTTTTGTTTTTAAATTAGCAAACAATTGGGCAGGAGACTGATAGACGAATTGACGCATCATGTGTTGTAATGTGAGTACTGTACTGATCCACTGTGGTGAAGAGGGAGCTGGGCCAAAAGGTGAAGTTCTTGATTTACAGGTCGATCTACATTCCCACCCTTTCTTAGATAACAAGCTTTGGGTAGTGACCGAAAGAACAAACTCGGGGATACAAACGAGTACAGGAAATAGGGTGTCTGGGGTCTCCAATAGAGATAGGATTAGAAGTTCAGTCATCATGGCGGGGCTCAGGTTAGAGCCTGAGCATTAGGTGCCTCTCTGGTGAGGAGTTCTAGATACATCCCACAGGGAGGTGTGGGATAATTAAATGCCATGTTAATCAAATAATGAAATGTCAAATTAATCAAACAATTATCTTACTGTTAAATGATTGAATAAATAATATTATGTTTAAGGTTGACATATTTTATCTAATGCTTTAGTGTGACTTAGTTCTGCAGCTTAGAATGTTCTGAGAAAGAAAGAATGTCTCTATAATGAACTGCAGCTTCGTTAGGGAAGGTGATGCCGAGAGATCTTGAGACAGAGCACATAAAGCTCCCCCAATTGTATAGGTGAGAAACCAGAAGAAAGTATCCCGTGTTACAGGGGAGTGACTGCTTAGGTCTAGTTTGTAAGATACAATGAAACTGTTTTCATATATTTGGGGAAAAAACACAGCACCTCAGACTCTCGGGGCAGATTGGGGCATGCTGGTCAGCCTAGAGCCTCCAGATATATCTGCAGAGAAATTGCTCATGTAAGCTTTGGTTTCTAAATAAAAGGTTCAACTTTTAGTCTTTTTCATGGTTCTTTCCCAATCAACAAACTCAGAAGAATCTAAGATTCCAACAGAAGACCCCCAGAGGAAGACTCAGGAAACACTAGAGGGACTATGTTTCTCCGCCGGCCTGGGAACGCCTTGGGATTCTGCTGTAGGACCTGGCCTACAGTGCTCTATCCATGAAAGGGAAAATAATAGATGGATACATTCCTTTCTTTTTGACAGATACACACCAAAAAGGGTGAAAATCTATATCTGTATATTTCATTTGGAAACAAAAAAAACTAATATTTAAAGGGTGTTTTAATTTCTACGTACTGACTGATCAGCAATAAGCTAAGATGACTGATTCCATTTCTTTTGCAAGAGGTTGGACTTTAGAAGAAAATATTGACAAAATCTAGTGAAACAGTGTTGCGTACTCATATGGTGATTGCACAGTGACATTTGCCTCTGGATCCAGCAGGAAGTGCCTCTGGGAAACCTTTCCTGTGCTTGTATCTATGGTAACCACTGGGAAGCCCATCTGAAGCACCCAGGGGTTCATGATGGCGTCAACTCGACGAGGAAGAGACACATTGTTGTCTTTCGCAGCCTGCAGAGATCAAGTTAGTGCGATGAAAGATTCTCAAAAGGAGTTCTAATAGAGTTCCTGTATTTATCAAACAGTAACGCAAAGAACCCAGGTCACTTACAAGAAGAATTAAAGTTTATACAGATCTTTCAGACATAGAAATCAGAAGTCATCATCTCACCATTTGCAGATGCTTCCACAAGTCTCTCCCAACTGTGTTACCATATGAAAAATATCTAAGGTAACTCTGTGAAAAAAAAATAAAAAAAGTGGTCGCTTTAAAGATGAACGCTAATTTAAACCACAATGACATCATGCTCTTCAATCCTGATCTTCAAACATACACTAAGTCCCTGTTTGAAGACCGACTCTGACAGGAAGTCCGATAGCATCCTCAACACTGCGGCGCCCTGAGACACAGACAGAACAGCAATCTTGTTATCAATATACTATCAGTTAAAGCCAAGATGATTAGTTTTCTGAGTTTTGAAGTTAAACTTCAAAGCCGCACAATTCTGGCTCAAAGAATTGATTTCAGCGTTCTTGATTCACTCCCTTCCCTTTTAAGAACCAATCCATTCACTCCACATTTGGCATGTTGTCACAATTAGTCAGTGCAATACAATAAAGGAAGGAAACTGGATTTGTTTATGTCCTAGACTGAATACCCTTTTACCTGCATTCTCTAATTTTGCCAATGGTGGTTTGCCCCACCAGAGAAAAGATACATTTGACAGTTGAGGTTCAGAGACCTCTTACATACTAGACTGAAATGTAGGTTTCTCGAAATCCATAATCAACTTCTTTGGTCTTAGAGGTGTCTGGGGTTGACCATTCAACATTGTTAATGCGGATTCTGATGGGACACTTTATAAATATAATATATTTCTTTGTAGGACAAAGAAAAGAAGCATTCACCACGCTGAATGAAGTAGTATAATGACATGGCGTTGAATCAGTGGGCTTCCTAAAGCTTATTTCCGCTTCTGTAATGTCAGCAAAAAACCAAAAACAAAACCAACAATAACTGCCTTCAAAATCACATCTTTTCTGGGAGTAAGACAATGGAAAACCACAAAAGTACGACAGTAAAAAGATGGTATTATTAATTGTCTGCAGTCCTAACTTGTCTGCATTAGAGAGTTTTTAAGTTTTGGAATCAGAAATGCAGATGAGTTGGCTTTCAAACTGGGAAAAAAAAATACTAGAGCTCACGATCTGGAATCCTTTAAGTTGGAACATTGAAAACTCCAATTAAACCATGTATTTTTAGGGAAATGCAGTCTAAAAAACAATAAGGAATATATATTAACAAATGATTTAAAGATGATAAACCATTAAATTAAATGTGTTCGTCAGATCCGCTGGCAGGAAAAAGTCGAGAGAAATTCAAAAATCTTTGTGGGTGTTTTGACCTTGTAACATTTTAAATAACAAGTTAAAGAGTAAACAGAGTTTGAGTGAAGTTTGTGTAAATATTGAAAAAAATTAAGTTGAATCTTTCCTGTTACTGTTTGTTGGACAGCCTGGCTGTGTTTACCTTGCTGTAGGAGATGGTGTCAAACTGCTCCATGATCTGTCCTGGGAAGATGATATCGTCTTCGTTAGAAGTCAAAGGATGAGAGGATACCAAGGCGTCGACTGCGAACACTTTGTGGACGTCGTCCAGAACTATCAAGTCTTTCTGAATTAAACAGAAAGGAGCAAATTCATTAACTGTAAGTGTAGAACGTGATAAAACGTTGTGCTGTGAAAAGCATTTATTTAGTTTTTGTCTTAATGAAATGTTTCAGAGAATTGCTAAAATTCTTGCATTTGTGGGAAGGTACACAACAAGGGCCAGGGCAGGATTTGATCCCACAACTCATGGGTGAGAGTCAAGCATGCTAACCAGTCAGCCAAAGGGATATCCCTGAGGCCAAGCAGCCAGGGCAGATCATCAAATGGAGCCATAGTGACAGGACTTCCACACTATCACACATTGAATAGAAATAAGTTGAGTAAATAGGAACAGCAGTTTTTAAATGATGATTTCAATACCTGATTCAATAACTAGTAGCGCCTCGCTCACCAGCAGCACCTGACGTCATTAGTTAGCACTTAGCGATAACAATGAGGCTTAAACATCACCACTGAGGAATTATGGTCTGCTCTACTTTGGAGAAATGTATGTCTTCAGTCAGGATGGAGCCATTATGAACATGAACAGTCTGTTTAAGGTCATAATACAGTATCTGAATTGGATTTAGGTCAAGACTTTGACTTGGCCAATTCCCAACTTAACTGCAAACATGCCTTAAATTGTTGTTCTGCTGTACATACAAGGTGGGATTGGACTGAAAGTTCTGTGATGAATGTTGGACATTCTCCTTCAGGATTTTCTTGTGAAGAGCAAAAAATTGCCATTCACTCCATTATAGTCAACCTGAGCTTGAGAAAGTAAATTAGCTCCAAACCCCAACCCCAGCTTCTTAATGTTTGATTGGTTGGTCTGTTTCTGAAATACTGAATTAGTTTTAGGTCAGATTCCCCACATCTTCCATAAAGGTCAACTTTTGTCTCTTCAGTCCAAGGACTGTTTTGGGTCTTATTTTTCTTTGGGTCAGTAGTGGTTTTGGCCTGAGAACTCTGCTGTAAAGGCCATTTTGTGACAAGTCTCTCTTTCTTATTGTTACATCTCGAACTCTGACCTTAGCTGAAGCAAGTAAGGCCTGCATGGATTTTGATGTTCTTCTGTGCTGTTTTGTGAATTACTGGTTAAATTATTGATATATTCTTGGAGTAATTTTGGTTGACCGGCCTTTAGTGGCAAGGGTCACCTCTGCTATATGTTATTTTAACAGTTATTAAATTGGCTAAGCCTCAGGTATGGTTTTGAACCCCCTTCTGAACTGTTTAATTTCAATAACTTAGTTTTCTGATGTATTTTTAAATATTTTTATTTAGAAAAAGTGGAACCAAACACAGAGTATTAAATTACCGACATATCCACACATTATCTACTTTTAGTCTTTTAACATTAAGGAGAAAATAAAACTGAACAAATTTTAAGAAATAGAACAGAATGTACATTAGGTCTATTTAAAGTTGTTATTATAACTGCTGGTCGGGTAATAATCAGACATAGGTTTGGTTTGTGAAAGCTCAGCCTTCGAATAAAAGTAGTATGTGCATAGTTAATTTATGATTTAACTAAGTGGGCTAATTACTGCTTTTTGTATTTAATCAATTTATGTTCATCCAATATTAAAAGTTGCGTATTGATACATGCAAGTGTTACAAAGAAGTAAAATCTGTAAGGGGGCAAACACTTTTTCACAGTATTCTACCAATTACTGGTTCCTTACCACGTCCCAGTTCGGTTCTGCGTAGTCAGCTCCCAAGTAGGATACGTATGAAGCAAAGCCTTCATTCAGCCAAACTTCATTCCACCACTTCAGTGTCACCAGATTACCAAACCACTGCAGCATGCCAGGGAAAAGGTTGATGTATCAACAATCCATGAAGTTTCCAATTTAAATAGGAAAAGAGTTACCATATGTGCTAGTTCATGAGCAATGATGGTGGCTGTGGTTTCCTTATTGCTGTTGGAAGCGGTTGCAGGATCATAGAGAAGGTTGGTTTCTCTATATGTAACCAGTCCCCAGTTCTCCATTGCACCAAAGTAAAAGTCCGGTAGAGCAATTTGGTCTGTGAATCAGAGGTCAAGGACTCAGAATTGAGGGATGAGTTTGCAGAGCTCCTTCACAGAACACTCACCTGACTTCCTCAGAGGGTAGGAGATGTTATAGTAGGACTGCAAAAAGTCCAGTATGGGTCCCGTTACATTTAGAGCATAGTTTCCCTGTCCCTGCTCAATGGCCTTCCTGCGAGCCCAGATTCGAATCTGACCACACAACAGGAAGATAGATAGGTTAAAGATAAATAGTTTAAAGCCAGTGACCATATTAGGCATGTTTTCTACATCAGAATTTCAGGGTCATTTACCAGAACTTCATGGTAAGCCTGTGTATGCCGACAGGGCCATTATCAAGGCAATTTCAAGAACCAACCAAATGCCAGTTTTGGGGTATATACTCAGAAATAGCCTGGGAGAGTCCCTGGGTGGGAGCTGTACCTAAGTAACACTGATTGGTTGTAATTCAGAGGGAAATGAGCAGACGTCACCAAACCAAAGCTTTGTAAAATAAGACATGTTGCTTTGCAAACAGAAACGTCTCCCATGTCGATCTCTTGTTATTCCATGCTGCTGTTGGCACCTTTAAGCACTGGTCGGTGCTGTTGCTCACTGCCAAAACATTTGTGTTATGCAGATGTTTTAGCTAATTCCTTAAAGGGCTACATTTGTATAGACACACAATGACTGAGCTGCTATTATAAAGATTTGGTTACAAATGACCCAGTTTTAACCAGGGGACTGGGTACATAGGGGTCACACCCAACACTGGGTTATTTAAACCCAATTGGGATTAAACTGCCAAACAATAGTTAATATAAGTCTTTGACATTGCCCAACTTTTTAAACTCAGCATTCGGGTTGAGAAACAGCCCAATGTTTTTTAGAGAGCGGCCAACAGATTAACCCCAATAGAGGAAAGTCAGTTAAAATTACCCTGGAGTTCCAATAGTGGAAACATGCCTATTCACTCCATAAGACTCCTTAAGATAGTATTATAATAGTATGATAGTATGGTAATAATTATAAAGTATGAGATGTCAGACTTGAATGTTTCCTTGAGCTGTACTCAGGTGAGCGTAGTCAGACACGACGATGGCCAGCAGGTAGGTGGACATCTTCTCGGTGGCTTCGAACCTCGTCTGAAGCAAAGTCTGTCCATGAACAGTGATAGCTGCTGTATCTAAACAGTGCAAACAGTTAAAGATTTGAATACAATGGTTGGTATTTGTACATTTTAATGATGTTGGATTTAAGCCATTCTAACAATAAGTTTTATCAAAAAGGAAAGTTTTTAAGCCTGGTGTTAAAAGTAGATAGTGTCTGCTTCACAGACTAAAACTGGGAGCTGATTCGACAGGAGAGGAGTCTGGTAACTAAAAGACCTGCCTCCCATTCTACTCTTGAGGTACTCGCACATCTTGCCACAGACCTCATTTGTTTAGGGTATGGTGGTCTCCCCTACCTGAGCCAAATCATTGGTCTACTAATAAGAACAAAAAAAAAAGATTCAGATCAAGAAGTCCTCTCAAACTCACCGTTACATGTCACACTGGCAACTCCAGAATTGGAAAATAGGAAAGATAGTTGCAGGTATAATGCTAAGTAATAACCTTACTAAAGAAATGTTGGACATGTCAGGAGGAGAATAATCAATGAAAGAGGTTTAAAAGACCCAGCTTTTGTTTTGGTTGTACACTTTAGCAAGTAAATCTGCATATTATTTTCATACTTAGCCTGATACATAGTATTTAGCCAGCCAGGTTAGCAGTAACCATACATGTGTGGGGTTGCTTCTCATCCCACGGAGTGGGCTCACTTACAGTTTTGCCCAAAAACAGCCATCAATAAGGAATGGTACCAAAACACCCTCCAACAGCAACTTCTTCCAACAACAGTTTGGTGAAGAACAATCCATTTTCCAGCATGATGGAGCACCGTGCCATAAGGCAAAAGTGATAACCAAGTGGCTCGGGGACCAAAACGATGATATTTGGGTCCATGACCTGGAAACTCCCCAGATCTTAATCCCATTGAGAACTTGTGGTCAATCCTAAAGAGGCGGGTGGACAACCAAAAACCCACTAATTCTGACAAAATGGGTTGCTATCAGCCATAAGTTGATTGAGAGCACGCCCAGTCGAATTGCAGAGGTCCCGAAAAAGAAGAGGCAACACTGCAAATACTGACCCTTTGCATAAATGTCATGTAATTGTTGATAAAAGCCTTTGAAAGTATGACGTGCTTGTAATTATATTTCAGTACATCACAGAAACAACTGAAACAAAGATCTAAAAGCAGTTTAGCAGGAAACTGTGAAAACTAATATTTGTGTCATCCTCAAAACAAGTGGCCACAACTGTTTATATCTATATATATATATATATATGAATACATTTTCAATTGACATATAATTTGCTAAATATTTAGCTTACTAACCAAATACGTAATTTGAAACAGAAACTTATAAATGAATAATATCGACTTTATAAAAACAAACCTGTATTTATTGATGGGGAACATCGATTCGGATGATGCTCCCAGTGACCAAACATCCTCCATGTCCTGTTGTTAACTTTTAATTTTCTTTAATATATTAAGTACTGGGGTGACTGTGCCTCAGTGGTAGAGTAGTTGGCTTGCAATCGGGGGGTCGTAGTTTGATTCCAGCTTCCTCCAGCCACATATCGATGTGCCCCTGGGCAAGGCACTTAACCCCCAAATTCTACATTGTCCTACCGAGCCGTGTCGGTGTATGAATGCGTGTGTGAATGGGTGAATGTGACTTAAAGGGAGTTTTTCCTTCCCACTGTCGCTGCATGCTTGCTCAGTATGAGGGATTGCTGAGAATTCCACGACGCAATCTTCTGTGGTTCTGTAATTTCTACACTAAACATTGTAATAACTCTTTTTGTAAAGTGCCTTGAGATGACATCTGTTGTGAAATGGCGCTATATAAATAAACTGAATTGAATTGAATTGAATTAAATCTCAAACACTTTGAGTGGTCAGTAAGACTAGAAAAGCGCTATATAAGTTCAGTCCATTTACTCTTACATTGGTTCTTTTGTTCTGTGTCTCTTCACTGTCTTCTCAAATCTCCAGACCGTCGTGGCAGATGAACGCTTGTACTGAGGCAGGTACTGCCAGAGGTTTCTTCCTGCTAAAGTTGAGTTTTTCCTCTCCACTGTCGCTACATACTTGCTCATTATGAAGGATTGTTGCCTTAGAGGATTGCTGTGGTGGCAGTCTGAACACAATCTGATGCGATTCCTTATATAGAAAACTTATAACTGATTGTATTATTTGTATTGAAATTACTTTTTTTATAAAGTGCCTTGAGATGACATCTGTTGTGAATTGGCGCTATATAAACTGAACAGAAATTTAATTGTAACTTTTTTTCTCTTTAAGTACCCGATTCTCAAATTTTCTTACAAACTTATTTTACTGCCCCTTTGGTGTTCTGCTGTAGTTTTCTCACCTTTCATTTAGTTTTTTAAGACAGAAAGATAATTATAGTAGGTAATTAACATTTTTCATCAAGGTTGAAAGTGATAGCTGAAGCCTGTCGGGTTGTGGTTTAAGGAGGCCCCAAATGCAGAGTAGCGTTTGTAGCCTTTACGGCCCATGTTTATTTAAGTCCAGTACAACACCCAGAAGGTTGATGAAGCAAACTTAGAAACAAACAACGACAATGATCTGACAAGAATAGACAGACACACAAGGGAATATATACTGTGGAAGGGTAATTAGGAGATGGAAAACACCTAGGAGCACGGGAGGAAAACACAGGTGACTAATAGGGTGCTGGGTTAAACAAACCAGGACGATTGACACAGACAGACGGGGAAGAAATAAACAGGGAAAGAATGACCCAGACAAAGATGGATCATAACAGTACCACCCCCCCCCCCCCAGGACCAAGGGAGGAAAGCAAGTCCAAAAGGAAACTGCCGACGTGGCGGCCGGCGGCGTGGGTGTTGGAGACGGCAACGGGAAACCATTAGTCTAGGCGGCTGGCGGCGAGGAACCAGCAAACTAGGAGGCCGGCGACGTTGGTGTTGGAGACGGTGACGAGAAACCATCAGTCAAGGCAGCTGGCGATGTGGGTGTTGGAGACGACAACGAGAATCCAGCAGTCGAGGCCGACGATCAGGAACCAGCAGACAAGGAGGCCGGCGACGAGGAACCAGCAGAGACCGGCTATGGTGCACCTTGTGTCTGAGAAGCCGGCGGTGAGGGAACTTGAGCCTAGGAGGAGCCAACTAGGAAGACTCCATTGGCTGGGACCCGCTGGAAGGTTCTGAACCGCTGTAAAGGTCCGCTGGCTTGGACCCGCTGACTGGCCTATGAACAGTCAATGGTGAGGTCTCTGACTTAGAGGAAATAACTGAAACTTCAGACTTTAAAACAGTCACCGGAACCATTCTGGAAATTTGTCTTTTCTTTTGAATAAACTCATATAGTTAAAAAAAAATTTCAAGCATCCTGGAGTCGTTCTTGAATTCTTTGAATAATTTTTCAAAATCTCCTTCTGTCCACATGCTCCAGAGGATGCTATCTCCGGCTGAGACAGGGTGGAGCTCAGAGGCCAGATGCGCCGAGCGAGGGAACGCGAAAGAGGGTTGCTGCGGCTGGGAGCCCTGAAGAGGAGGCAGACCGGAGTCACCGGAACAGGGAGCTGGAGGACAGCAACTCTGAGAGGGAGGTGAGGACGACCCAGGAGCTGGTGACAGGTCGCTGGAGGAAACTGCAGCTGAAAAATTGCTGCTTGGAGTGGCCCACTCAATGGCCGCTGGCTGCTCTGCTTTGTGACCGCATACCATGGAGGCCGCCATTGCTCCTCCATTGCTGTAGTACCTCCATTTGGCCGCTAGGCACCCATTGAAAAGCATTGGACTTTAGACATGTTAAAAACAACTTTAATGTCTGGTGCCCATTTTTTTTAAAACTTTCTATGGCTACACATTCTTCCTGAGATAACGCTGGGCTCATAAAAAACCTTGGCACCAGGCTGGTTTTTGTAAGATAATTTTTTAAAATCTTGCATAATTAATGAGGGAGCCGAGCCAATTTTAGCATCAGAGCTGAAGAAGCGGGAGCCGAATGGGCGTGATTTTCGACCGAACTACACGCCCATACTCGCCCCGCGATGGCAGAGTCTACAGTGAAGATCCCGCCCCTATGTCCTTTTTAGGAACATGCCTCGTCAGAGCTGGGGAGGAGGAGTCTGTGAATCCGCCATGAATTTCCCCATGAAGTGTGTCATTCTGGTAAATGGGGAGGAGTGAGGAGGCGCTGTCTATTTTTTTTTACAGTCTATGGGCCCACTCAGGAGCGATGAAAGAGGAAGCCGAGCTCTCCTGGAATCGAGATGGAGCAACTCGACGACTCTTCCCTCGCCGATGCCGGGAAGCAGACTGAGAACCAGTCCCAGAGGAATCAGGGATGGCTGGAAGACCAGAGCAAGGAGCCTGGGATGATGTCTGGTCGGACCAGGAGATGGAAGACTGGAGCGGAACCCAAGCACTCTGGCTGCTGCTGCTGAGGTCCAACTAGATGTCCTGGAGATCGAGGGAGGAATCCGGGAAGTTGACAGCGCTCTCCTCTGAATCAGTATCCATGCGGGCGAGGAAGAACGCTGAAGAAACACCGAATATATCTTCAGGGGAAGGTTAAGGAGCGACATGACGTTTGCTGGAGCTCAACAGAGCGGAAGTACGGTCTTCATCCCAATTCCGCAGTCCAGCGTCAGGAGGACAGATGGCTAATTGGGAACCCACAAATGGTGATTCTGAGCAGTGTCCATTTTTAACACACCAGTCTATCAAGTCCAGTAACTGTTCCTCTGGATGGGTGGTAACCTTTGTTGGGTCCGCTTGGTTGGATCGTATTGTCAGGTTGCGGTTTGGGGAGGACCCAAATACAGAGCGCCGTTTGTAGCCTTTACGGCCCATATTTATTTAAGTCCAGTAGAACACGCAGAAGGCAGATTAAACAAACTTGGAAACAAATAACGACCCGACATGGACTGACAGACACAGAAGGGTATATATACAGTGGAAGGGTAATCAGAAGATGGAGAACACCGGGGAGTAGGGGAGGAAAACACAGGGATGACTAATAGGGCAACAGATGAAACAAACAAGGATGATTAACACAGACAGACGGGGAAGAAACAAACAGGGAAAGAATGACCCAGACAAAGACGGATCATTAAAAAGCGCAGCTTTACATTTTAGTCGGACCAGATTGGCTTTGTTAAAACAATCCACAGTTGTACTCAGTTTTTCGCTCAAACCCATCAAAAGTAAAATATTATCCTTTCAGACTAATTCTATGAGTAAATCTGCAGGATTGTGAAATAGTGTTTTGTTTTCTTACCCATTTCCATGCCGTTGGACAGGGCGATAGTTCCATGTGGGTGGATGAGAGTTATATGAAAAACTGCTTTCAAGGCCGGCTCATCAAAACAAGGAAACGTTTTCCTGGCATTAGTAGGATGCATTTGGGAGGTTGCAACAATCCTGTGAAGAATTTAAACTTTTATATAGCATGCCTCTGTTTAAAAAGCAGAGATAATAAAACAGGGTAGAAAAAAAAACTACTTTTTGTTTCCATCTTCTTCATATTCGCTTCTGTAAAACCCAGCCAGATCATCAGCAAGCTCTCCTGTGAATTCAGCGTACAGCTGATACTTCTGTCCTGGTGTTAATCTGCTCTTCAGCTGAATAACCAGATACTGTGTTTGAAGCTGTAGCCAAGTTGACCTGATGTTGGGAGCAGATTCACCTCCTGGAAAAGACATTAAATATTAAAAGAAAACTGTTAAAAATCTTCTAATGAATAATCCAACAAATGGAAAAGCCACCTTTATGGCAATAACTTTCTGTAGTTTCTTGTCTGACTTTATCAGTCTCTCACATTAATTTGGAGGCATTTTGTCCCACTTTGCTTTCCAACATTGTTTCAGCTCATTGAAGTTTAAAGACTGTTGTGTATGGAGGTTTACCCACCTTCAAAATGCCAATGGGAGAACGGTATAGCGAGAAGAAACCAACCTGAGGCATCAAGATCTAATGTGTTGATACTTCAAGGCGTTTCTTAAAAATGTTCTCTCTCTGAGGGTCCTGCGACAGTATTTCAATCACGTTGAGGTCTGGATTTTAACTGGGCCTTTACAACAGAACTAAATTAATTATTCAATCTTCACTATTTAGATAAACGTCTCAAAAGATTTTAGTGCCACTAGGGACATTTATTTTGCCGAATTAAGACAGGAAGGGGTCAGGAATCGAACACTAAACCTGAGTCGAGGCCACAAAGTGATGTTGTAAAACTCTGGGATTGTTAGTTTGACTATTTGGCTTTTTTTCCCCATCAAGCGCCTTGAGTTGAAATTTGTTATTGTAAGTCAGCGCTATATGAATCAGTAGTGTAATAAGATGAATGAGAAAAAATGTGTTTTCTGTACCTTCAGCAGTTAGCCTGATGGAGTGTCCATCTTCCATCTCTGTGTAGTTTAGTTTGTTAGAGTGAATCAGAATCAGGTCTGTTGCTTCCAGACACTCAAACTGCACAATGGACCAACCTGGCAGAAGATGAGGGGAACAAGTGAGTGAATAAACACGAGATCAAAAACATTTACACTGATCTTACCAACACTATGGACCAGACAAAAATGCAAGATCCAAACAATGTTTCTTTTTGTTTGATTTGGTGATCATCTATTGAATGTAATCAAGGAAAAATTGGTTCATTAGCTGCTCCATCATACTGGATTATGAAACCATCTAACAACAGTTCTGATAGGCTAGCTACACTGGCCCTGTGGTCATTTAAGTTGGAAAGAAAGGGGAATAGACCACATCAGCACATACTTACATACCGCTTGGCCAGATAGTAAAAGTGTTTGACTTACTGTACTGTAGTTTAGGTCATTCATCCTTGCATCATTTTGTTCCAGTTATCTGAGATAACAGGTACAGCTCCTACATGCAGACTTTCTTTTCACTATAACAACCGCTGACTCATTCCAGGGGATCTCAAGACCAGAAGCAAAATACTGTTCCTTAAGAAAAATCTGGGTTTACCATTTGTCTCCTCCCAGTGGGATGTGTGTCTGAAGAATCCTCAAAATCTAGGTACCCTGGATGAGTCCTGATCAGATGCTCGAATCACTCCTTTTTGACTTTGAAATCTTAGTGATGTGAAGGAGCATCAGGAAGCCAATTAAAGCTGCATTTTTCTTGTTCTTCTTTTTCAACTCTCCTTCAGAGGTTTACTTGGTCCTCCAAGTGTCCGGTAGGTTCTAGAAGAGCTCCAGGTTTCCCATTCCACCAAACTAAACACACCTGAGTCTGGGCTCTGCTCTCCTTGTCTGAGTGACTGTACCGTTTAGTTAACGAGACATCCATCTCTATTACCTCTTCGAATACCTCCCACACCGTTGTTCCCAAACCAGCTGTTTCAGGAGTCCCCCTGTTGATAACCAGGCCCTGAAGGCCCCTACTATCATCTTGACGGCTTCCATCATGGTTACTTTTAAATCAGGGGTCTTCTAGTTGAGCTTCAGGCCAAAGCTCCCAGAAGCTGTGTCCACAGTGGAGGTCCATAACCTCCGTGGGAACATGGGGCAATCTCCCCTGGAAATGTGGCTTGAAATTCTCAACATGTGCCTGTCTGGGCTTCCCACATTCACTAACACCACTCATGTTTTTCAGGTATAACCTCACCAACTGTTTAAACACAGCACCGGGGGCATGAATTCAATTTAATGGTAGTATTAGCAGCTTTTGGGCCCTAGATGCTTTATATTGCAAGGCCAGTTTATCTAATGTGGTCTTTTGGCAATTTTGAACACCAGGAGGTGTAGAGAGCAACAAAACAGACTGCTGTGTTTGTTTATTTACATGCATTTTTTAAGTATTCAATGAGTTGTACTTGTAGAAAACAGCTTTCCAGCTCAATCAAAACTCTCTCCCTGTTAGCTATTGATCCTTCAGTGGATGTGCGATTACAAGCCGAAGTTTAATATTTCGTTGACCAGCGGTGTCACTGCAATGATAGGCAGACCTGCCGGAAAAGTTTTAAGTCCCCTGCTATCCTGGCAGAGAGGCGCTGTGCAACATTGACACACCAACGGAAGAAGTATGAAATGAGAACGTCCCCGTCAATACGTGTGCGAGTGGTTGCAAACACGCTGAGGGAGAAGTATAAACTATTCTTTAGTTTTGATGATATGACTGCAAAATAAATCATTGATAAAAGATGGTTTGGTACCCAATAGACTTCTGAATCGCCCTATGCATAGACAAAGTGTTTTTTTATGGACATCACTTGCCTCTATACAAACACCAATAACAAAACACCATTTGGGTTCAGATTGGAGAGGCCTGACACCTCTCTCACACCCCTCTAAGTAGCTCTATCATTACCTGCAGGGGCAGCGCAGTCCTGGAGGAGCACAAGAGAATACTTAGATGACACCTCTTCCTGCACATCATCTAAAGACCCCAGATTTTGGGTACATAAGAGATATATGCAGTATTTCTGATGCCCCTCCCTCTTGTAAACTCAAATGCAGAGGAGGATCCAGACCCTCTTTGGGAGTTATGTTTAGGTGGTATCTCAGTCTCACATTCCAGGTCAATCTCATAACCTGAAGAATTTATAACCTGAAGAATAACCTCAGAATTTAGGCTTTCACATAAAATGTGTTTGTAATTTTAACTGGAATCTGGGATCAGTTTAATGTACATTTTCCCCAGACTGACTGAGGAACGTGTTGCCATACTTACAGCTGCTTTCTGCAGCTTTAGGGTGAAAACTTTTACTAACCGGTGAAAATGTAGAGGCTGGAGTTTGGGTTGGACCTGAGTCGAGGCCACAAAGTGATGTTGTAAAACTCTGGGATTAAACTTCCAGGCAGACGATGCCTGAAGAGAAAAAGCATAAAAATGAAAAGAACACCGAGTGTGTAATGTGGAATTACATAAATGCTGATTAAATTAAGGTTTTCATTTGGTTTTATTTGGTAAAACTCCTCTAGATGTTGTGTGAGGTGTTTGTTTCTGCTCTCAGACCTTCAGCTTTGCTGATGCAGTGCTGTTATGAATCTAATTTGTTTACACAGATTATCAAAACGGAAAACGTTCCCCTATTATTGTTGTATTTAAGATTCATTTTTCTGAAGCTCAGCCACAGCAGAACATGTTGCCATCTGAATCTTCACAATACCAATTGAATACAAGCACATTTCTTTGAAAAATGAGAAACTCTGATGTTGCTTTATGGTGGGAATCTTCTCCTTGATGTGTTGATCTCTTGAACCTCTGCATGCTTCATCCAAATACATCCTGCTGTGCTTCGTAGTGGCTTTCATGTCCTACCTGTCCCAAGGAGCTGTGACGTCGCCATCTCCTTCCCCTTCTGTTAAAGCAATAGTCCACAACGTGACGATGGTTGCCACAGAAAGCAGGGCTAAGATGACGCAGAGAACACGCAGCCAGCTGACTTTGCATCTTTTCTTCATTGTACTCCTGATCTGCTGATGCAGATTAAAGATTAGCTTTAAAATCCCGCAGCAGCTCAGTCTCTGCTCCGCTGCAGATAGCTGAATAAACCTGAGCTTGTCTGGTTAGCTGAGTCTCTGCAGGAATGAAAAACAGAAGTGCCTGACAGTGGTTAACCTCCCTCTCGGCTCCCACATAAGGAGCTGTCATTCCAGAAATGACTGGATTATATATTAGGTCAGGGAAACTTTGGTGAGAACCGACTTTGCTGATAATCAGTGATAAACTACCCAGAAAGTTAGTGCATGATGACCCTTGGGTCGTAAAACTCTGCGCGTCTGCCGAGAGTTCTCACACGTGTGACGCAGGGATTTTATCATCTCTGTTTGTCAGAGTTTGAGGGTCAAATGCTTCAAAACACTTAAGAGAATAACAACACAGAACGGCCTGGATGAGACTTTTCTCCAACATCTTTGGATTCCTGGGCATTTGTTTCTGAGTTTGAATTTTAGTTTTGCAGGCTGTGCAAATGCAAATTGAATAAAGTTTGGCATTTATTTTTAGGGTGTTTTTTTTATTATGTATTTTAAATGTAATTTTTTGTCCCTTGAGCATTTTTTTATGATTTTGACTTCTATTTAAAGTACATTCTCAAATACACAACACTACAATTTGTTTTCCTTTTTATTTATTGCTTCAATTGTTTATCCCTTCATATTGTCATGTTTTATTGTTTTCTACTTGTTAAAGATATAGATACACTATTTAATCTTAAAGTCATTTTTTGTACAAGGTACAGATTTTTTTTTTCTTTTATCAATTGTTGTTTCATTTACTTGTTTAAATTTTTATAGGTAAAGGCTTTAGATAAGTCTGACTTTTGCCTCCACCTGCTGTGCATTTGAAACACATTTACCTTGTAAAATTTTATAATTTTTATTGTGCAAATAAAGCAAAAATAAAATTCCCTATCCTTCACCTGCAAGATGGAAAAATAATTAATCAAAATCTGTGTTTCTGATACATTTTGACTAACACAGGCTGCATTTTGCGTGTGGTGAAAAAAGCAACGTGTTGTATGTTTTTCTAAAATAAAGCTATTAAAACTGGTACTTTAAGTGCTTAAAATATCAGAAAATTCATGAGTATATGGAATAAGGTTAAGAATAACATGAACTAGAACAAAATTGAAGAAAAATCTTTATATATTTGATGTTTTTTGTACTCTGTTTCAGTTTCTGGTGTTAAAAGCATTCAGATGGAGCATAAAATAAAGGTTATTGAGTGTAGTTTTCCTGTCCTGGGATGATAAAACTGTAAAGGGATAAACCAAAGTACTGGGTTGGCCTGAAAGTTTAAAGTCGCAATAAAATAACTCACAATTTTCTGCTCTGAATGAAGAGAACAACTTAAGCAACAAACTCCATCAGAAATATGTGTCCAGCTCCAGACTTTAGAGATAGGTAAATTTGATGTTTGAGTCCTGATAAAACATTAACATTAGCTAATTAAGTATTTCCAAAGTAAACTATACATGAGCTTGCGAGGCTAATCTGGATGCAGTCCGGATTCTTTTCCCAACAAAACTTTAGTGATATCTTAAAGTAGAAAGTCCAGAATAAAGAATATAGCACAAAATGGATTTAAGGGCTGTAGGGTTTCAGGAAAAAATTGCATTGGAATACTGTTGCTGCACTTTTTTCCGAGTCAATGGCTTTTACTTTCCGAGTCAAGGGAAGTAAAAGCCCAACCAACAGCCCAAAAACCTTAATATTACCCAGAATCTATGCATGACATGTGAAATATATTTTCCTGACAAATTTGACATTAGTCAAGGTTGTGATTCAATATATACTGTGCCCCTCAAACTTAAACTAAAATTTAGCCCCAGTGTGAGTCAGATTTCACAGTCTTATAGAATTGATTCATTTAGAATGGGTTTGTTTAAAGGGGTAAGAATTTGTGATTTCATTTTAAACAGATGAAGGCCAACTATAATTTCTATGCAATAAAATACAAAGTGTTGTTTGCATTATTGTTTGCCAGTGGTCTGCAACCTTTCAAATTAAAAGAACCACTTTTGTCCCCTACTGCAATAAAAATAAAAACTATGTAGAACCTAAAGAAGATACGGTTTAAATATTTTAAATGAATTATTTTGTTTTGAAAGTCAGGAAAATAAACTAAGATGTATTCATAATTTTTGATTTGAGAACAAAAATGATTCATTTAACTTTTACAAAGGAATACAAATCTTTAGTTTGGACAATAAATCCAACTAATGGGTTCCTTTGAAAAGCTAAAAAACAAACAAAAAAACAATGAATGACTTTTAAAATCCTTGGATTATTGTTGTAGATATTCTATGCAAATACAGAAAAACGCTAAAAGAACGCTTTCTTTATGATAAAACACACTTCATACTTTGTTTTATAAAAGCCACAGTGGAGGGGGCAGAAATCACAAGGTTTTGGAGCTAAAGGTTTCAGATAAATTGTTCATAGTTTCTCAGAAAATCTGTTGCCTTGCGTGTTCCCTTATTTTTAGATCAATCCATGATAAGTAAAAAGCAAATGAGTTTGTTAACCTAGTCAACTCTGCTAACTCATTCAGGTAAAAAAAAAATAACTTCAAAAATTTAAAGGAATAAATTGGTTTTCTGTAGGGCCATGACTTAGCTAAGAACCGGCTGTAAACTGAATCATTAGCCTGTCGCAAAGCTGCGATTTGTTCCTATTTCTTTTAAATCCATTAAAATCCCAAGCATCCTAATTTTTACAGACAGAAAATAGGATTTTAGTGCCAACCAGATGATTGAAATCTATTAACTCAACCTGTGAGAAGATAATCCCCTTTGTTGCAGTAAAAATCAAGACAAAACAAAACAGCAATTCAATTAAATATTTTAATTGGCATTTTTTTCAGAACAAAGTAAAACTCTTGGTTTACGATATCTGAAGGCTCTCATATCAATCAATTTCATCATATTTGGATCCGTGAAATTGTCTACAAGGATTTATAGAAACTTCTCTATGCTAAAGTACATGGAATGCCGTCTGTACCATCTCACATAAAATCAGACATTAACACAACTTATAAACTCTGTGAACAAATTATTGAATTTAGACACGAGATGGCCAAGGATACAACTGCTGGTTCGAGCTCATGAGATGTTTTTAAACAGCTTTCATCACCAAAATCCATCCATTATCTATACCACTTATCCTCGAAGTGGCTGTGCAATGCAGACCCTAGACAGGTCGCCAGTCATTCCAACATTACCAAAATAAACCTGAATTTAATATTATGCAACTTTTGCCATCAATTAGCTTAAACAGTTATTTTCTGAGACAATTTTAAAGTTTAACCCATTTACAGTGTGTATTACGACACTTCTCTCAGTTTTATTTTTTGTATTGTAAAATAGGTTGTTTTGTCTCACCTTAAACCAAACTGGACCACTAAGCTTTAGTGGTAAAACATAAAGCTTAAATGTTACTTTGCTGTACAAAGATTATTTCAATGGAGAGGGCATTGTTTTAATTAAATAAATAAGGATAATAAGATTGTATGGTTATGCGCTTTTGAACCAGTCCAGAACACTTTTTTTGTTCTCGTCGACCCATTTCATGTTGGCTTGGGTTCTCTCGATGGACTGGTCCACTGCCAAAGTCCCCGACCCGAAACCCACATCAGCGTTATCCTCCTTGAACTGCCTCAGCTGAAACAAAGCAGAACGTAAATCATCCGGTCTTGCTCGCTCATGGTTTACAAATAGTTAACACGTGAACACACAAGCAGCTTTTTGGTAGAACAGGTCTGATTTGGATAAACTACAACCCAGGATTTCCCTCCTGCTTCTTTTTCTCCAGCTATCATCAGAGAAAGGTTGATGTCTTAGATTTTCTGGCTTTATTGGGGGAAAAGGTTCTCTAGCAGCCACATGTTTTTGCATTGGCCATGACAAGGACAGTTTTACTATGAAGGACAAACTTTCATGGGAACATCTGGTCGTCTTCAGAAACTGCCTCTTAAATTGCATTGCGGGATTTGTTCATCATTGAGGCAAATATGAGCTTTCAGTTGTAATTTCCAGATCAAAACCATAAATCAGCAGTAGCTCATTGGCATATTTAGGCAGTTTCCAGAAATATATATATATACACTACCGTTCAAAAGTTTGGGGTCACCCAAACAATTTTGTGTTTTCCTTGAAAAGTCACACTTATTCACCACCATACGTTGTGAAATGAATGAAAAATAGAGTCAAGACATTGACAAGGTTAGAAATAATGATTTTTATTTGAAATAAGATTGTTTTTACATCAAACTTTGCTTTCATCAAAGAATCCTCCATTTGCAGCAATTACAGCATTGCAGACCTTTGGCATTCTAGCTGTTAATTTGTTGAGGTAATCTGGAGAAATTGCACCCCACGCTTCTAGAAGCAGCTCCCACAATTTGGATTGGTTGGATGGGCACTTCTTGCGTACCATACGGTCAAGCTGCTCCCACAACAGCTCAACGGGGTTCAAATCTGGTGACTGCGCTGGCCACTCCATTACCGATAGAATACCAGCTGCCTGCTTCTTCTCTAAATAGTTCTTGCACAATTTCGAGGTGTGTTTTGGGTCATTGTCCTGTTGTAGGATGAAATTGGCTCCAATCAAGCGCTGTCCACTGGGTATGGCATGGCGTTGCAAAATGGAGTGATAGCCTTCCTTATTCAGAATCCCTTTTACCCTGTACAAATCTCCCACCTTACCAGCACCAAAGCAACCCCAGACCATCACATTACCTCCACCATGCTTAACAGATGGCGTCAGGCATTCTTCCAGCATCTTTTCAGTTGTTCTGCGTCTCACAAACGTTCTTCTTTGTGATCCAAACACCTCAAACTTGGATTCATCCGTCCACAGCACTTTTTTCCAGTCTTCCTCTGTCCAATGTCTGTGTTCTTTTGCCCATCTTAATCTTTTTCTTTTATTGGCCAGTCTCAGATATGGCTTTTTCTTTGCCACTCTGCCCTGAAGCCCAGAATCCCGCAGCCGCCTCTTCACTGTAGATGTTGACACTGGTGTTTTGCGGGTACTATTTAATGAAGATGCCAGTTGGGGACCTGTGAGGCGTCTGTTTCTCAAACTAGAGACTCTAATGTACTTATCTTCTTGCTCAGTTGTGCAACGCGGCCTCCCACTTCTTTTTCTACTCTGGTTAGAGCCTGTTTGTGCTGTCCTCTGAAGGGAGTAGTACACACCGTTGTAGGAAATCTTCAATTTCTTAGCAATTTCTCGCATGGAATAGCCTTCATTTCTAAGAACAAGAATAGACTGTCGAGTTTCAGATGAAAGTTCTCTTTTTCTGGCCATTTTGAGCGTTTAATTGACCCCACAAATGTGATGCTCCAGAAACTCAATCTGCTCAAAGGAAGGTCAGTTTTGTAGCTTCTGTACCGAGCTAAACTGTTTTCAGATGTGTGAACATGATTGCACAAGGGTTTTCTAATCATCAATTAGCCTTCTGAGCCAATGAGCAAACACATTGTACCATTAGAACACTGGAGTGATAGTTGCTGGAAATGGGCCTCTATACACCTATGTAGATATTGCACCAAAAACCAGACATTTGCAGCTAGAATAGTCATTTACCACATTAGCAATGTATAGCGTGTGTTTCTTTAAAGTTAAGACTAGTTTAAAGTTATCTTCATTGAAAAGTGCAGTGCTTTTCCTTCAAAAATAAGGACATTTCAATGTGACCCTAAACTTTTGAACGGTAGTCTATATAGCTGCAGTAATTTTGAAATATAATAAAACACTTTATGCATTATGTTTTAAGAAATATGTATGTAAGATTATCTTACTACAAAGTTCTAAAAAATACAGTATAGAAAATCTGTTTTATTATGTAGATATTTCTGAAAACTACAAAACAGGATTTCTTTACAGTAGCTTTCACACACACACACACACACACACACACACACACACACACATATATATATATATATATATATATATATATATATATATATAACAAACAGAATTTTGGCTTCTATTTGTATGTCACCTGGATGTGGTGCATAATGAGTTTCTGTCACCTGGGATGACAGCTGTAATGACACCTCTCTCTCCAGTTTAAGTCTGTTTCTTTGTCTTTGTCCTTATTTATTTTGTCAGCCCTGATTGATTTAAATGACTTTTTTTTTCGTAAAGTGCCTTGAGATGACATTTGTTGTGAATCTGCACTGCATAAATTAACTGAATTGAATTTACAAATTAAAATAAGATAAATACCAAAACTGGCAATGAGAAAGCATGATTAGTTAAAAAAAGATTGGCCCACTCTGTGAATATTGTACCACTTTTTAACTTATTCAGAAAAAATGCTCCCCTTTCTTTTTTTATTTTTTGGGTCTGAATGGGTCTGAACAGTAGTGCTGCCCCAATTAATTTCAAATATCTTTCATCACCACTAACATCTATTGAAGCTTTCAGATCAAAATCCTCATATACGCATAAGAATTTGCTCTGTAACTAGCATGAATTTCTGTTCTTTCTAGACGTCAGATCATTTCAAAAAAACCTCTAACCTGCTGTAGCTCAAACTCCGTTGAGAAGCGTTTTGTGACTCCATTGATGAGGTTGGAGAAGGAGAACGATCCACCACCGTACCTGTGAGAAGAAACATAGGACATCAGAGAAATAATAAAAAAAAGAAAAATAAGCAAGAAGCTGAGAGAAAGTAGGAGGAAATTATGAAAAATATGTCGGCTGCTTTCTCAGGTTCATTTAATTTAAAATCCTTTTGACATATCATGCAATAAATCTCTCTCTAATTCACCCTGCCATTGAAGCTAAAGCTTTTATGCAGTACTTACACAAATCATGAGTCTAAAAGAAATACGAAACTTTAATACAGATGGTTTTATGAGGATCAAAGATCAGAACGATCAATAAAACCTTGCACTGATGGTAAACAGCCTGATAAAAAACGCAGTTCTCCTTTCATGAAGGTTCCTCAGTTGACTGTTACTCAACAGATTATACAGAGCCTATAAAAAGCGGCCGTGGATGTTTTTTTTCTTTTATTCATTTTACAAATTAATTGTAATCAAGAGAATATAGGTTTTTGACAAAAATTCTGAAAAAAATATATTTTTTTAGAGTTAGCATAGTGTTCTACAAAACAGTGGCAGTTCAATTCATATATTTAATCCAAATTAGGTGACTGCATAAATGACAATCACCTGAGTGCAGTGAGTGTGTCTCCAATGAAGGCAGTATAAAGACACCTGTTTCTGGAAGGTCCATTTACTGGTTGATTAGTATTCCTGGATACTGCTGGAGCATGAAAACCAAAGCCTGGTTTAAAATTCTCTGTCTGTGTAGCAATGGAGACACGCAACGCCATTATCTGTCGACGCAAGGGCTCTCCATCACTCCCGCGACGACGGACGGAGTAGAGCCCAACTTTTTCACGCATGTCATGACACTAGATGCTTTACATTGCAAGGCCAGTTTATCTAACATTGTATTTTGTTTAATATTAAACACAAGGAGCAGAGAAGAGCAAAACAGACGACCGTTCTCGCTCTCGGTCGGCCATTGCTCCTTAAAATGAATTTGCATTTAAAAGTTGAAGAGGATAAACTCTAGTTGACCAGAGACGACACTAAAATGGTCAGCAGACCCGCCAGAAAAGGTCAGCACCCCCTGCTGTCCTGGTGGAGAATTGCTTTGCAACACTAAAACACAACTGACAGAGATTGTCCAAGGCTTATGTAAACTAAGTGGTTGCTTAAGGCCCTCCCAACTCATCCGAGGCCCCCCATTCATGCTTAAATTGAAGAGGGACAACAAATGTTTGTGTGGTAACTAAGCACGTTTCTTTGTAACTAATTAATTTTGTAAAGTTTTTCGTTTAAAATTCTATTTTTATTTAACAAACATTTTTAAATGTTGCAAAAATATTTCAATCAAATTCATTTACAGGAATAAAAATGTACATACTGTACCACTTAATTTACAAAAAATGTGCAATATATTTAAAAATGTTGATTAAATTATAATAGAATTAAAAATGTGTTTTTTTTAAATGAACTGTTTGAGTGTTGTGTTACCATGGTTAAAATCTGAAGCTTTAGTTTAACCTTTATATTTTGTTTGAGCTTCAAATTGTCTTAGATCATATTATCAATTATCTCTGATTGATTTTTTGGATCAGCCAAATAAACTTCACCTTCTTTCCCAGATTAGACCAAATCTTGATTGAAACACCGATATTGTGGGTAGTGGTCTTAACAGAAAGGGTGAAACAGGAAAACGTCTCCGTTAATACGTGTGCATGTGTGTACAAACTTGCTGATGGAGAAGTATAAACTACGCTTAAAGAACACTGCAACCAAATCAGAAAAACAAGATTATTGAATAGTATCAGTACAGAGAAACATCCTAAAATTCTCTAAGGCTGTGAAAATCCCCCATGTTAAATTCATTAATAAGACATGGAAGGATTGTGGTCCATGTGTAGATCTTCCTAGATCAGGTTGTCCTCATTAGAAGGAGAGAGGCGAGAGAGGCCACCAGGACACCTCTGAGATGAGACAAATTCTGTAGACAAAAATGTTGCTCAGGTTCTTCACCAGTCAAGGCTTCACCAATCAAAACTCAGATTATGGATGGATTTGATTTTGCAAGAAGGGAAGTAGGAGACTCCATGATCAAGTGGAAGAAAATTATTTTTGTCTGATGAGACCAAGTTGGAGCTTTTTGGACATCAGACACACCATCCCCACTGTGAAGCAAGGTGGTGGCAGCATCATGCTGTGGCGCCCCGAAGCTTCCAGCTAAAGCTGCACAGAGACGGTCTGAAAAGAAAAATGTGGATGTTCTGGAGTGGCCTAGTCAAAGGCAAGACCTCAGTCCCACAGGGAATGTGTGTCAAGACTTAAAAACTGCTGTTCACAGCTGAAAAAGTTTAGCAGGAAGAAGGGAGGAAAACTGCAGCGTCCAGGGGAGAATTTTGTACAGTAGTCAAAAAAGCCTAATTTTGTTTTTCATGATTGATTTGCAGTGTTAGGCAAGTTACAAAGAAATTGTAATATATTTCACATTACTAGTTGCAATGTCAAAAATGTAATATGTTTGCATTACATATTACTGTCTTAAAAATGTAACTGAGTTACACTACTTTAAGTTACTTTTGGCAAAACATCTTAAATATCTAACACGACTTCTAACCACTGTAACTTCAATGTACATTTTACACAAGTGTCACACCACAAATACTGTATTTTAAACACGATTTTATTAAAATTAAGTCTCTAGTTCCTTTGCATGCCTTCTATTTCATGGTAATGTTTGTTAAATCTAATCAAAAGAAGGTGCTGTAAGTACTCATCACAAAGATGGTTAACAAAGATTAGATGTCTGAAGTCTTACAGCAGATGGTTAGGAAAACAGTGTGATTAATGTTTAAATGTACAGTCGGATCTTTTCCTCAGCCGTCCTGATTCTCTGATGTTTTAGTTTTGAGCAACAGGAAGTGGATCTTGTTCTACCTTATCCAACTTGATTTGGTCTGTTTCATTAGTTGGCAAGAAAATTTTTATTAAACGCAATTGTAACTTGAGTTACTGACATTGTAACTAGTAATATATTGCTGTATATTTTGTAAGTCATGCATTACATTACTCAGTTACTGAAAAAACGTATATATTCCTGTAACTAATTACTTTTGTAATGCATTACTCCCAACACTGTTGATTTGTAAAACCAGTAAGAAGAGAAAAACATTAAAATGGATGAATACTTTTTATAGAGACCGTATATATCTGCATGTGAATTTTACAGCTGCTTAGTTTAAACTGGGTTCAGCGTCCCACTCACTGAGTGAAGATGTGATTCCACCGAGCCCTGATGAAGTCCCACGCCAGAGACTGACCGACCACATTCTGGGCGATGTAGACGATGGTGGAGGTGGCGTCCTGCCTTCGGATCGGGGAATTGTCATCGAGGGTGTACTCCAGATACCTGAGGGAATAAAACCAGAGTTAGATGCCGGTCAGTGTCAGATGCTCAGTGTTAACCTGGCTGATGAAAATGATTAACCAACCTGTTCAGCAGCCACGGTTTTGTGGTGCAGGCCAGCGCAGCACGCAGTTTATCAGCTTCGATGGCGATGGTGGCATTCGTGAACTTTTCCCAGGCAAAGTTCCACTCTTTGGCGCCCCCTGCTGCGATGGCATTACAGTACACAGTGGAGCGCAGGTTGGGGTGAATCCTGGAGAGAGCTAACATCACTGTGATGGACGGAAAAGTCTCTTTGCACAGCCTTTTATACCTCTGAGATAACACTCACGGGTTTACGTCTGTATCCATCCACTGTCTGAACCAAGCTTTGACCAGAGTTTGACATTCATCTAAGCCAGTCTTACAGGCCAGGCTGATGGTATTCACCTGATTGTACCTGTAGAAAGATTACAAAAGACCTGGAGTTAAAACTGAGGACGAGCCAGCTTGTGGTGACACTCAAAAATCCATCTTTTGGTTGTCGATGTTGGTTTGGTGGTAAACCCATATTTACAACCTTAACAACACACTGAAGATCTGAAGATCTAGAAACGTTTCCGGTAAAAGAACAAACTGAAAGACTTTTACACATAAATACCTGCGCAGTTGTGTGAGCCAATCATAAACGTTCAATGTTATGCCAGATTATAACAACCAAAAAGATTAGTTAACATAACTATGCAGATGATACTCAGCTGTACATTACAATGTCACCAGGTGATTATGTAACCATCAAAGCACTAAGTAAATGCATAGAGCAAATCAATAGATGGATGTGTCATAACTTTCTCCAGCTCAATCAAAACAAAACTGGACCTAAAGAGGAACAAGCAAGAGTCAGCACACAGTTTCAGTTAATCCAGCTAGAAACTCACTGATCAGGTGAGTAATCTAGGTATAATAATGGATTCGGACCTGAACCTCCAGGGTCACATAAAGGCAATGATGACAAGGTCAGCCTTCTATCACCTGAAGAACATTTCTAGGTTTAAAGGACTGATGTCACAAAAGGACATCGATAAACTAATCCATGTGTTCATCTTTAGTCCACTCAAGTTTACTGCAACAGCGTCCTCACAGGTCTACCTAAAAATTCTTTAAAAACAAAATAAAATATATTTTTTTCCTTTCTTATATTTAGCAAAACTTTTGTGGAGCCATTATGGAAGAAGGTGACTCCTAAGCCTCATTTTGTTCCTGATTCTTTAGTTAGATTCATTACCAATTTACAGCATCTTCACAGGTCTGCCTAAAAATTCAATCAGACAGCTGCAGCTGATCCAGAACGCTGCTGCTTGCGTCCTCACTAGAACCAGACGAGTAGTACACATTACCCCAGTTCTAAAGTCCTTACACTGGCTCCCTCAGAGAATAGACTTTAAAATACTCCTACTAGCTTATAAATCTCTGAAGATCTGTTATTCCTATACCAACCCAGCAGGCTATTCAGCTCCTCCAACTCTAGTTTTCTAAACATCCCTAGAATTAGAACGGAACAAACTTCCAGATGACTCCAAAGCTGCTGAATCGTTAAGCTCTTTTAGATAAAAGATTAAAACCCTGTCTAGAGGGGCTAAAATAATTTTGTGTGTTACGCTTGATTCTTAATATTTGTCTTTACAGTTAATTATGCTTGTGCTTCAGAAGTGGCCTTAAGTGGAGCAAATACCGAAACAGTCTCAATCTCTGCTCAAAGTTTTAGATTTTTGCCCCTTTACCCTTCCTATAAAACTTATGAGCTTTACCTTGACCTGTTTAAGACTGTATCGTCTAAGCTCTCGTCCTGGACAGGATGCCTGAATAAACGAGATGAGCGTTTTTCTTCCATAACAGACTTTGGCTATACATTCCTTCCAGAACAGTTGGTCAATCCAATGGATGCTAAACAAATCATATTTGCTGTGCAAAGAGAAACTACCGCACTCAGTCAAGTTCACTGAACAGACGTTAATAGATGTATCTTTGTATATAACTCTGACACTGAGGATTAAAGACGATCCACAATAAATGTGAAGTTGGAACACATCTCTGCTTTCTTAAATGTCTTTATATTTTTTTAGTTTGTAGACACTTTAATCTGGAAAAAGAATGGAACTGGATTATTCTGTACTCACTGGTCCATGTGTCCCGTCGGTACGCTGCTCCAGTTACCCGTTACAATTTTGTAGTGCTCGAACAGACTGTAGACCTTGTTCAACAGGTATTGCTGCAAACATCAGAGTCAGAGTTCATGAGAAATAAAAATAAACAAAGAATGGGAAGGGTAAAGAAGTGTTTGGAGATTTATGAAGGAAATGGGGAGCACCTGCATGGGTCCGTACACCTCACTGCGATCGAACATCAGGAAGAAGAAGTCCAGGTTGTTCAGCGCAGACTCCCACGGCATGTAATCCCTCTCATTCTCCAGGTACTTGGTGGTTTCAAGGGCCTTTACTGTAGTGATGATCTTAGCTCTTTGGGAAACGGAGGGGGGAGGAATAATTTACTACAGTTTTCGCAATGAGAAGCTATCAACTTGATGTTTGCTAGTCAGACCTACCTGGCCAGGTTGAAGGCATCATCTATCAGCTGAGCTCTGTTGATCACAGGGATGGCCTTGAATTCAAACAGCATCATGTGAGATACAGATCAATCAACCAGACTCCATGGTTAATTAAGGATATTGATCCTACCTGGTGGTTCGTGCTCAAAATGTTTAGTAGTCTGTTCCAGTTGCCCTCATCATAGTTGACTCTATAGTAACCAATCACATCAAGATTGGCCAGCACCCAATCAGAGCCCCCTGTCACCTTCATGTTGTCAAAGGTAGCTGCAGAAGAAATGCATCATTTACATTAGAAGAGGTCATTTGACTATTTAATTCCAGCGTGTCAGTTTGCTGATGATCTGTGTTTTAGGAGGAATTTCTGCCACCTCAAGTGGCTTTTTTATCACATGTCAGGATTGCCAACTTAAAAAGTTATTTTAATACAAGAAAAAAAACCTAATGTGTGTGTAAACCTATGTGTGTGCTTTTTCACCTGCTAAAAGTAAATGAAACAGGATTTTAATTAAAAGAAAAAAACGAGTCAGATTTGAAGGGAAGGAAAATGCAAACCATTGCATGAATTATTTTTGGGGTCAACTGCTTTCCATTTCCCTCACCAAGAAGCTGTGCAGGGTTTTTTTCTCAGCAATAAGTACAGCATTTGGCCATCTTTTCTTCAAAGACGTTTAATGTATAAAGCCAAGTTTATTAAATTGATCACAAACAGATATGGATATGAAGCCGAATCTGGTCTGGAGTAAAAGTCACAGCGAGCGCCAACATGCTGTAGCAAAGGCAGATCTGCTTTTTGGAGGTCATAATAGCTGTCATTACAATATCAAATTACCGTTTTTAAATGATTAACAATTCGATTAACTTCAATATCAGTAAAAGCCCTTTTTTCAGCTTCTTTGTTGAAATTCGAAATTTGTCGAAAACTCTAAGGGCCTGTTTATCAAGATTCTTAATAATGGTTGCCTCTTTAGCAGCTGGAGACGTGCTGTGAGCGCAGTGAGTTATGATGCATCTTTGGGGGGGAAAACGTAAATATTTACACAACTATCAGGTTTGTGGCCATTAGAGTGTTAGATACTCTTAGGTCATATTGTGTGTGAATGGCATTTTTTGTTTATCAGTAATAAACGTATGTTGAATGTGCTGGCGCAAAGTTAAGACATGCCATTATCAGAAGTGCTAAAAATAGATACTAAAATAGCTGGCGCAAACATTTTTATCCTCAGTAAACATCACTGCCCCTGGAACGCCTACTTATTTCTCTGTTCTCCTCCCAATATTTTGGGTCCTCTTGCAGAAATGCCCATGTTGCATATACAGCATGGGGAAAAAGGCTAAATGGATTGCATGCATCTTGCTCTGGGTTTAACAGGCGCAATGCTCTCTGTGCCATGTTAGTAAATCAGTTGCAGCCTGTTTTTGTGGTGCTGTTCGCGCCCATTTTAACAAGTGCAAACCATTGATAAATCAGACCCTAAGTGGGGTTGCGTATCATAGTCACCCTGTATTTATCTAGGATTTTTGTAATAACACTATTCTCAGCAGGAGATTTGAAGTTTAAAATTTAACTTTTATTTTTGTGAAAACATTCAAGTCAAAAGCAAATTCATTTAGTCCGATCTGCCTCCCTTTACTGTAAGAACGGAAATGACAGTGGCTGTGTAATCTTTTTTTAATACCTGATTTTTCGGACAACCACGTGGGTGTTTGGACGGCTCCGGTCTTCATCCATTTGATTGGAACGATCCACTCATAGCTTCAGCAGAAACCACACAGTTAGTGATTTTGGATCTGCCTGCTTATCGACAGTAAAACGATGTCAGAGAGGAGGGTGCGTACCTGTAAGGTGATGGAGTGGTGACATTAGAGTCTGGATCCAGGAGGAAGTGCTTTTGGGAAACGAGGCCGGAGGTGGTGTCTATGGTGATCACAGGGAAGCCCATCTGCAGCACCCAGGTGTTCATGATGTCATCCACACTTTTAGGAAGTTTAACACTGCTGGAGTTCACAGCCTGTCGAACACCAGAAAACATAAAACTAACTACATGGTCAGTGTTAAAACAGTCTGAGACATAAATTCTATTAAATGTAGGGAATGTAGAGTTTTCTTCCATTATTTGCAACACTTGTTGAACCCTGTTTAGTGGAAATAACTCAGTAATGGTTCTGTTGGACTCAACAGGTGGATTTCAAGGTATTTTAACTTTTTCCACCTGGTCCACTTAAGCATTGCGTCGCCATACAAAATCGTCCCTTTAAGGAATTTACGAAGACGTCTGCATATGACAACCGTTTCAGCAGTGAGTCACTAACGGAGGGCACCATAATACGCAAAGGGCAGTGGAAATAATAAGACAGCAAAGAAGCAGGGATTGTTTCTGCTTTTCTGTTTTTACAAAGCGGGTTGGCGACGTCTGTAGATATTATTTCCCACCAAGTTACAAGCAGTCAAAGCAAAGGTTAACTTTAATCTCTCACCCAGCAATCGTACCGAGCCATTCCGAGTACATACTCAAAGACTGATACTGGATGTCTTGATTGGCTCCTGAAATGACCTCCGAAAATGTCTCTGAAGAAAAAAAAAGTAAAATTGCACCCCAGTTCCGATAGTTGAAATGTGCATGATCAATCTCTGACGTTGCTGTAGGGAAATTTTTTCTAATTCTTTTCTCCAAAGTTGCTTCAGTGAATTGTGGTTTGCAGCCGTTTGTTTCTGCATAGCTCCCTGAAGTTTCCCCCCACAGTTTGTACGCTGATATGCTGTGTTTGCTTTTCTCCAAACATGGAGCTTTAAATTAAGGTCTACTTTGGTCTCATTTGTCATCAGCATAAGTTCAGTTGCAGTCAGTTCCTGATCTTTATTTAATTGATTAATTTACCTGTACTCCGTGCATAAAATTGAAGATATCTGCAGATTTTCACCAATTGGTCAGAAGTGTGAATACTAATCTGTAAAAATGGCGAACAGCCTTCAGATTTTTCCATCACTGTTCTAAAAAAGTCAAATACGAAAAATATTCATTCAACTCAATCCCTGGCTTGAAGTGAATTTGCTGGTATGTCCCTAAATGTTTCCTCCATGTAATAATGAACCTAAAATAGTGTGGAAACAAATGACCTGAGGTCCTTGCTAACAACTTACAACTTTGAAGGAGGCAACAAACTCCTGCTATTATATAGGTTCTTAGTCTGCTTGTAGATTAGAGTGTGAACCAGAAAGGACAGTTTTCTTCAACAAAACATCTCCTAAATATTAAAAGTGTGTGAAGACATCCTACCATCTGCAAGTGCGTCCACAGGTCTGTGTAGACAGTGTTCCCAAAGGCAAACTCTTTCAGGTAGCTCTACAGGAGAGATTTTATGACAAGACCATTAACAATTAACAGCAAAACAATAAAATAAAATCCAAAGCCAAAAAAAAAACTTTTGTATAATCAAATTTTTGCATATATTCTGATTCTCACCTGGAGTCCTCTGGTGAAGACCTCTTCGGTTAGGAAGTCTGACAGCATCCTGAGGACAGATGCTCCCTGAAAGAGAACAACATTAATTAAAATAGATTTCATTATAAACCCTGCCTCAGATATTAGAAGTAGAGAAAAGGAATAAAGTCAGACTTTCCCGTGCTTTGTATTTGTACAAAGGAGCTATACTTATGCAACTTTTCCCCTGTGTGTGCTTCCTGACCTTACTGTATGAAATGGCATCAAAGAGCTCGCTGATCTGAGCTGGTTTCTGGATGTCGTCTTCTTTGGAGGACAGCGGATGAGACGACGCAAGAGCATCAACTGCAAACACTCTGTGGACATCACTGAGGACGATGAGGTCTTTCTGCCAGGAAACAAGAATGTGGTGAGTTAAGAGCTCGATCGAACATCTGGAACGAGGATTAGCGTAGAGTGTAGAGATAATCCGTACCACGTTCCAATCGGGTTCAGCATTGTCCGCTCCAAGGTATTCCACATATGAAGCAAAGCCTTCGTTTAGCCACAAGTCGTTCCACCAGCGCAGAGTGACCAGATTACCGAACCACTGCAGGAACAACAGAGACAAGATGATAAACTTATGCCTATAAAAACTAAACAAGTTATGATCAAGCGGCTGGAGTCTGGTTCAGATTAAACACTTGACTCTTTGCTAATCCTTTTCTTCCAATTTTGTGGAAATGTTAATTTAATAACAATTTGAGCTCTTGTCTAAGCTCACCATGTGCGCCAGTTCGTGAGCTATGATGGTGGCAATCCTCTGCTTGTTGGAGTTGGAGGAGAAGGCCTCATCATACAGCAGCGCCGTCTCTCTGTATGTGATCAGACCCCAGTTCTCCATGGCTCCCGCGTTAAAATCAGGGATGGCAATCTGATCTGCAGGACAGAGAACATTTTAAAGGGTTCAGTCACCTGTAGAGTTACGCAGATCCAGCAGGGATAGTTAGATATCCATGAGGAGGAGGCATACAACAGGATTATACAGCATAGTACACAAAAAAACAACTACCTAATAACAACTATGTAGGAAATCAACAAAAAGAAAAGCCCAGGTTATGACTCTCAGGGAACACCTTTTATTAAACAATTAGGAAACCTAGGTCCAAAAAACATATGGGAGTAAAACTACAAATAGAAAGGAATTAGCAAAGCCTTATGAGACTCACAGGAGGTACTACCTATCTCATCTGAACTGGGAAGCCATGGAAATTGTCGATGATTTGAGCAGCAGAGCTTATTGTGTGGATTGTGCCCTGAAAAACTGGCAAATATTTTGCTGATGGCATACAGCCAATTCTTTTGAGTGTTATTTTGAATGAACATAAGCTATGGGCAGCCACAACAGCTCGGCAGATGCTCCTTTTACCAGGCCCTATGCCAGTGCATAGGGCCTGGTAAAAGGCCCTATGCACTGGCAAAGGGCCTTTTACAGGGCCTTTTACAACACCTTCCCGTTGTGATAATTGGGCCCACCCAAGACAGATTATAATGCTTGAATAAATTAGGTTGCAACCATGTAATGTACTGAGCAAAGAAACCCAATAGAGGGTGCTGTGGGATATTATTTGAGACCTCTGGAGGCAGTTAAAAATTGAAAATGTAAAATGTGATCCAACCTGGAGGAGCTTTCTGCTCGGGTTGGTAGGAACTGACCCTAATTCGGTTGTTTGGAATTGCCATGGAGACCACTGAGAGACTTAAAGCAGACAAAACAAGCTCTATCCTGAACCAAAAACAATTGCCATTTATCTGAATCTGGCTCCCATATGCTGGCCTTGGACGGTTGGTAATTTCAAGCTCCCCTGAATGTGTATGTAGACGGGTGCTCTGTCCCAAACCATCCCCGATTTATCGCATGGATTCATTGCAGATGCACACATGCATGCATGTTCATACAAAAATGAAAGACACGCACACACTGCTTGATTTAACTCCTCAGGTCATTTTTTGATCCTCCCTCCCACTCCTGTACAGCAGCTTGGAGGGCTGCGCTGAGTCAGCTGCATCCTCACTCTCTTTACACCTCTGCCATGTCCCCCGTTGGGGTCAGGGTTGAGATGCTGCTATACTGTATGTTGCCTGAATCCTGTCTGTCTCTGTGTTGTTTTGTATATTCTCGGATGGGTTGTACTGAAGAATTTAATTTACCCTCACAGGACAATATAAGATACTTCTTCTTGATGGTAGTTATGCTGAAAACTTTAGGAGAAATACACACACAGGAAAGGGGATTATTAAGGTTTTGAGTGGCAGATTATGTTGGATTGGGGACGTAAAACCTATTGTGGACTACCCATTTTACTGAAGGACACTACATAAACTCTAAAAAAACAGTCCATCTAACCAAGTTCAACAATCGTGTTTCCAGCCAAAGATAATTTTTTTGAATCATGTTTTGAGACTTATATACTAAGCAAGACCAGGTGGTGTTAGATTATTGATTTTATTTAGAGAATAAATGTCTTATTCTTGTAATTGTTACACAGTACAATTGTCTTAGTACACTGGCAGATTGAAATACTAGATTATAGACTAAAACTTCTTATATTAAGTGAAATAATTAACTAGTGCAGTAAGACAATTGCTCTTGGAACTCTAAGAATAAGATATGTATCATTAAAAAGATTAATAATCTAACACGTTCTGCTGTTGTTTAGTATACAGGTCTCAAAATGCGGTTACAAATGCTTTTTGGCTGGAAACACGATTGTTAGACTTGTTTAGATGGACAGTTTCTACAGCGTAAAAAGACCCACCAGGAATACAACCCCCTACCAATTTGGTCGGACACTGCTGTGGGATGGCATCTTATTCTTCAACCGGCATTTCTTGCTAGTCAGCCAGGGGGTTGTGGTGGTCCATCTGGTCTAAATCGCATGCTAGATTAAATCCAACGAGAGCCTAAAAGAGTTGAGGTCAGGACTGAAGGAAGACCATGCCATTCTCTCTGCTTTGAGAGAACTGAGTGCTGACATCTTGAAGTTCAACTCTGAGTGAGGAAAAAACATCACTGCAGCTCTTTCAGTGTTAGCAAGGTAACTCAGGTGGAAACATTTGTTTCTATCCTTGGAGTGTTGAATCGTACCGCTCACATAACTGCTCTCAGACGAGATTACTGCCATAAAATTCGGTTACTGGATGAACGGCTGTAAATCAAAAGATCTGAGTTAATCAGTTAAATCCTGATACTGTTACAGATCTTTACAGAATGCATCATAAAACATCCCAGCCGACAGATAACGACTGAAATAGTGAGAACAGATGCAGGATGAAGATGCTTTTTTTTTTACTGTGTCCCAAAAAGGCTGATATAGCAGCTTCCCTGTCCCCACTGTTTCATCTATAAAGGTAAATCATTAAGAGGGTTGTCTGTAAAAACGTGTGCAATGTAATAATGATCACTGAAAATAAAGAAGTTATTGTGCTCCACATGACGCCTCATGAACACATCAGCAGGAATACGGAGATGTTTTTCTAGTTTGCTCATCTATAAAAACATACTTTTTCCATGCCATTTTATTTTTGGTGACTTTTTTGGACAAAAATAAGCCTTTACTGAGAGAGAAGAACAAACCAGCGCTGTCAGTGAGGAGGCTAAGCCCCAGCATGGCTGTGTTTTATGGTGACTTCCCTTTACATCAGGGATGTCCGAAGTTTAGCATGGAAGCAACCTACGGCACCTGGAATATTTTTTGTGGTCTTTAACCGCAATTCAAAGATGGTACAAACGTTACCATAGTAAAATCCATTTAAATACTCTATATTTTACCTGTTTGACTGCAACCTGTCCAGGAGGTTTGGACTGTGGGAGACAGGGTCCAACTTCCAAAACAGATATTTTAGGGTAAATTTCCTCAAGCGGTTCTCAGCAACAAAAAACTTTCATAAATGCTTACTGCTGGTCAGATAAATAATGTAGGAGTGGTTACAGGTGTTTAAATTCATAAAATCATTCACTTTTTGAATGAGAGCAGTTTGGACAACCCTACGATGGATGGATGGATATTATGTGTTTGCCCTTAATTTACGGTAAAGTACAGCCATAATTATTATCGGTTCGGGTACCGATCGGCTTGTATTTGTCAGAAAGTCAGAGTCAGAGTGATGGACTGACCAGATTTGGGCAGCGGGTACGTGGAGTTGTAGTAAGCTTCAAAGAATTTAAGGATGGGTCCGGTTATTTTGAGGGCATAGTCTCCTTGGCCAGCAGTAATGGCTGGCTTCCTGGCATAGATCCGGATCTGAAACAAACACAAAAATATAACAAAACCTCATAAAAGGACAGATTTTAGACGGAAAATCAGAACCTGACCTTTAGAGGAACCACTGGCAGAACTGTTGTTACGATTTGCATAAAAGGACCAATCACATTTAGTAAAGAGGTTCATGATGCTAGAGGGTGTTGAATTACCTCAACTCCACCGATGGAGTTATTGACGTAGTCATAGTCACTGACTATGAATGCCAGCAGATAGGTGGACATCTTCTCAGTGCGCTCAAAAACAGTCTTCAGCACCTTTTGACCCTCTTCTTCTATTTGTGTAGTTCCTGTACAAGAACAACATTTGTTTCATTCATTTTAATACTTTAAGAGGAACTTTGTGTGGCATTTCCTGTTTTACTAGTTTTTCTTAAATAACAAAACTTTAAATTAAGTAATACTCATTATTTTTGTTTTTTCCAACAATTTTCTGGAGCATCCACTAAATAAGCGGTCCTTGAGACTAAATGGTTGTCCACCTGTCAGCGCTTCAAACTGACCAATTTCTTTGCCGTTGGAGAGAGCGATGGTCTCCTCCTCGTGGAGCAGAGTGATGTCGAAATAAGCTTTCAACGCCGGCTCGTCGAAGCAGGGGAAAGATTTCCTGGCATCGGTCGGCTGCATCTGGGTTGTTGCAATGACCCTGGAGGGAGACAGAGCAGCTGGGAGTCAGCAGAGAGTAGATCCACCCATCTATCCACCCATCCATGGATGGCTAGATGGAAGTCCTGAAAAAAGCTGTTTATGCATCACTGGATCTTGTTACCCTGACTACGTTTGTTTAATATACACTGTTACACAACTGAGGATCAAAGTTCTCAGGGGTCCAGTAATAAAAAGATCCATTAAGATGAGTCAAAACATCCAATATAACTTCCATAAAAGTAAGCAGAGCTTTTAGCTAAAGATCATTTGATTTTTGGAAAAACATAGCCAGGAGCCCCTTCAGTTCATAAAACGTTTGACATGTATAGATCAATTTGTTTAGCATATTTTATTCTTACTTAGGTGTTTGTCTCATTTTATGTTAGCACAAAGTACTGAAGCAGTTTCCTAATGTTGTAGGGTTAGGGTTGACGTTATTTTTAGCAAATATTATTTTTTTATTTACTCACACAGACAAGTTGGGAGCCACTTGGAGACGTTCAGAAGAAGTTTATGTCCAGTTGCAATCAGCCTATATCCATATAATTTAAGTCAATAGGGGCAGGAGATTTGCCGTCTGTGATAAGGCATTATCTTCCCCAAAACTCCTTCATTTAACCATGTTATGTTATTAAACGTTGGCTAGTGAGTTGAGAACGTTTCGGAAGTGCTTTTTTCTTGTGTTCCGGGGTGATTTAAAGGCTTATAATATAACTAGGCCTACACTATGGCATGATTTCAAAGGCGTTACTGCTGTGTTCCATCACAGCTGTAGTCTGAGCAGGACTTTCACTTTGTGCTCCATTGGCTAGACAGAACTTGCTACTGCAGACATAAACATGGTTTCGCTTTTGCGAAAGTTGCGCCAACCAAATGAAAAATTGGACTAAGTTCAGCTTTCACAGGCTCCCTTTCTACAGCCTACGCAGACTACACCTTTAATGGTGGACAGCTGCAACGTCACTGAAATCCCCGGTTACTGTAAGTTGGAATATGTTACATTTTAAACCCATAAAACACCCAGAAGCTGACACCTCCAAGACGTTCCAAACTCACAGGAGATTTTCACTAACTATTCCCAACTCAACAGGCGGCAGACCATTATATGGATATACGCTGATCACGACAGGATATAAACTTCTCCCGTAGAACTCCAAGTGGCTCCAAACTTGTCTGGGTGAGTAAATGAACAACATATTTGTTAAAAATAAGGTCCAGGTTAAAAAGAAAACTTTCCCTTTAATTTAGTAAGCAGTTCCGTCTATAAGTTTACATTAAATCTTTTAATCAAGTGGTAAAACACTGACTTAATAAATGCTCATTCAAAGTTTGAATTGTCAGTTCTGTGCAAGTTTCAACCTGGATGGTCAGACTCTTCCTCATTAACTTCTTGTTTTTGTTAGGACCTGTTATTGATTAAAAGCCTGGTGTTCAGCTTGCATTAAACTAAGTAATAAAACAGAAGGCCCTTTCCCCTACAGTCCAAGCAGAAAACATGAGTAGAGCTCCGTCTTCATGCCTGCTCAGACTTTTTTTCAAACCTGAGGCTACAGCCTTGTATAAAGGTTGGTGCTTTTAGATATTGTGCTTTGTGTAAGCTTTTCCTTTCATCACTTTATTGTAAATTGAGCCAAATTATTAGTGCAAATGTCTATAAGAGTTTATAGAGTTGGATCAATAGATTTGGTCTGGGAAAACTTCATCATTAGACAATGGTGGATGATGTTTTTAATTTTAAGAAATACAAACAGGAAATATTCTTACTTATCGACTCCATTCTCTTTATACTCGCTCCTGTAGAAGCCTCCCAGATCATTGGCCAACTCTCCAGTGAAATCAGTGTAGAGGCGGTACTTCTGGCCCTTCACCAGTTTACCGTCCAGTTGCAGAACCAGGTACTGGGTCTCCGTTTTTAGCCATGAGGACTTGATGGATGGCACGCTGGCGCCGTTGAGAGCTGAGAGAGTCGCAGACATCCCATTTTCCTGTGTTGTGTAGTTCAGCTTGTTGGAGTGGATGAGGATGAGGTCAGTCTCTTCCACGCACTCAAACTCCACATATGATTTACCTGAAAAACAAAAGCACAATCAGATATGTTTTAATTGGACTTCTGGCTGCAAGAAGAGACTCAAATTAAGCAGATAATCCAAATATGTTTTTATAATATAAGTTGGAAAGTCTTTGATGGACTGGCGACCTGTCCAGGGTGTACCCCGCCTCTCACCCGTTGACAGCTGGAGATAGGCACCAGCCCCCCCGCGACCCCTTGAGGAACAAGCGGTTCAGAAAATGGATGGATGGATGGAAGTTGCAGAGTTGTGGACATATGTTACCATCTGATTAAGTTCCAGAAAGCAGGAAAAAACTGTTGAGTCATAACCAGAAACAAACCATGCAACTAGAACCATTAATCTAACTGGTCTATTAATTCAGTTTTTAAGATTATAGTGGAAAAATCAGAGAGATAAATTTTTTTGACCTTTTTATGTAGTACAGTTTTACAGCCATAAACGGTTGGAAGAATACGGATCTAACTGACTGGATAAGATTTTGGACACCCATAAAACCTGTTTGTGCTGCCATGAGATTAATCTGTGCATGCGTATTCATTAGCTGACTTCCCTTTATCACTTTTATAAGTATTTTTAGTATATTTCTTTTCCCATGTTTTAAAAATTTTAAGTTGTTTTACATAAAAAACCGAGTGAAATTCCCTAAGAATGGTTACGTTTTAAAATAGTTGCAATTGGTCCTTATAAAAAAAAAAAATCACATTTGTTTTTGTTTGAATGATGAATTGAAAGTTCATTAAAAAACTTTAAAAAATGTAATTTGAAGTTAATACTTATCTGATGAATTTTTGCTGTTTTGTTTTGCTTTTTTACATTTATAACCTGACTTGCTGAATCTACAGAGGAAAATGGTACTACCTCAAATTAAGGAAGCAAAAGCCTGACTGATTCTGCATCATTTCTTATCACCTTAGTCGCACATTTCCACAAAGCTTTCAGTCAACATCCATTTTAGTTTTATCTATAAGTGGGGAGTTCGATTTTTGTTGAAGTGCTGTATAAGATCTAGTGCTCAGCTCAGTTCTCGTGAACGAAGAAAGACAGGTTTCGACCTTAGCAGTTATCTAAGACCTGGCTGCACTTGGCTTCCACCTTCAAACCATACCTGTAAAGATGTAAAGTCCAGTAGTCGGATCTTTTTTCAGTCGGGGCCACAGAGTTACATTGTAGTAGTCTGGTACCAGGGTTTTTGGTAAGCGATATTTGTCCCATGGCTCGTTGGAAGGGGTAGGGGTGGTTCCTGTAGTTGGTTTAGAGGTGGTTCCTCCACCATCAGTTGGTGACACCTGGTTGTTTTTGGCTTTCTCCTGAGAATAAATGACAGACAGAGCAATGATGATGGACAGGGCAGCCACTCCTAAGATGATCCCCGCGATTCCAAGCGCTTTGCTGATGAAGAAACCTTTCGCCATGCTGCCAGCCTGCCTGCACTGAGACTCTGTAAGAAGTGATGTCTGTAAAACCTCTATTTGTTACCGTTAGGCATCTGCCCTCCCATTCACAGCAACAGGTGACACATTAACAGAAACCGGAACTCCTATCTGAGTTGCAACTCTTTCAGTCTCAAGAGAAACTTTTAAAAGTCTAAATAGTTAATTTTAATACATTCTTTTATTACATTGTGTTGTGTTTCTAGAATGGAGGAAAATGTCATGCGGGAAAATTATTGTAATTTGTTCCAATGTTTTCAGCAATTTGACCTTTTTAGACATTGACGTGGCTTTAACAAAAATAACATTAACAATAACGATATATTTCAGCAACTAATAAAAATAATCAGAAATGTGAAATTTATGTGAAAAAGTCAAAAAGTTTGTAGAAGTATGAAGATAAATCTTTTAAGATTAAAGTAGTTACGATAATTTAGGTTGACCATATTTTAAGATACTTGGCCCAGTATAGTTAAATAACAAACTTCACATATGCTTTCAAAAGTACAAAAATGACTTTAAAATCTCTGAAAATGTATTAATAATAGAAATAATTACTCTTCCAAATAAGAAAATTCCAAAACCATTAACCCTACCAATTCCACTTTTAAGTCATCCTGGACAAAAATTAATCTTCAATATGAGATAATCTTCCAAGAAACAAGTATTGTTTTCTTTTCAATGTAAAAATACAAGTAGAAAGCAGCAGAAGAAAAAGTGCCATAATCAAAACTAAAACAAGCTAAGCTAAACAAGATGCTGCTAAGATAAGCACACTTAAACTACATCAAACTGAAATAAAATACACTCAACTAAAATTAGATTAGCCATACTAAACTGGGCTAAGATAACGTAAAGTAAGCTACACAAATTGTAGCAAATATAAGCTAAATTAAATTAATCTAAACTATTTGAAACTGAGCTACATCCATCTAAGACAACCAAACCTAAACAAATTAAGCTGAGCTAAAGTGAGATAAGATAGAATAAATGAATTACATGTATTATATGTAAAACTAGTTAAAAAGAAATCAGCTAAGGTGAGCTATGCTAAGCAAAAATTAAATAACTATACTAAGGTAAGGTAGGCAAAAGTATCTCAAAATGCAGCTAATATTAGAAAGAAAGAAAAAGAACTAGCCTAAAGTAATTTAAGGTATGATCGCCCATTTTAGATGCTAAATGCATCTTGGGCTTGCAAACTGGACAAGCTAAGCTAAACAGGGTGTAGCTAAAATAAGATAAACTAAGCTCAGCAAAGAATAAATAAAGTAACATTTACTTAACTATAGTTCATAAACTAATGTAAGCAAAGATAAATACAAATTGAACTAAGATACGCAAAATTAAACTAAACCAATCCCATTCAAGATGAACTAATCTAATGAGGCAAGATGCACAATAACAGCCCCGGCATTATTTGAACCCTAGACTGCTGAGTGAGAGTCATGTGTGCTAGACACGCATCAACCAAAGAAATATGTATATCATCTGTTGGTGGCATTGTGACAAGACCCCACATTGGCACATTAGCTAAAATGAGATAGGATGTAATTAACTTAAAAGTGTAGCAAGCTTATCTAATCTACCAACAACTGAGATAATTAGTTACTAATAATACAAAATAAAATGTAGTCTGGAGGCTACACAAAGGTTCTTCCTGGTAAAAACTCATTCTGGCTTTTGTCATTTCAGAAAGTTAGCAACAAGAACAGTTTAATCATCAGTGCTGAGACTGTATATTAGGGGCGGCCAAACCATTTAATTTGGCCCTGCAGGGGATGGCCCTGAACTTATATAAAAATCTGCAGTGATCAAACAGTCAACCTATTTTGCTCAAAGATTGTCTTTCAACATCTGGTACCACTTTTTAGAAATAGGTCCAATAAATATCTATTTAAAAAAAAGAAACATCACAAATTAGGTTTAAAATACAAATACAAGCAACTGTAAGAGGTATGTTTAGAGTAGATTTGGGCATATATTTACATTTGCATACTTTAAAAGATCCCAAATAGTAATCTTTGATCAATAAATGCAATGTCCCATGAGCCTTTGCTGCAGCACCAGACTGGATCAAACTACCTCCAAGTTACTGGGTCACCTGCAGGCTGCTAGGTTAAGCAGCTATCACCAACATGGAGCAGCAGCATTAGCGGCACAGAAACAAAGGACAACTTAAAAAATGTCGAGAGGAAGATTATTTTTTCACTGAAATCAATACTAAAATCAAATTAAAGCTGATTCTGATTCTGAAATGCTGATGGTAAGTTATGTCTTCTTAATGCCTGTGTATGACTTATATTTCATATTTTGTTTATTGTTATGTACAGAAAGAAAATTGTGTTAAATAACTAATAAATAAAAGTATTTTACTAAACAATTAGAATTAGTATTTTGCATAAACTACTAGATTTGGCCCATGGCGCTATGACATAATTTTATTTTGGCCCTCTGAGTGAAAAAGTTTGGACACTTCTCCTGTAAATAATATGGACACTTTTCATTTTAAGTTAGTGGGAACATTTCCATCACTCAGATTTTATGTTATGGGTTGGAATTTTTCTCTTTTTCCATAATCTTTTTATTTTATGATTGTCATTTTATGGTTTAAAAGCAGTAAAGCAGAGTCACAATGACCAGGCAGGATATGAAAGATCGGATTCAGCTTCACTCCTTAAGCCATGAACTTACTTTAGATCTGTATCTCCAGCCAACCTTTGACCCTCAAACTCAGAATAAAACCCGTTTATAATTAACTGAAGAAGGACCAGGATTGATATGAAGTTGGCCCCCTTCAAGGGTTCATTCATATCCTGAAGATTTAGCTAATTTTTTTCATTTTGTTTAAATCTTAAATTAATTCGGTCATTTATTCACTCTCCATCCTGCTTTCTACTTATTGCCACAATGTATTAGGATCTCTTTTCTCAAGGATTAAAGGGAAGCAAAAACAGAAAATATAAAAAAAAACAGGGATTCAAAGAAATAATTTTGAGGGACACCAACATTTGTTTCACTAAACCAGTTTGATCAAATTCCTTTTTATAAATCCTCATTTTAGGCTCTTGCTTTTAACTCTTTCTGATATTTGCTATTTGTTTTTTACATAACAATATACAACCGTAGGACTAGCTTATACGTAACAAGGTGTCTTAAATTGACAAACTTTTGGAAAAATAATTAATACATTGGCTGAAACCAAACATACTCAATATTTATATTCTACTTTGTATGACATTAAGTGACAAAAATAGAATAGAAGAATATAATAGAACAATCTTCTTTTGTCCCACATGGGGGATTCTGGTTGTAACAGCAGCAAAGGAAGAACAGAACAGAATTTAATAGTCCAGTAAAAATATGTACATTGTGGACATAGTTACAAAAAAACAAAAAACAGAGTACTGTGCAGTTATTAAAGACAAAAATATAAAGTGGCATACCCAGGTTGTAAAGTGCACAGAGCAGAATACATTAAATAGTTAACAAAATTTAGAATTATGTACAGAATGGCCATTGTACTTGTGGATCAAAAACGTAAGCATATCATTTCCCAGAATTAACATTTATAAACTAAGATTTTGGACAAACAAATTTAGAATTACAGCACTGATGTAAACATTTATGTTTGTTGGGAGCAGTTTGCTTGTATAGTCTGACCTCTGCATGGATGTAGGACCTGCGATAACTTTTCTTCATGCACCACTGACTGTTTTTGAACATGTACCATTGTTAATTTTGCTGTCAGATTGTTCCAGTATTTTTTTTTGTAATAACAAAAAGTAAACACCTTGGATTGAAAAACTGATGTGCCACAGAGGATGGTGGAATAATACTATAGAATCTCTGCAAAAGCAGTCTACCTTTGTCGGGTTACTATAATAAATATTTCATCATCCTTTATAATATTTCCACTGCTAACCATCATGTAGCCGTTAACTGCCTTTCATTACAGAAACACAACTTTTCCACCTCCTTTGTCATCGTTCCCTGCTTTTTTTCTGCGAAAACACGGCGAGGTCAGCAGCTCTTCACCATCCTTCACATTCCTCAGTAGACAATAACTAACTGTAGAGCAGGAGCGACAGTTTCCCATGGCGATGCAAGGTTGATCATGTGAGGAATAACCCTTCTCTCAGAATCACATCTAATCTGGAAACTGTGGTGGAATCTTTTTCACTCATGATCATCTGTAATAAAATGTCAGTGAGTGTGAATGGAGTAGTTTTACAAGCCATCACACGTGGGATCAGGTTGCTGCTTATGGTCTTTTGTTTTGATGTATGTCTCATAAACGTTTAGTTTATATGACTGGTTATCAAACTGGGTGTAAGATAGTGGAGCTGATATTGTGTACTGACATAACTTCAATGTACGTTATAAAAGAGCAGCATTCAAACGACCTTCAGTAAATGTGTAGGTAATTGTAATGGGAACAGCCAGTTTTAGTAAGTTATTTCAGCTCCAAGTTTAAGTAGGAGCTAGATCAATATGTGTTACTTTTTCATAACACATAAGGTAGTAAGATAAGGTACTTAAAGGCAACATAAATTATGTGCATTCAGCCTATATTCAGGATATCTATAGAGTCTTATTTAATAGATATTTATGGGCTGCCAGAAGCACTCAATTACGGTAGGAACAAGGTGTATTCTTGGGCAAATGAGCACCCCTACATAGCATTAGGGATACTTCTTGCTCTTTTATGATAATTATAGACCTGCAGGATAATGGCTGAGTGATATTTTAAAAGGACTTACAGGGTACCAACGGTGCACTTCCACAGTACCTACATGACGCATACAGCCAGAGATCTTTCTTCTTTTTGTGGTGAAACTACGGGGTACCTATAAGCATTTAGAGGGCCACTGCACAGCACCTGCAGGGTGCATTACCTTGTAGCTTCAGGGTAGCCGCTCGGTAGCTTGAAGGGAATTTACAGACTACAACGTATTGTAGTACTTTCAGGGTACCTAGAACGGCAAGGCAAATTTATTTATATGGCACGGTTTCAACACAAGGCAATTCAAGGTGCTAGCATACTAATGGGTTATGTACAAGGCACGTCCTTGCAAATGTATGTATATGGGTACTACCAAGCTGGTTACCCGGTACCTACAGGGTACTTACTAAGTAACCTACGTGGAGTTTACCTGGCACATACAACTGCCTTACTTTACAAAGGGACCCTTACAGATAGGGTATAAACACGACACTTATGGAAACCTGCAATCTACTTATTGGGGACCTATGCAATTTCAATTCAGTTTAGTGTATTTATGTAGCACGAATTCACAACTGATGTCATCTCGAGGCACTTTACAAGAAAAGTAATTTTAATACAATTGTACAAACATTCCAATTAGTTAAAAAAAATTAAAAAAATTACATTTAAGGAATCACAGCAGATTCATGATGTCTATAGAGAAAGTACAATATGCCACATATAGACCAGTATTTTCTGGTTTCCCCAGGTAATTTTTACGTAGAATGTATGTAGGTGTGAATGAAGAAACTCTTAGTAAAAGAATGAGAAAGATTCCTATTAACTTTTGGAGGTTTTATTACAATTTGGATTGATCAAACAGGAGGACGGCATCACATCACAGAAAATGCTGAATACTGACCTGTCTCAATTTGACAGCAACAAGCCTATATTGTTTCTGGTAACCTTGGTCTATCTACTCTACTGATAAAGTACGACTCACAGGGTGAAAGTAAGAGACTTGACGGTGCCGATTAGAAAGCTATGAACTTTGTAGCCATTCAAGGATGCCCAGTCAGAAGAGCCATCTCCATGGTAACGCAGGATGTGGGCTATCATTATCAAAACACTCTGACCATGACTTGGGTAAAAGCATCACTCAGTTAGACTAATTTTCAAACTAAGACTGCAACATTAAGTAAACATGTGTCTCAGTTGATTACAAAGTACAGATAAATCATAACACTACATTTCTCCACGACATAGGTATTTTGTAATTACTATTGTTATTGTTATATATCTAGTATTTACTGAGCTGTAGATTGAAGGTCATCACCTTTATTATTTATTTATTCTTTCTGTGTCTCTATTCAAGCCTTGGCTTCCATTCCCAAATGCTATCTAAACCTCTAATGCCAGACGTTAATGACAGGTGAGTTTCTGAGTGTTGCAAGGATGTTGAAACATCAAATGGTCTTGATAAGCACACAAAGGGCACTTATCTCCTCGAACGTTCAATAAAGATAAAGAAAAGGATGCAAAATGGGATTAAAAAGGTCACGAACCCCATACAAACCCCAAACTCTCATCAGTGTCATTTACCTGCTGTTTAAACACGCGGATATCATTGTACAGGAAGCACTGAACACCTCATTATGAGGAGAAATTTATCACAGTTGTACTTTCATCTCCGTTCAACCTTTCCACATCTGGACTTCAAGGATTAATTTGGAATATAACGTTTTCTCTTCACAGAAGTAGCCTACATCTGGTGTCAAATTCATGTCAACCTGTAGCACTTTTAATGAGCATGCCATTGGCTGAGTTGTTAGTTTAACCCTGTCTCTCATGATTATAATGATTTCAGTAATACAATTCCTTCACTTTTTTCATGAAAAAAGGGAATTATAATAACTTTTAGTTAACACTGGGAATTCCATCCATCTATTTTCTGAACTGCAAACTCCATCCAGAAAGGCCCTCGGCCAGCATACAAACCCACAACCTTTTTGCTGCAAGGCAACAGTGCTAACCACTGTTCCACCGTGCAGCCCAACACTGGAAATTAAGTGCAGTTGCTAACAAATCATCTTCCCTTTTGTGAGTTTGAGTCCATCCCCATGGTATTTATTATATATATATATATATATATATATATTTTTTTTGCCTTATAGCAAGCTAAATGTATTAACTTGAACCAACATGTTTACATTTAGTTCACTCAACAAAATTAATTATTGCTAAATCGACTAAAATCAGTTGGGTGGAAATGATTTACATAATTTCGTTATGTTCACCCAACAAGTTTTATTTATTTTTTTTTTGAGTGCATCATATGTTTTCAAATGATTTTAAGAGAATTCTCTCTATCTCATTGTAGTTTATAGAAGTGTAGTTTTGGATTGTCCATGTTAGGTTTACTCTGTTTATTATTATGTTGGCTTTAATCTTCTTTATTTTATTTCCCATGTGCATAGCCTAGTGTTGTTTTCAATAATTAAATGCAGCCTTCTTGTAAGCCTCTGTAAACCTACCCGTTTTACGGTGTTGCGTTCATTTCTTGGTAGTGGCACTCAAATTGAGAAACACTGTAGATAGATGTTAAAGAAATTTATCATAAATAGCCAGAAAAATATATTTTGATAGCCACATTTTTGGTATCGGTGTATAAAACCCCAGAGAACAAAACGTTAAGCCAAAACTACACTGAGAACGAGCTGTACGTTAGAAAAGTGTGTGTGTGTGTGTGGCTGATAACAATAAAACGATGGTGAAATTTCCGACGCTTCTAAACGGAACACATTGTTTTTTTTCCTTTGTCGCCATAGCAACGGAACACGGGGAAGCTAAATCGTCCAGGCTTTCATAGAAAGATAGAAAGGCTAAATTTCTGGTTGTTTTTATCGGCACCACGGGCACGCGCACGCACACAGGTTAGGCTGACATGCCCCTGCACGTGACGGACTACACCTGGACGCAGACGGACTCCACGGTCCACATCAGCGTGCCTTTAAAGGGAGCGACGGCCAGTAGCGTGGACATCGTTTCAGCAGAGGAGTATCTGAAGGTGAACGGAGACTCCGGGCTCTCATACTACTACTACTACTACTACAACAACAACTACTACTACAACTTCCATTACTACTACTACTAATCATAATAAGTGTAATTAAGACTTAACATACCCCTCTTATTTTCATTTCAGGGTATCTTTCTGTAGCAAAAACGGTTTTTATTGCAGAAAATGGCGCAGAAGGGTTAGCTCAAGCTTTACCAATGCAAAACTATTGCATCCATCCTCCATAGCAGCTTGTTATTGCAGGTTTCACTGGGGCTGGTGCCTATCTCCAGGGAGCAGGGTCGTTGGATGAGTGATGGGGTTCATCCTGCATAGGTTGCCAGTCAATCACTGGTCAACACAGAGACACACAGGACAGACAACCATGCACAGACTCACCCCTCAGGGTTATGTAGAGAGAAACATTTATCTATCCGTCATGTTTTTTGACTCTGAGAGGCCTCAGACCAAGTGCAGAGGGAAAAACCATAATCCCCAAATCACTAATCCCAGACAGAATTGATATGGAATTATAAATCCAATTTAATAATCGAGTTTAACTGGGTCTGGGCGACCATTGCTTAGGATCTGGGAGTTTTACTTGTAATCAGACGGTTGCCAGTTCGAGCCCTGGCTCCAACTGTCTCAGTCATTGTTTCCTTGGGCAAGACACTTCATCCGTTGCCTACTGGTGGTTTTCAGAGGGCCCGGTGGTGCCAGTGTCCGGCAGCCTCGCCTCTGTCAGTGTAGCTGTGGCTAGATCGTAGCCAGGGTTCGAATTAGCACAAATCTTTTGGGGTCCGTAGGGACCGAGTACAGCGCTATACAAATACAGGCCATTTACCATTTATAACTGAAGCTTCAGGAATTTCAAGTAATTGAATGACATTTTTTAAACATATTTTTTCAAAAATATATTTTAATAAAGGATGCAATAATGCTTTTTATAAACCGATACCGTACCAATAATCGGATTTGAGTACTTGCAGATACTGATTACCAGTGCAGATACTTCCACAGACAAAAATTCAATGAATTAGAAGACAGGTTTAATTTTTTTTGCTCCGATTGTTACAACAAATGATGGTGAATTAAGTGAAAAAATAAAACATTGATAAAAACGACCACAAAACTAAAATTTCAAGTGAAAAAGAAAAATTTTCTTTGAAATTATTGCATAGTTTCCACATTTTAAGTATCCATTCAATGGTATCCGTTAACTTTAATCCGCTGTACATAAGAACGACATCTGGCCCGATACCAGTATCGATATTAGCGTTCCTAATTTTAACGTATATTTTCAAAATTCAAATAAACTTCAATTTTACATAGTTTTTACAGAATTACTGTGTGCACAATTAAAAAATATCTCAAACAAAATTTAATGTCAGTAACAATTTGATAAAGGTTTACTGCTGCTGAAACTTCTTCCCGATTTTAATGCTAAAACTGTTATATTAGAAAACTATTTTGGGAGCGTTTAAGAATATATCCAGTACTCACTGAAAAAACTAGAAATGTCCATAATGTGTTTAGAAATTACTTAAAATTTTTAATTCAAGAAGTATTTTGCGCAAATCTTCAAGTCAGTTGACACCTTGGTAACCGAAACAAGTTAGGGGTAAAGAGGTTAAATGTTGATGAACGCTGATGATAATAGTTTTGAAAGTTAATCCAACTATGATGGGGCTGCACGGTTGTGCAGTTTTTAGCACTGCTGCCTTGCAACAAGAAGGCATAGGTTTGAATCCGAGCCTGTCTGCGCGGGTTCCCTCCAAGTACCCTGGCTTCCTCCCACACTCCAAAAACATGACTGTTAGATCGATTTGTCTCTCTGAATTGTCCTTCGGTGTGAGTGTGTGTGTATGCATGGTTGTTTGTCTCTTTGTGCCCCCCTTCCCGCCGGATGACCACTGGAGATAGAGACCCTTTGAGGATAAGCGGCGTAGATAATGGATAGATTAAATGGTGATATTCTAGCTGTTTGACAAATACTAACATTGCACCATGTTGTCATCCCCCTCAGGTCCACTTCCCTCCGTTCCTGTTCGAGGCCTTCCTGTTTGAACCCGTCGATGACGATCGAGGCATAGCGAGGGTTGGAAATGGAGTCGCCGTTTTCACTTTACCGAAAAAGAATCACAAACTGTGGGAGCATCTGATGATAACCACAGGTGATATTTATTTTTTTTTAAGATTATTTCTAAATTGGAATCAAATATCAATTTTAAGTATGTTTTATTTGGTTTCCAGTAAGATGATTTTGGTTGTGTCCTTTGTAGATTGAGTTACAATCTGACCTCTGGGAAAAGGTAAAAAAAAAAGAGTTTCTCTTCTCTTTTAGATGATAAAGAAACAAAGAGGGAGATCAGGGAGAGAGCTCTGCTGAAACATCAGACAAAACTTTCTGCAGAGTTAAAGCAAAAAGCTGAGAGACAGCAAGCAGAGAAGAAATATGCTCTGGAGACTATGATGAAGGTAAAAAAAAACACATCTCAGTTATTACTTTATTTTAGAAAGTGTTGATTAACCAGGGTGACTTAAATGTCTTCAAATCAGATGGAGAAGGAGGAAAGGGAAAGGATTCAGAAGATGAAGGATGCAGAGCGAGAGAAAACGACGCTGGAGCTGGCAGCGTGGCAGCTGAGGCAGAAACAGGAAGCAGAGGAAACCCAACAGAGACAGAACCATCACATCCAACAGAGACGGGAAACAAAGATACCAGGAAACCGACCAGTGGACATTAGAAAGAACAAGCAGGGTGAGTCAGTCCGGGCTGGTAAAAATGCCTCCTCCTGCTCCACAAAGTCAGTTTTAATGAAAGTCTTCCTGCTTGTAGTTCCCAGTAACTCCAAGAACAAGAAGATCCAAGCCCAGCTCCCTCCTCCAAGACCCAGCGGAAACATTCCAATCACATTCACACCTCGAGTTTTCCCAACAGCGCTACGAGAGTCACGGGTTCCCGAGGAGGAAGAGGTGAGCCTGAATCATCTGCTGGAAACGTGCTCGACATTCAGAGCAGCTTTTCCCACTTTTGTAATGTTCCCGGTTGTTCTTAACGTCCTGGCACTGAGGACGTCTTATAGTGTCCAACAGGACAGGGTTAGTGTCTCATCCTTGGCTCCCGCATTCATCCTCTGCTGGGGACAGATCAGGACCACGTGCAGGCCTGTCTGGCAGCCTATTCTTGTTCATTTCGAACTCTCCTAGAGATTTTGATAGAAAGGGTCAGCACCATATTATGAGAACCAGAACCATACCATACTGCCAATGCCACCAGTCTTCACAGTTAATTAAATTATTGCATTTCCTTCAGAATCATTAAAGCATCTATCTAATCTATCTATCTGCTGTTCTTTGGTAGATTATAACCTCATCAGTGAGTCACTGCTGAGGTGTTCTTTGTGCACAGAAAAGCTGGGCTGAGCACAAAAAAACAAAACCAAAAAAATCCAAACTGAATTGAAAATGAAATTTAAAAATAGATATTCATTTTGTGCTCTTTTGCTATATGAGTTAATAAGCACTGTGCGCCATCACCAGTGTGTTCCTCCGCATTGGTCCAAGAAAAACATTAGAAAAACATTAGAAAAACACTCACTCGTCAAGACCTGTTATCCATATCAGTGTGGTCGAGAACCGCACAGTGAAGCATTACTGTATCTATGAGCTGTCATGGTTTCCTGCTGTGTGTTGGTTTGCGTTAAAATGTGAGACCTTTTCTTTTTCACAGATGGATGGGAATAAAGTACAATGCAGCATTTTTTTATGAAATTCTGAACAGCAGACTTTTTATTTTTTCCACATAAGACTGAGGTCACTTTAATATGCTGTTCGAAGCATTGCATTCACATCTTTAAAGAAATTTTGCACGTACACAATTATTGGCTCAAAAAACAACTTTACTGTGAAATACCATTAAAACAACTCTAAGTCACCAACACACAGGCAACCAAAAGTTTAACAATGTGTTATTGTTCCTTCTATCATTAAGTATTGTACAACAAAGTAGGTAATACAGGTTTTATTTCGGTACTACATGCACAGTAAATACATCTCTGCAAAAGTTTTGCAGTAGTGGAGAGAATACTACGGTCTGCTGGGATTCCTTATATAGAAAACTAAATCTATATACACATTACTAGGAAGAACGGAGGAGAGGAAGGGAAAGTACAGAAACAGAGAAATCCTTGCTCGGCTGCTCATAAAAGGAGTCTCCACCGGTACGATCGACTGATCCTCAGTACCGTTTACTCTCCACTGCCAGAAGTCTGGCTGAGTCGCTCCGAGCCAAAACTATTTTTCTTACCACCTCAGCTGTGGTTCCATCCGTGCTGAACTGGTACTGAAAAGCGACGTCAGATGGCTGTCGGTCTCATCCCTGCAAGGCCCAGTTAAACAACCAAACAGACCGTCGGCTGCGACAACTTCACAGAGCAGTCATCTGAAGCACGCACACACAGAATACTTACTAATAAAGCCAACTTGTTAACATAGGTTTTTACGCTAGGCTTTAGCGAATAAATAAATAACCAGAGCGTATTTATAGTCCACATTATTTGCATCGGCTTACCCACACTAGCTGCCGCCAGGTCGTGTCTGTAGCTTCATTCTCCTGCAGAGCTTCCCACACTCGTTTGTCCTACTCCGTGTTTTTCCTTGCAGTGTGCAGCTTTCCCGGGGTCTTTATTCTTCGATGAGAGAGGCTTTCTCTATGACGTGGGACTACAGAAAACCACATAAACTGAGCAAAAAGCTCACGATCGCTAGTGAGGTCGCCATTGTTCTTTCTCTCCGAGCCTTTTCGTTACTTCCCGCTGCATACTCTGGGGCCGCCCACCATATGACGCATCCGCTCACTTCAGGCGCTCTGGTTTGTTGTAACTGTGACGCAACACTTGAGTCAAGCCGTGTCGAGTCGCGTTACCGATGGTAACGGTACAGTACGGCAAAAGCTACTAGTGGAGAGACACCTAAAGTGACGTGATGCGCTGAGGTATCGACACAGACTACCAGGTGTGCAAGCAGCTGGATTTAATTTTAAATCCACAACTTTCGTCTGAGCGTTTTGCTGCCTGGTCACACAGGGCGGTCTGAACAACCTTAACATATTTTTTTGCTTTTGATTGTGGCTGCATTAGAGGTTTGGCAGCAGCATAAACCAATTCAATATTTCATGAACCTTACCGATTATATAGTGGGCTGTTCAGAACTTCTGTAGCATCTGAAAAAGAAATGACACTTAAAAAAAAAAAATGTTCAAGAACTCCTATAACTTTGTTTGGATTGTTAATATAAAAGCTGAAAAAGCAGTTTTGTCCAGCCATCTTAAGACTTTACCTCTTTGGCTCTTGCTAAAACACAAAATACACTTACCTTTTCCAAGAGGTCAGAATGTAACTCAATCTACAAAGGGCCAAACCAGAACCAGCTACTGGAAACTGAATAAAATGCCTTTAAAATAGATTTGATTCCAATTGGAAATCTAGATTAAACTCATGGTTAACAATGCTCTCAGTTTGAGATTTTTTGGTAAAGTGGAAACGACTGTTTCCAACCCTCATCATTTTTTCCATAAAAATGAAAAGCAATTTTTTGTATAGCACTTACATGGTGCTTTACATAATTACAGAAATGACAAAAAGATAAAGCATAACACATTCATAAATAGCATTTGATATTTTAGGATAAACCCATTTACGCTAGCATGTAAATAGGTACGTTTGGATTTTAGAGTTCAGTCTCTGCAGTTTCACATTTATCCAGTTCTTTCCATATGTGGGGAGCAAAGAAACTGCTGAAAGCAGCTTCTCCGGGCTTGGTTCTAGGGACGATCAATAGATCAGAACTGGTGGACCTGAGTGAGCTGTATAACGATAGATCTAAGTGTACAGAAATTGTCATTACACTCATTTCAGAGTCAAAATATTCAGTTTTTCACAGCCAATTTTTTTTCCCTCAGTGCCAATATTTCAGTTGGCATCTGATGCCATAAACATGCAAAAGTTAGTCACAAAACTGAAAAACCCATGTAACAATGTTATGAGAGTTGATTGTATTTAAGTTTTTCTCCAAGCTCAAGATTAAAGAAAGGTATATGAAATTCATACCAGACAAACTCAGCCCTGAATTAAAAGTATTCTCAGAAATGTAAATGCTGTAACAAGTCAGATATTAGAGCCTCAAAAGAAAAACAGCAGGCCACCAAGTCAGGCGCAATAATTTATTGCATCATCTTTGCTAGAATCTGAAAAACTTAGTCAGACCAGGAGGAGTAGAGTCTGAACCCAAAGCTTGAAGGGAGCCTCAAGTCTTCAGTAGCCCTTTTGGCCTGGAGGATTCTTATGAGGGGGAAACATTGGTGGCTGAATGACAATTGGTTCTGTTGGGGTGTAGCGGAACTGGCTGAACCTCAGCTGCTTACGGTTGTACCGTGACTTGGACTTGTAGCCGTAGACCTGATCCTCCTCATCTACAGGAGTGAAGACCGGCTCGTCCTCACCGCTGGGATCAGATGAAGAGCTCCAGCTCTCCTCTGCAAACTGGTAAGGGCCTGGAGCTCCCTGCTGGCCGCTCTGTGGGGCCCCATGAGTAGAACCGCTGTCGGCACCTCCAGCACCGCTGCTGCCTCCACTGTAATACTGAACTCCTGGGTAACCGCTGTAGCCACCAGAACCGCTAACCTGTCCACTGGGGTTCTGGTAGACGGGCTTGGATGGTCCCTGCTGAGAGGGTGAAGCTACATACCACCACATTGGGTCAGCTTCAGTACCTGAGGAAGTAGTTCAGAGTGAGAACAGACATTTACAGCTGGTTTAGGAACTAGTGTTTGATTAAAGCTTACCTGGTTTTTGAGGAGCACAGGTGATGCTTCCAATCAGCAGGAAAGAAAACCACAAAAACCTGCAGACACATAGAAGTTAAACATGAAGTTTTATCCACAAAAGCAAAGCAAATAGCAATAAATCCTGTAATCCTAGCCCTCACCTCATTCTGCTGCTGTTAGTCCAGGATTGACCTCAGATTCCTCTGATAATGACTCCAACCATCAGTAGCTGCTTTTATATGATCCTCAGAGCAGCTGGAGCTGATTGCTGAGTGGGACCAGCTGCTGTAGAGGAACCAGAACCACCAACACTGAGCTCCTCTCATTGGTTTTCTCATTCAGAAGGTAGAGGTTGGATAACTGATCAAATGACAGTTGGTATCCATGCTACTGCTGTAGAGGAACCAGGAACAATAACATATTTTTTTGCTTTTGATTGTGGCTGCATGGAATGTTTGGAAGCAGCAGAAAACCAATTCAATATTTCATGATTTCTGTTATATAGTGGGCTGTTCATAACTTCAGTAGTATTTGAAAAGGAAGAAACTGCACTTAAAAATAAAAACTAGAACAGCTTTTAATATATTGGATAAATGTTCAAGGACTCCTATAACTTTGGTTGTATTGTTAATATGAAAACATGCAGGTTTTTGTCCAAATGTATCCTAGTAAGACATTACCTCTATGGCTCTTTATTATCCCAACTGCTGATGTAATACTACATTATTATTATTTTTTATGTGAGCTCTCTCCCTGATCTCCCTCTTTGTTTCCATGTTTCTTTATCATCTTTTCCAAGAGATCAGATTGTAACTGAATCTACAAAGGACCAAACCAGAACCAGCTCACTGGAAACTGAATAAAACGCCATCAAAATCCATTTTTTAATTTCAATTTAGAAATAATGTAGAAAAATCTCACCTGTGATCATCATCAGGTGCTCCCACAGTTTGTGATTCTTTTTTGGTAAAGTGGAAACAGCGACTCCATTTCCAACCCTCGCTATGCCTCGATCGTCATTTTGACCTAATTTTCCGCTATGAATACAGACATCTTCATTACACTTATTTCAGATTCAAAATTAATATTTTCAATTATAATTATATTTTTCAAAGCCAATATTTATTTTTATCTGTTTATGCATGTTTATGGCATCTGATGCCATAAACATGCAAAAGATATTCGCAACTGAATGACGTGTAATATGTCAATGTGTTTATTCATGTGAGTTGATTATATTAAGTTGTCTGCATGTTAAGGTTGTTTTTTTTCAGGGTCGTGATTAAAGACAGGTATGATATAATAAAAATAAAGAATAAATTAAAACCAGACACAAACTCATCCCTGAATTAAAACTATTCTCACAGAAATTTAAATGCTGTAATTTTAATAAGTCATGTAACTTGGATGGATGCAATGCTGGCATGACCAGAGTACGCACATCTAATGTTGCTCTCAGTGGTCCAAATTAGACTTTCCTAGGGGTGCTCTATTTATTGTGTCCTCCTTGAAAACTTGCAGAAAACCCTGAAAATCTTCATTAGCTGCATCTTTTCTAATTGAAAAGTTCTCCAGTCCATTCAAACAGGTCGCTTTACATTTTTTCTGCATTTAGTTTCCGTTTTAAATCAATTCCTGCACTTCTTTAGATACTTTCCACAAACAAAACATAATTTAATTCGAAGTAGGCTTTGCGTAACTTCTGGAAATAATCAACTTCACTCAGGTTCCCATAGAGGAAGGCATTGTAAGCAGCTTTTACAGCATTTTGTAACCTTCCTTTTAAATAAGACAGAAGGAGTCACCTCACTTTCTGAACTATTATTTTGAACAGGTCCGTTTCAATGATTGATTCACTTAGACATGCATGTTGTTGCTGTTTGTTCTGTCAGTTCTGTATTACTCTACTACACTTACTAAAGTATCATGTAGAATAAAATAGAGTGATCTACAGAAATCTCTCAAAATGTTTCTTTGACGGATTCCTTTTTCAGATCCTTTATTTTTTCTTTCTGTTGCTCCTCACCTGTGAGTCCCACAATAATTATTTCTACTTCCTCGTCCGCTCCCCAACACCTCTGTGTTTCACCCTGCTTTAACATTTCCGATCTGTAATTAGTGGCTGAAGAAACAAGCTGAAGCGAGACGAGCGGCGAGTTCAGCGGTGGAGGAGCTCCAGGACCTGACAGAGGAGGAGAGGAACCCAGACTGGCTGAAGCAAAAAGGCGAGTGAGTGAAATCAGATTGTCGTCTTAAAGATCCACCCAGACACCACGATCCGTCTCTAACCAGCGCTCTCCTTCAGCAAGTGTTTCTCAAACGGAGACTATGTGGGAGCGGTGAATGCTTACAGTCTGGGGATACGACTTAACGGGAAGATTCCTGCCCTGTACTCAAACAGGGCTGCGTGTCACCTAAAGTTAAGGAATCTGCACAAAGCCATCGAGGACTCCTCCAAGGTTGGTTAGGGGAGCTTGATTGTTGCAGCATTTTTTTTTTCATCCCTCCAGGTGCAGATAAAATAAAAAAAAATGTTAGTATTTATTCCCATTTAACATCTTCAGATGCCTATAAAAATTTTCAATTTTTATCAGTCTGAGTTTGTATTTGTACATATGCCATATCGAACCCTGAATTCTGTCTGCAGGCGCTGGATCTGTTGACTCCAGCCGTTTCTGCCAACGCTGCAGCCAGAGTCCGAGCCGGCGTCCGCCGGGGATCCGCCTTCTGCCAGCTGCAGCTCTACGCTGAAGGTCCGCAGTTTAAATAAGAATTCAAATAGTTTTAGTGTGACGAAAAAGTATTCACACCCCTTGGATCCTTATTATGACCAAAAGTGCAACCGACAGCAGGGTGGAGCAGTTCTAGTGACGGCTCCTTCTCAGCGTTCCGATTTGTCCAAACTTTGAAGCCCATAAAGAAGAAAGGGGGATTCGAGGAACTCCGTGTTATCTAAAAGTCCTCTGTTAGTTAAGCAAGGGACATGGCAACACATCTCAGTTGTGTGTGACCTTCCTCAGGGCTAATGCTATATCAAATCACAGGTGTACTTAAAGACTCAATCAAGCCATATGATGTTAGCATCTGATCTGATTTATATAATCAATAAAAACAAATAAAATAATACAGCAGACAAGTATAATTTACCCATAACGACCATAAATATAAATATTTACAAAACAGAGAAAGAAAAAGAGAATCATATCTTTGACTAAGCATGCAGCCAGAGATACAATATAACAGCCTACTCAAAGTCCAAACATAGTACTGTGCAATGTAGAACAATATGAATTTAGTCAAAGGTATAGATTGTCATCACGCTGTGCATACCTGGATGTATTTGGTACTTACTTTGTACCAGGTAAGCAAGGATACTGCTGTCAGTGTTTGTCTTCACATCTGATTTAAAAGTTAAACATTTTTTTTTTTTGATTTAATGGGAAAGAAACCTGTTGAACTTGAAGGATTTTATTTCAACTATAGGCAGTTTTCTTTTCGTGCAGTATTTAATGTATAAATAAGCAACCAGGAAAGCAGTCAATTTTGAACTTTATTTTTAAAATATTTAGCTTTTATGTCATTTAAAATATATATTTCTCTTCATGTTGTGAGCATTTCTGTTTGGCATTATTTTGAAAAAATAACTGAATATTTTTCAATGCATTTGCACATGGAATGCTCTTTAAATGGTATACTAAGCCTTTTTGAAGTTGTTCTGCTGCAGTGTCTGGCGGGTGAGAATGTGTATAAGTAATTTTGACATATGTAAACAAAAAAGAATATATCACAATACATATCAGTATCGCACATGCTTAAAATCCTATCGCAATATAGATTTGAGGCCATATTACCCAGCTGTATCCAGACCTAAATCTCACAAGGAGTCTTGTAGGACTTGATGTTGTAAGTCTTACCTGATTTAGCCCGTGGTATTTCGCAAAGATGAATGAGCCAAAGTTGCTACAAATGCAAGAACTTGCAGCTAAACACAATTGATTATTAGTTCTGGATAGGAGGCTAACAATGAAACCCCTACTTGTCACATTTCTTATTTATAAAACATATCAAAAACCGAGATTTTTCCTTCCACTTCACAATTGCACTCTAGTTTTGGTTGTTCTATCCCATAAAATTTGAACAACAGACAACATTTAGAGGACATTAAAGGCAGAGTATGCGATTTCATTTTAAAACGCTTTTTTTAAACGGCAAAAAATGCTCGTCATATACCAGTGGCAACCTATAAGTTAGGAGTTCTTAAACTTGACTGAGTAATTTTCATTCTTTCTACAGCGAGAAACCCTGGGAAAACCTTGTCCAATCCACTTCCACGGTCCGTCCAGGATAAGAGGCTTGTAAGAAAAGCTTCCGTGTTCCAGCTCCTCCCCCTCAGCGCGGCCCCTTCGTGTGCACGCAACGCTCGTTCTAGCCTGTAAACAGGAAGTGAGTTTGCGCTACCTTACCAATAGATAAATTGATTGCGCCAGCTGCAGTAGCCGACGTGTTTGTTTGGTGAAGCATTTAGTTCAAAGTTAATGCAGATTAGCTTCCCAAAATGGATCGAAAACGCAAAGCTGTAGTGGAAATAGCAACGAGAAAGAAGAAAGCCGAGGAAGAGCGTGCCAAAAGCCGAATCTGCATCGGAGCTGCTTCATTTACACGGTGGCGTCAACTCAAGGAAGCCAAGGGCTTGCTAACCGATGCGTTGGTTGCTGATTTTCTCCTGGACGTTAAATTTTGTGACTTTGGTTTAAATGGCTTGTGTGCTGCGCATTGATAACTGTGGCAGAGACCCAAGGAGACCATGCTGGCTGCGCGTGCCTGTGTTATTGAAGCGTGGCTTAGGGGGAGAGCATGAAGGAAGGCGTGGAACTTTTTATTTTGCAATAACGCCCTGTTGAGGAGCGCTCCCACAATCGTACACCCTGCCTTTAATGCCTTTGAATGCACTGTCATGCAAGGCCGCTTTATTTGTACAGCACACTTTCAACAAGATGACAATTCAGCGTGCTTTATATGGTTTGGGGAGAACAACAAAATAAAACATTATAGATGCAAAATGTATGACATATTAAAATACATGACACTAAAAATTACAAATCGCTTACTGTGATTAATATATGAGCGCATAATGCTGTTCTGCAGGTGAGAAGCAGCCGATCCATCTTTGACTTGTTTTCAGGACTACAAGACTATGAAGCAGCTCTGAAGATCGACCCGTACAATGAGGCGCTGCAGGAGGACGCCAAGTCAATCCGAGAACTCATCCAAGGTTCTGCAGGACAAGATGAGACACAGTGAGACACAAAAAGACAAGTCAAGCTCACCTGGAACGAGTCAGACACAGTGCATAAATCTTCATTAGAGGTTTAACATCTAATTGAAGGATCAAGAGGTCTTCAAAAGCTTTGTTTCTGTGTTTATTTTAAGGATTTCAGAGACAGAATGTATTTTAAAAAATAAGGTTTTGTAATAGTTTAAGTGATGTTTGATGCTCAATCAATTTATTATATTTATACTCAGTTTACCAAAAACAGCCTTAGAGAAGCGCCCGTGTCCTTAAATGTTTTGTTTTCTTCCACTAAAGCAAAAGAATTAAAGAATTTGGAACCACCAGATTCTCTGCTTTGTAATAAAGATAAATTGTTAAGAAAGATTTTTTTGAGTTGGAGCTGAGAGTTTATTCAAATGAAGTTTAGCTGAATTATTTTTGTTTTTGTTCTTTGGGCGCCCTCATGTGGCGCTCATTATCAGTTACATCCTCAGGACATATTTACATCAAACTGCTCAGTTAAACTGATCCTAAATCATTATCTTTGACATTTGTACCACACAGCTCTCTTGCACTACGGCATTTCTATCTAGACTCGGCCATTGCAGCACTTTGATACTTTTTCATCTGTTTTGCTGTGTGTCTGTTACTTTGTTTGGTATCATTGCTCTGTAGAACAACAAGTAGTGGTCAGGTTTAACTGCTGCATATCTGACTCCAGAGATCTTTATCGTACGAAAGAGTTTATGGTCCTCCTCGGTATCTTTGCTGTTCTAAGTACTGCACATTTCTGGACTGATATGTCTGATGTTCTTCCAGGGATCCGCTGGAGCCATTCCTCCAGTTTGGGGGTCACTGCCCCGAGTGCTCCGATTACCACGGCTACTACTGTCACCTTCACCTTCCGAGCCCTCTCTATCTCCTCTCTGAGCCCTTGGTTTTTCTCAAGTTTCTCATGTTCCTTCTTCTTGATGCTACCATCACTTGGTATTGCCACATCCACCACAACGGCTTTCTTCTGCCCTTTGTCAACCACCACAATGTCCGGTTGGTTCGCCATTACCATCCTGTCTTTCTGGATCTGGAAGTCCCATAGGATCTTTGCTTGGTCATTCTCCACCACCTTTGGAGGTGTTTCCCACTTTGACCTTGGGGTTTCCAGCCCATACTCCGCACAGATGTTTCTGTATACTATGCCAGCCACTTGGTTATGGCGTTCCATGTATGCTTTCCCTGCCAGCATTTTGCTGGATTGTCTCAGATTACTCTTTGTACAGCCTACACCAGGGGTGTCAAACTATTTCCGTTTTGGGCCACTTCAAGATCATGAACGTCCTTAAAGGCCCAGTTGTGGCCCGTTAAAATATGAATAAATAATGTTTCAACAAGTATCTCCTAAAATTAAATAATACTGAACATCTTTTCATAGTGATGGGATTTAGGACTAATCAATTAAACACTTTAATAATAACCATGCATAATAATAATAATAATAAATAATTTATGTGAGATATAACGCCAGCTGTGAGCAGCGCGGTCAGGAAAATCACGCTCTATCCGCTGCTAAACCTGTTCACAACAGACGCGTATTTCTCTGTGTCTGTCAACGAGCGCTTCTGCTCAGCTAGCTGTTGTTTATTCAGATCTACTTTTTTCATCATGGGTTAGTAAATACCCTCAACCTCTAACCAGGAAGTTGGTTAGAGGTTCTAACCAACCACAAGAAGAACCACTTCTTTAATTTATCCGTTGTAGAGACACACACAGTCAGAGAGAGAGTGTGTGTGTGATAGTAGAGAGTGTGTAGTGTAGATACTGTTGAAATACAGATAATTGTTTACCTACTCTTCACATTTATTAAATATATTTTCTCTTCCTGTTTGCTAATGCGAGTAGACAGGAGGAGATCTCTCTATATCATCTCTTTAGTCTGTTTAGAAATTTAGATCCACAAATATGATTGCATTTGTCAACCGCTGTATTTAAAATTTTTTTTTTTTTTAAAAACCTTCATTTTCACAATTAACCGAATTGCCTTGAGTGTCTTGGTGTGACTTCCTGCCAGAGCTGACGTGGAACGCTTGCTGCTCAAGCAAAAAATACACTGGACGGCGAAACGATCGCTGCAGGGCATGAGCCGTCCGCGGCGCTCCACGCCTGACATGAACCAGGAGGAGCAGAGAAGAAGACAGGAGGAGAATGGACAAAAGAGCTGCCAATATTGTGAGTCAAGTGAAGCTCTTGCTCTTGTATTGCTTTATTTATCATAAATACCTATTCTTGTGTAGCAGAACTCATAGAGTGGGGAGAACAAATATTTGATCCACTGCTGATATTTGAACTTTTCCCACTTACAAAGCATATAGAGGTCTGTAATTTGTATCAAAGGTGCTCTTCAACCATGAGGGACATAATCTAAAACAAAAATACAGAAAATCACAGTGGATGATTTAAACAATTTCCATTTTATTGCATGGCATAATTATTTGCTACATCAGACAAATAGAACTCAATATTTGGTACAGAAACCTTTGTTTGCAGTTACAAAGATCAGCTGTTTTCTGTAGTTCTTCCCCAGGTTTGCACACACTGCAGCAGGGATTTTGGCCCTCCCCTCCATACAGATCTTCTCCACAGCGTTTAGGTTTCGGACCTGTCGCTGGGCAACACGGACTTTAAGCTCTCTCCAAAGACTACCATTGGATTCCGGTCTGGAGACTGGCTAAGACACTTCAGGACCTTGAGATGTCTCCTAGGGAGCCACTCCTTAGTTGCCCTGGCTGTGTGTTTCAGGTCGTTGTCATGCTGGAAGACCCAGCCATGCCCCATCTTCAATGCTCTTACTGAGGGAAGGAGATTGTTGGCCAAGATCTCAAGATACACAGCCTCATCCATCCTGCCCTCAATATGGTGCAGTCTTCCCATCCCCTTTGCAGAAAAGCATCCCCAAAGAAAGATGTTGCCACCTCCATGCTTCACAGTTGGGATGGTGTTCTTGTTGTTCTTCCTCTTTCTCCAAACACGGTGAGTGGAATTTAGACCCAAAAGCTCCACTTTTGTCTCATTACTCAGACCACATGATCTTCTCCCATACCTCCTATGGATCATCCAGATGGTCATTGGTGAACTTCATACAAGCCTTGACATTTGCTGGCTTGAGCAGGGGGACCTTGCGTGCACTGCAGGATTCTAATCCATGACGGCGGAGTGTTTTACTGATGGTTAACTTTGAGACTGTGGTCCCAGCTCTATTCAGGTCATTGACCAGTTCCTTCCGTGTAGTTCTGGGCTCATCCCTCACTGTTCTCATGATCATTGATGCCGTATGAGGAGAGATCTGCCATGGTGCTCCAGACCGAGGGAGATTTACCGTCATCTTGAACTTCTTCCATTTTCTAATTATTGCACCAACAGTTGTTACCTTCTCACCAAGATGCTTCCCTATCGTCCTGTATCCCCTCGCAGCCTTGTGCAGCTCTACAGCTTTATCCTTGATGTCGATGCACAGCTCTCTGGTGTTGTTCATTGTGGAAAGGCTGGAGTTTGTTTGAATGTCAATTCAAACAGGTGCAGACTGCAGTTAATACAGGTGATGAATGGCGAACAGGAGGGCTTCTTAAAGAAGAACTAAAAGATCTGTGGAAGCCTAAATTATCACTGGTTGAAAGGCGATCAAATACTTATGTTATGAAATAAAATGGAAATTAATAATTTAAAAATCATCCACTGTGATTTACTGCATTTTTGGTTTAGATTCTGTCCCTCACAGGTGAAGAGTGACATTGATACAAATTACAGACCTCTAGATTCTTTGTAAGTGGGAAAACTTCCAAAATCAGCAGTGTGTCAAATACTTGTTCTCCCCACACTATGTTGCAGTAAATCACACCTGTGGAGACTAGAGAAGAGAGAGGACGCCAGGGGGAAACTGAGCCCTCCAATCAAAATTGTCTGGAGTTGCCACTGCCTTGCGGGCTCACGCTTTATTGGCTCTGGAACAGGGAAGTATGGATGCATGACAGATAATGTAACCTATGACTATGTCCTAGTTTTAAAATGACAAAAACTTGCAACCAGCCAGCCTGCTGAGATCTATTTCAAGGAAATCTTCCTTCCAATATGATTGGGTCATTAGACTGTTGTGTGATTATTTCACTATGAAATTCCTTCATATTGCAGCTTTAAAGAAAGCTCTTATGTCTTTTTTGGCCAACAACCGTATCAAAGTATCTTCTGTACTGCCTCCAAAACTCATGAAAGTTAGCCTATAACACCCACTGCTGGTTGCTTTGTGTCAATACATTGCATGGTTGCAACTTAATTTACATGAGCGTAATCTGACTTGGGTGGGCCCCAGCCCACCCCTTGTTGCTGGTTCTGCTTTCACCGCATGCTTCACAGTTGGGTTGAGGCATTGGCTGAAATGTGTACTTAGGTAGATCTGATGTTCAGCTAAATCTGTTAATAAAAACACTAAAGGAGACTTTTTTCAAAAGATTTATTTTAACAAAAATATGAAAAACACCAAATATATTTGAAAAACAAGCAAAGATTTGTAACTTTAAGTTACAAACATTCAAATCTACAAATATTAAATCTAGAGCACCACAATGAAAGTTATTTAGCTGCCAATCAACAACTCTGTACAGAAACATGGTGAGTAAATACAGCTATGTACACAGCAGATTCAGGCACTTTGGAGTTTCTGTCGTGAAGGCTCTTTACGCAACCGTGATTTCTTCGCTCTCCGACTCTGACAGCTCCGACTGTTTTTTCACATCTGACGGTGCAGAGGGGCTCCGATGATGATGGCGATGGTGGTGGGGATGCGACTCCTGGCTGTCGGCTGAGGCCCGGTTCAGCCGCTGGCAGAAGGTGCTGCCCACGTCGGTCAGATCTGGATGGGGGTTGGTTTTTGTGGGGAGCGTCTGCTGACGGCAGCCGCCTGTCGACAGCAGCTCCCGCTCTTTGGAGTTCCTCCACTTCATCCTGCGGTTCTGAAACCAGATCTTCACCTGTGGAGGACACAGAATCCACCAGGTGGCGGCGTTGGTTTGAAAGCAAGCCAAACGCAACATTTCTCACCGGCAGATGAACAATCCATGGGAAACTTAAAAACTGAGACCCTCGGGAGTTTTGGCTGATGCACATCATTCTGGAAAGGGTTTGAAGGGAGGAATTAAAGGCAGCTGCCAATCTTCCCAGAAGGAAAAATCTTGGCTAATTCACCGCAAGGTCTGACATGCTTCGATGCAGACAAAATACACAAAAAGAAAAGCCCAGAAATCCATCTCAGACTCTGCAGACATTCATTTAGCTATTCAGAGAAAACAGGGCTGTGGTGTTTGCTGAGCAGAAACTTCAAGATTTGACCTTATGTTTGATTTTTTTTTTAGAAGTTGTTAATCTGACTTCAACAAATGTAAAGTCCAGTTGTCATGAAGTTCTGATCTTAAAGGGCAAGAAGTTTACTTCACTGTCTCATGAACAACTGAACCCTTACTGGTTTGCAAAAAATGTGTGTTCTGCACTGCACAGACCATCCATAAGAGGGCAGCAAACTTGTGTTTAATTCATAGCCAACCCAAACTGATGGTGCAGTAAACAATATTTATGTAATAATTTGATCTGAACTCTGATCTGATCCCAGTTTATCCAGTTTAGAGAGAAAAAATGAATCTCTTGAACAGATTTGGACCCAGTTATACCTGTGAGTCCTTCAGTCCGAGTTTACTGGCCAGTTTCTTTCTGTCCGGTTTGCTGATGTACTTCTGTTTCTGGAAGGTTCTCTCCAGCGCCTTCCTCTGGAGGTCTGAGAACACGGCCCGCCGCAGCATTCCCCTTCTCGGTTTCCCCCGGGGGGCTAGAGGCCAAGAAAAGGTTCCTGGAACGGGAACCACAGAGGAGGAGGACGACGACGAGGCTACAGGAACAGAAAACAAGAGGAAGAAGACAGATTTATTCATACCTGACAGTTATTCTTTGTTATTATTTGAAATATTTAGTGAAAAATGCACATTTCTAGCTGTCAGCAGGCTTCTGGTACCATTCTGGCTCAATTTTGGACCACTTTTCCAGGCAACATTTGTGCAGTTCGTTAAAAATGGTTGATTTCCTGATGAATGTATTTGATATCAGAATAGTGAGGCTTTTGGAACATCATTTCAAAAGTGAAAGAGCAACTCACCTCAAATCAACTTTTCTTTTGTTGAGAAACTTTATAAATGAATTTTTTTGTTTTGTATTTTAGTGCATCTTAGGATATGTACACACGTAGCCGGGCTTTTTTTTAAAACAAATATTTTCCTCAGCTCGTTTTAAAAAAAATTTCCCCATACACAAATTACTGGATAATTATGTTCTTAGAGCACATTCATGTAAAACCTGAAGAGGGCTACACAGAGTAACTTCCTACTTTATCTTCTACATACAGCAGTGATAGAGCTTGTAATTATTATTTTTTAAATGAGCAAAAAGCGCTTGGACAATTTGTAATACCAGCACGGCTCAGAGGGCATAAATTCTGTTTCTGAGTGGAAACCTCTCGCACAAGTGATTTTGGATCATTTGTTGGCACTGACAGTTATGGAGGACTAACACTGACATAATTAAAAATAAATCAGAAATAGATTTATTTTGTTTTTTCCTTTACCTGATACAGGCATTTTTGCAAAGAAATTTATATATTTTGCTATTCCTTTTGCATATACATACATTTCTTGATTTTACATTACCTTGTCTCCTCTTTTTACTTACTTAGAGACCACAAATCATAGCTAAAATCTCACATTTTTAAAGAAGGAGTGACCCAAACCCTGTTTTTTCTGCTGAGAAAAAAACTGATTTTTGCTATAAAATCATTGGCCCCTTCAAAATATTTGAAAACTGTATGATTTCTTGTAAAAAGGCTGTTTTGAATCAACAACCCTTTAAAAATCCCTTTTCTACAAGATTCCCTACTTGATTTGTTTCATTAAAATATTATGTTTAATTTATTGCTAATTTCTGTTTTTTTTTAAAAACGTATTTTTGTGGCGCATGGGAACTATCGACTTGATGATTTTTGGCCCACGCAGGAAAAAGTTTGCACATTTCTGCACTTATAAATCGTCCAAGAACACTCATGCATTTTTTTTTTTTCGGTAACTACCAATATATTTCGGTTGTGCGCATTTATTCTTTACATGTTGATTATTAAAACTTGTTTTATTTAAAATTTGCATAGTTTAGGAAAAGTTATGGACCTCATGGTGTTATTTAACAGAAGTATTTAATCTATCTAAGGCAGAGGGGTAGCAGAATTGCTCATTCGCGGGTCTTTTGGCTAAAATCACTAACCTCCGTTAAGCTTTGGTTAGCTCGTAGCTACATCAGCTCAGTGTCAATCATCAGCCCCCGACCTCACAGCCCCACTCAGCTCCACCTCTTTACCCACTTTTTTTCATTTTCCGGGGCGTGACGAGATATGTGACGTGGCGGTGATATCAGTGAGGCGCTGTCCATCCATATTGTCTATGTTCTAGATCTTCACTGAGCTCCTTGGACTTTTTTATTGTTTTGAATAGTGACAGCATCTATTCAAAACTTTTTGTATGTATATATTTGAGCAGGTATTTGAACTGGTATGCACAATTTTGAACATATGTTGAGGGAAAATCTGAAAGAAATGAAAACTTTGTCTCTCTTGTAATCATTCCGCGCACAAAGTTTGGTTCAAATAAGTAACTGAAAGACTAATTAAAACGACACCACTGAGCCTTTTGGAAGAAGAAACACGAGGGCTCTACATTTCACGGCATCCTCTCATACGTGAGAAAGAGAGATGCAGATTTAGCGTGAGGTCTTGTGAACTCTGTCGCGTGATTATCCTCCACGTTTGTAGGCGTAGTGAGCCCCTTCTTGTCCCTGTAATGAGCACACTGGCTCCCCGATGCTCCTCATAATATCCTCGTTCTGCCTCAAATCTGAGGCTTCAAGAGCCCAATTTGTCCGGCGCTGGAAACACAGCCGATGCTAATGAGACGGGTCCTCCAAAGAGCGGCTCACACAGCCTCTAATGAAGCATGAAGAAGGGAGGGGGGGGGGCGGTGTATAGGCTGCAAATGCACAGAGAATGCTGATTGTGTTGTAATGAATTGAGTGGAAAAGGCCGTCGACAGGCCAGTATATTACAGGCCCATTATAGGCAGGTCAGAGCTGTTAAGGAGAGCCTTCACTGCTTCACAAGCCTGCATGTGAGAACTATTACACATGTTAGCAGAAAATAAACCAGAGAGCAGTCACTGACCCTGAGGGAACCCCTTTAATTCCTTTAAACTCTACTTTAAGAGCTTTTTCCCTCTATGAAGAGATGTGATGGTTTGGAATTCAACTGAAACAAGTCAAATTAAATTTAAACCAATATAACAGGATGATAATTAGATCAGTTTGACTTGCAACGCGGCTTGAGATATTTATTTTAATTTGTCACTTTATCAATAAAACTGAGTTTGATCCAAGTGAATTTTCACACAGACTGTTGACATCAGAATTTCCACAAAAAAAATCTAGGAGAACATTTGGCAATAAGTGTTTGGTTGATTATTTCTATATTGTAACAATTCTTCTGGCATTAACTCTTATGCTGTTAAGAAGTCTGTTTATTCTCCATTACATGATGCCACAATAATAATAAAAATGAATTTGTTGGTTTATCAAGCAGAGTTGATTACAGTGAATCCCCGCCTATTTGCTGATGTTTCTGGGGATTGTTATTCCAAATTATTCGCTGATTTTTTATTTATTTAATTTTTTTCTGTATAGTTTATCTCAAACACTTGAGGAAAAAATGCATTTGGAAGCTGCATTTATCAGGTGTCGTTTGCAGCCAATCCAGGAGCGGCATTCATTTTCCTTTAGGCTTTTCCCCCTGAGAGCTAAGACGAGTAAGACCATGGACGTAGCTTCTGTTGCGGTGCCAGGATGGTTTCCACTGTGCATTTAATAGATATTTGAGCATGTTTGACAGTTTCTAATGGGAGTCTGAAGTTGAAAGAGTTGGATTTTAGATATTTGTGGTCGCTAACCCTGACAAAAATGAAAAACGGCGTCTACTTAGTACCAAGAAATCTGGAGGAGGTAGTGTGATGTTGCGGGCCAGCATCTCCCTCACTACAATAATAAGGCTTATCCTTATTGTTCACCATGCAGAGAAGTGTTGATATGAGATTTCAGTGCTCGCCTCCAGGCGAGGGTTTACCAAAAAACAACCACCACACTTTAGGGGTGGAAAAGATCAAACGGGCGGCCTGTAGCGCTGATCTCTACCTCGTTACGGCCCATACCAAGATCGGTTTGTCGTTGTTCATATCAGAGTGGCTGAGTTGCAACAAATGCTGGTATCAGAATGGGATGCCATCCCACAACAGTGTGTAACCAAGCTGGTGATCAGCATGAAAAGGAGGTATGTTATTTGCGTTTCATTATTCACAAACCTTTTCTTTGAACAAAAATGCAGCTTAGGAAGAAGAAATACATCAAACTCTTACAACTTGTTCCAACCGTTCCAAAGCAGCCAATCCAGGAGCGCCATTGCTGCTTGGCTGTACCCCAAAGAGTGGAAATATGGAACACTTTAAACATTGTAGACAGTGTCCAATGAACATACCGTTTCGTATAAAGGTACATTTTATGCATGACCTATTAAAATAAGCTGTTGTAAGCGTTTTTAGAGGTCGGTTGTGGTCCCTAGCCTCCGCAAATACACAGCATTGCCAGGAAGTTGTGGTTGAGATTTTTCTTCCACACAATCACAAAACGAACGATTAAATTGCTGAATAAATGGTTGATATTTTCTTGTTAGCGACACTAAACAAAAGTAAATAGCAGAATAAACTTTTTGGGCCAGTTTTTCATGGGTGCAACCTACATATTCAACTATGCTCCTCAGCCAACAGATGGTGCAAATATGGTGCCATTTGAAGGGGAATGAACAGACTCTTCAAGGTTATAGGAATTAGAAAGGATGTACCAAACATGCATTAAGTTTATTTTTAAGAAATTGGGGGAAAATCTAATTGTTGAATTCAAAGTGAGAAAGAAAAAAATGAGTTTTATATTTTTAACCAGCCATCATTCTTAGGAGCTCACAAATAATCTAAAGATATAAAGAATCAGAGCTGATGTCATATGAAAAAGGAGCTGAACCTGAATTTCAGACTGAATTCAGTGAAATGCCAGAGCTGTGCATGTGTGTGTGGATGTGTGTGTGTGTGCATGGCTCTGCCTCCGATTGGTCATGGTGCCGGATGCTTTGTCATCAGGCGGAGGGGGTTTGGTGGGAAAACGACAGAGTTCCTGAGCTGGGAAGATACCCGCCTCACATTTAGAGGCATGACAAACGGCACTGATATGTTCAGAGCGGAACAAACGGGACTAATTTGTAGATTAGGACAACTGGTGCTAATGTCAGCAGTCAGTGCTCTGGCTAAAGAGGCCCTCAGACCGAACAAGCCGATTCAGAGCTGCTCCTGGGATTCCCATAATGAACAAGGGGATAGAGGAAGAGTCAGGCTTCAATCAGGTTCCTGATAATTATTATTACCTATATTCAAACTTAATATCTGAGAGGGTTTGTTAAAATTAGCTTTTAGTTCCTGATTTCACTTCCAGATTCATTATATTTTAGGTTTTCCAGACATTAAATTCAACCAGTCAGAACTTTGACAACGGTGCAGACCCAGAACCTTGATGTCGTCTTTGTTTTATTGGATTTCAGAAAGAAACCGAAATATTTCCCTGAGCGTAGACAAACTGAGCCATTTTAAGCTGGTGTAGGTTTGGTTTGAAAAGGAGTGAAATATTTCAACCATCTCAATTGTCCGTTCATCTGCCCGCCCGTCCGTCCTTCCATCAGATCAGTTTCAACAGATCCGATATATTCCCCGGCCAGGATGGATTGACGGACCAAGCCTTCCTAGGAGGAGGTCCTGACTCAACATTATCGATGAGGTGGGAAATTCAGAGTCGCTGCATCTCCACAAAGAAAGGAAGTAGTTGAAGTGGTTTGAGAATCTGTAAAAGATGACATCTTCAAACATTTCTGGTGAGACGTTTCCGCGGATACGTCCAACGAGGGTGCTCAAAGACCCAGACCGTGTTGAGGCAGGCCACAAAAAAATCCTGGAACTGTTGAGCTGGAAGAGGTAGCTGAGGACAGGAAGGGCTGTGGACCTCTGCTGAACGTCTTGGTCCCCTTTAAGAAACAGTAGGACGGATGGATACTCACACTCATACCTAAAGGCATTTTAGAGAGACAACCCAACAGTCGTGTTTTTAGACTGTGGGACAAAGCCGGAGTACCTGGAGGAACCAACTTTTGCAAAATTAGAACAATGCAAACTCCATGGTGAAGGGAGACTCCAGGCAGGGATTCAAACCCAGAACCTTCTTATTGCATTTTTTCCCCCCTCCATGTTCACTATTCAACATCTATCTGCTCCTAAATGCTCCGATATAGTAAAGCTATGCAGACATTTCACAAATGCTAATCTCTACAGTTAAAAATGAATGAATTTCCCTCTCACAAGCTGGTGGTTCTCAAGTCTTTTTACCCAGAATCAGCAAGAACTAATACATTGAAAGTTCAGATTTTTTATTTTTTTTCATTTGGAATGTTCTTCCAAATCTATACCCAGTACAAAATAAGTAATTATTTCTAACTTTCTTCTAAAACAGGATGCAAAATCTGCACAAAACATTTTCACAGAAACTTTTTTTTGTTTTGTTTTTTGAACTGTAACTTATTTCTTTCCATTTGAAAAATGTTCTAAGTATGTACTCCCTCTCCCTCCTGCAAAAATTATATTTGATTCAGGACCTTACATGCATGAATAATACTTTTTTGTTTTAAAGATTACATTTAATTACATAAAGACATATTGGTGGTTTCATTAAAGACTCACAAGACCGAAAATATTTATCTTGTGAAGAACCAAATAAGGACGATTAAAACTCTGAGGCTCAATCTTATACTCACTCCCATCATTTTAGACATAACAATGTTTTCAGATGTAGAAATGGATCATTCTGACTTGGAAAAGTTGATCCAGGTATTTATCCTCAATATAGACTGAAACAGAGTTATTCTGGTGGGACCATCTGCTGCTCCACCTCTGAGCTCTACATTGTGACCTCTGACATTTGTGTGATGTTTTACTTGAAAATGTGAGTAAAGCTTTATATTTTTCTAGGCAGAAACATTTTAGAATCTTCTGAAATACTATCACCGTCAGAACAGATTTCTTTTAGAGTTGGATAAATAAAAGACAAAGAAGCTGCGTTGAGCTTCCAGATGCTCCATAAATTTGAAACAATTTTTGAGACAACTGCACAAAAATGCTAAAATTCTGGCTGCACCTTTTATTTTACTGTAGTTCATGCAGTTAATTTTACTAGAATTTCTGATGAAGAGGCCTTCAGGCACACATGCTTGAAATAAAATCTTGTTAAAATAGATTACTGCTTTTATTTGTTTGAATAAAGTATTTCTTATGAATGACTAGAATTGAATTCATATTTACGGAATATAAATTGTATAAATCTAACATGTTAATGTATTACTTTATCTTTCTTCTCTTGGGATTCCTTTTAAAGACATCTTTTCTGAGTCAGGTGTCATTTTTGTTTTTGCACTGATCTGTACTGTATTGATAATAAAGATGAAAAAAAAAATCTAAACATTAATAGTTTAAATGCAAATTTGAGAGTAATTTGTAAGAAAATGGGTTTGCAGAAACATGTGTTTGATGTAATTTTAATCAAAATTTTTAAAACTTCACATGTTTAAAGCAAAACGTTTATAGTTCTAATTATTATGTCAAATAATAATTATTTGCCCCCTAGATGATGATATTAACTCCATATATTTCTGTTTTCCTTACGGTTGAGCACAAATCCAGCTCTGCTGCCAGAAATGTGTGATCAGATGTAAATTCACAAACTGGTCTTTAAAATATCCGGCGTCCAGATGTGAAGGAGCAGCTGTTTGTGGTGGACTTACCTGTGAAGTACGAGGCTCTGATGAAAGGATGGAGGTTTCCATCAAAGAAGGGGAGAGACTTCGTCTGAAGACTCTGAACTGCACCAGAGGAGAAAGAAGAGTCCCATTCACTTTCATTAAAATGGTTCAAATCAGTCACAGGCAGCACCAGGAACCACATTCCATAATTTTTTGCTTGAAACTCACATCTTTCAAACCAGATTCTCACAACTAAAACAGAATCGGAGTATAAACTCATGGAATGAACACAATAAATCGCATCCTCTCAGTTGGAGTCTTCATTCGGCTAATAATATTTCTGACACTTAGAATTTTTCAAAGGAATTAAAAAAAATAGATTTGCAACTAAATGTGCTGCAAATTTGTTAAATTTATAGCTACATCTCAAGTTATCATCTCAAGAAAATTAATTTAACACAAAACACATTTTTACTGCAAGACATGGAGTTAATTTTAACTATTAAATACTTTTGTCTAACAAAAAGTAAACATAAATCGTCCAAAAACGTTTCAAATCCCGGAAATGATTTTTTTTTTGTTGAACATTTAAGTTTATGTTATTATGGTTATAGTCATCATTTTCATGAAGAACTCACCGCTCCGTGTGGACGGGGCCAGGATAGAACTGACGCCGAACTTCAGGTATCCAGAGTCCGAGCAGCCCGTGTGGTGGTGCGGTGACCCGGTTCGATTCGTTGGTTCTGTGGCTGAACCAGCCGCACGGGCAGAAGCACCCAGGCCCGGGGTGATCTGGATAAGCTCCCCGGGGCTCCCGGAGGAGAAAGCCCGGTGGATGTAACCGACGGGCTGGCTCAGCCGGAGCAGATCTTCCACCAGGAAGCCGGAGGGCAAAGAGCGGCTGAGGGGTGAGGAGAGAGCCGGGGGAGGACGCAGGAAACCCGGGTAGAGAGGCGGCGGCAGAGCGCTGCAGGGGAACATCATGGTGTTCCAAACAGGCAATATATATAAAAAAAACCCAAACTGCTCCTCTGATCCCTGAATCTGCTTTAACTGGTTTTATACTGGAGTTACGCACACACCAGCACACGCACATGCGTCAGTAGGTCCACCCTCATCTCCCACTTGGAGCTGAAAGTTGGAAACCAGTTTGTGTGCTGACATATACGAAGCAGTTCTGCTTGCAGAAATCGTTAGAACTATTTACTCTGTTTGGTAAATGGACTGGACTTATATAGCGCTTTCCTTGTCATTCTGGCCTCTAAAAGCGCTTTACACTGGAGCCACATACACCCAACGCACTCACTAAAGCGCGCACATTCATGCACCGATACTGATGCTTGGGTTAAATGTCTTGCCCAGGGCCAAGCTGAAATTGAACCTACAACCATGCAATTGGAAGATTATTACTGGACCCACTGATCCCCTTCATTAAATAGAAGGGGAAAAAAACCGTTTTAGTTACAGAAGTGAATTTCAGTTGAATCAGTCAGTCATCAGGCTTTTAAACAGAAAATTAGGACACTTTGACCAAAAATTAAACTTAAAACTTAATTTGAAGTTTGTTAATTTATTTGAGCTTTTTTTTATTTAGTTTTCAGTGTCTTAGCAACTCCAAATTTAGAAGATTTTTTGCAGTATTTTATGTAGCAGTGCTTTCAGGACAATAAGGCTCCAAAGTGTAAAGTGTGGATTTAAAAGAAGGTTTAGTCTGGACAAGCAGGGACGAGCTTGGGGTCAAATATATCATTACATTTCTCCAGAGCACACTATATACAGGTGCTTGCCAGTAAATTAGAATATCATCAAAAAGTTGAATTATTTCAGTAATTCCATTCAAAACGTGAAACTTCTATACTGTATACTTTCCTTCCACACATAGTGATATATTTCAAGTGTTTATTAATTTTCATTTTTATTATTACAACTGACAGCTAATGAAAACACCAAATTCAGTATCTCAGAAAATTAGAATATTCTGAAAAGGCTCAATATAGAAGACACCTGGTGCCACTCTAATCAGCTGATTAACTCAAAACACCTGCAAAGGCCTTTAAAAGGTCCCTCAGTCTTGTTCTGAAGGCTCCACAATCATGGGGAAGACTTCTGACTTAACAGCTGTCCAAAAGACGACCATTGACACCTTGTACAAGGAGGGCAAGACACAAAAGGTGATTGCTAAAGAAGCTGGCTGTTCGCAGAGCTCTGTGTCCAAGCACATTAACAGACAGGCGAAGGGACGGAAAAAATGTGGTAGAAAAAAGTGTACAAGCTCTAGGGATAACCGCACCCTGCAGAGAATTGTGACGACAAACCCATTCAAAAATGTGGGGGAGATCCACAAAGAGTGGACTGCAGCTGGAGTCAGCGCTTCAAGAACCACCACGAAGAGACTCATGAAAGACATGGGATTCAGGTGTCGCATTCCGTGTGTCAAGCCACTCTTGAACAAGAAACAGCGTAAGAAGCGTCTCGCCTGGGCCAAGGACAAAAAGGACTGGACTGCTGCTGAGTGGTCCAAAGTTATGTTTTCTGATGAAAGCAATTTTTGCATTTCCTTTGGAAATCAAGGACCCAGAGTCTGGAGGAAGAGCGGAGAAGCACAGAATCCACGTTGCATGAGGTCCAGTGTAAAGTTTCCACCGTCAGTGATGGTGTGGGGTGCCATGTCATCTGCCGGTGTTGGCCCACTCTGTTTCCTGAGGTCCAAGGTCAATGCAGCCGTCTACCAGGAAGTTTTAGAGCACTTCATGCTTCCTGCTGCTGACCAACTTTATGGGGATGCAGACTTCACTTTTCAACAGGACTTGGCACCTGCACACAGTGCCAAAACCACCAGTACCTGGTTCAAGGACCATGGTATCCCTGTCCTTGATTGGCCAGCAAACTCGCCTGACCTTAACCCCATAGAAAATCTATGGGGTATTGTGAAGCGGAAGATGCAATACGCTAGACCCAACAATGCAGAGGAGCTGAAGACGACTATCAGAGCAACCTGGGCTCTCATAACACCTGAGCAGTGCCACAGACTGATCGAGTCCATGCCACGCCGCATTACTGCAGTGATTGAGGCAAAAGGAGCCCCGACTAAGTATTGAGTGCTATACATGCACATTCTTTTCATGTTCATTCTTTTCAGTTGGCCAACATTAAAAAAAACATTTTTTTTCATTGGCCTTTAAAATATTCTAATTTTTTGAGATACCAAATTTGGAGTTTTCATTAGTTGTCACTTATAAATATCAAAATTAAAAGAAATAAACATTGGAAATACATTGGTCTGTGTGCATTGCATAAATATAATGTACAAGTTTCACGTTTTGAATGGAATTATTGAAATAATTCAACTTTTTGATGATATTCTAATTTACTGGCCAGCACCTGTATATGGTGAGGATTCATCTGTGTAGAGATCTGGCTGCCTGCAGGAGAACTACTGTGTTTCAGATGGAACATCACCCAGATGTCTGAGATTTGATGGAGGAGCTAAAACCTAAAACTCTAAAAATCCCTACAGCAGGACCAATTTTGATTCACACTAATTTTATGAGTTATTTTTCCTTTGCAAGGCATAAAGAAATTAAGAGGTTGATTTTCTTTTCTACCTCATGTATCAAATTCAGTAGATTTACAGATGTCTTCTCTGTTTATTAGGTTTCAATCAAATCCATCCACCCATCCATCCATCCATCCATCGTCTCCTATGAAAACGAAAGTTGTGCCTCTTAAAGACTCCACCCAAATATTAAACTTTTGTGAAATAAAGTGGAGCCTTGTGGAAGCCTTATCCAGTCTTCGTATTCTGGTTATCTAAGATCAGCTCGAGGGAGCAAAAGGTCCAAGGAGGAAACATCTTGATAGGGGGACATTTAGTTCCTCCAGTGAAATCTGGGGCTCTTCTTGATCTTCTTTTGGTGGGAAGAGTTTGGAAAACCTTCAAATGGAGGCACCCAGGGCGCAATCAGGTCCCAGAACACCACAAATGACTTATTTTCGATGCAGAGAAGCTTATAGGCTGAGTCAAGCAACCCTGAGATGAAGGCTCTTTCACTGTAAAAATAGAAAGTTGACTGAACTTAAAAAATATAGTCTGTATGTCAGTATGAAGAATGGGTAGTTTACCAAACTTAAAAAAACTGTAAGGCAACCAGCTGCAAAGCACTTCTGAGTAAACTCAACAGCAGGTTTGTGCTGAGTCAATTTTTAGATTTTTTTCACACATTTAAGTTAAGCCAATTTGTGAAAACAAGTTGGGTAAACTTAATCAAATATATAGTTTCAACTTAACAACGTAAGTTGTGTCAGCTCGAAGACATGAGTACACCCGACTATCATCAGTTTTTTTTTAAATTTAAGATTCTGCTTTGATTTAACCTATTTATTCAGGATGAGACACAATGTAAACGCATTAGTTGAGTTTTCTAAGAAAGGCTTTGCAGCTGGTTGCCTTGCTTTTTTTAAATTAAGTGCACTTTTCTTGTTCTACAGTGTTTCTGCCGCTTCCAAGATCTTGTCCTGATCCATAACTCATGACTACAGGCGAGAGCCTCCTGTACATCATAGGGCAACACAAACACACACACACACACACTCCTAAGGACAAATTAGAGCGACCTATGTCATGGATTGAACAGGGAGCCCAAGCAAGACCCCAGATTCAAACCTAGGACATTCTCACTGCAGGGCAGCAGCGCTACCAACTCTGCCACTGAGCAAAAGATGCCAATACATTTAAAGGGGAAGTACTGCTTTTTTTTTACAACATGAACCACATTTATAGCATGCATTATGTTCATACAGTAAACTCACCCAGACAAGTAAGGAGCCACTTGAAGTCCTTAAAATTGGTAGAAGTTTATATCCATTCGTGAACAGTGTTTATCCATGTAATTGGAGTTGTTAGGGCACCCAAAGTGCAGCTCCTAAATAAGGCATTATCTGCTACTAAACTGTGCTCCATGACTTCAGAGCATCTTGGTGGCGCTGCATTGTTGTCTGCAGGTTTTTTTTACAGTCGACTCATCATTTTTATTCAGTAAATTGTCCATGGAAAAAAAGCATTTTAATTTAAAAAACTCATATCAATTCTGTAAAGCTTTTCTATATAGGATAAATGTATCAAAATTGACTAATTTAAGCAAGTTTTGACTCTGGTAAAAGAAGTCAAACACAAAAGCTCATTAAGAAATCAAACATTTGATAGTTTCATTAAACAATTTTTGGAACAGGAAACATTTCAGAGGTAATTTATTATACAGCTCCTAACAATCAGAAACTGTGTGAATGAAATGTTTTTAGCTATAAATTATGATTATTTTTTTTTTACATAATTTACACTGTCAAAGTTTTGGGGTTTTGTTTTACCACAAAAGCATTTTTCAGCCTGTTTTTGGTGAATTCATGCTCATCTTTGGGCCCCAAAGCCAGCAAGGGGCACAAACATCGCTCTCTTATGAGGTCAGCTTTTGTGTCATAATGTTTAATAGCTGCATCTTAAATTTTGTTATGCCTCTTGTGATGTCAAATCTCTGTGATCTCAAATAAAAACAATAAAACTACATTACCCAGCTTTGTTTTGATGTCTTAGAACATTTCTTAGTGAAGCGAAAACATACACCAATAGATCGTATCTTCAAACTAATTTAAAAACATTACAATCTAGAAAATGTCTTTACTCATGCTCAGCAAATCTTTTGATAACTCTTTAGAAGTTTTTTTGCATGTTAAAAACCCAGCAGCAGCTTTTATTGAAGTGATTTTTGTGCTTTTGAACGACCCCAGCAGCAGGTCAAGCTTATGAACGCCTCGTTTTAAGGCATTGTGACAAAACGATCTGCTCCTCCACAAAAAGGAAGACCTCCTTAAATCTGCTGCAGATCTCAGACATTTGACACCTTAACCAAAAAGAAGAGAGGAAAAAAAAGAGAGAGAAAGTGTTGCTTTGAGAGCATTTTATTCGTTCAGAAAATCCCTCCATTGTGCTGGAGTGGAGCAGATGGTTGATGAGCATCAGCAGAACTAATTTGTCCTCCTGGTCCGACAGACTCTCCGACCTGCTGCTCGATTCTTAACCAGAACAACAGCTGTTGGTGAATTTAACACCAGTTAAGACTCATTTTAAGGCCATTAGCCCGGCAAAGTCTTACAACACCGACCCGCCTCCATTATTAGTCGCTGCACCCATTACACATGCAAACAGGCTGTCTGCGGTCATAACTAGTTAATTCGCATGTTAACCCTCTGAAGTCTGAACAAACAGATGCATTTACGACACAAAAGAACCGAAAAATGCACCACAGAGACAACATGATGGGAGAATTTTACTTTTAAATACCTTTTTTTCTTTGTTATTTCAGATAATTTTGACTAAAGTTTCGCAAGAACTCTTCTTTTATACATTTTGTTTCAGAATCCATTGTCTGTTATTCTTGCATGTCTTTTTTGCACCTTCTAAGATTCCGCACAATCGCAAAAATGTACATGCATCAAAAACTATTTTTAAATCATTCAATACATTCATATTTTAAGGACATTTAAAGGACTTCAAACCTGCTTAGAACCAAAATATTCATGATTTTGGTGTTTTTCAAAAGATTACTTTAAAAGATTGGCAACACAATTTATTTTACTCTTTGTATCAGGCCAAAAGTCCCCCTCTGACTTTGCTTATAACCCTATTTTATTATTTTGCTGCCATTAAAGTAGAAAATAAAACACAATCTTTTTTGCATTTAGGTTTAATGAGAAGTGATATTTAAAATGTGTATAGTTGTTTGGATTTTTACATTTTTTCACTCTTGTGCATGTGTTTTTAGTTTTAGTCATTCACCTCCTTAGATCAGTTTCCTATTAATTTTGATTATATTCTTCACTTGTAGTTTATTCCTTCTCAGTTTATTGGCAGAATTATGTTCTCCCTGTTAGTGTTACTCCTCCCCTGCTCCTTCTGTGCCATCTCTCTCTTTCTCTCTGGTCCCCTCCCACACCTCCAACCTGTTCCAATCCCACCTGTTCCTAGTTCCAATAATTAACCTCCCAGTTTATAGTCTACCTCTCTCTCTCTCTCTTTCTTTCTTTCCTTACTGTTTTCTCCTGTTTTCCCATGTTTTTCCATGTTGCTCTTATCTCCTGGACTCCTTTACCAGGAGTTTTCCCTGGAGAATTTATCGTAAGCAGGGATGTCCCGATCAGCATTTTCGGCCTCCATTTCAAATCTCAAATTTGATCCAATTTTGAGTCCTGATCTGATATTTTGCTATTAGTATTGAAATTTATGAAACTAAAATATATTTTTAGCTAAAATAATAATAATAAGACTTATTTAATTAGTAAGCATCACTATTATTGTTGTAAATCTCACAAAATCAAAATCTTAGAGAAGTAAAGGCCAGCTTCAGTTTAACATTTCAGATAAAAGTAAAAAGCAAAACACTTACAATAATATATATGTATATATATACATACAACATGGAACAACAGTTTGAAGATATATAATGACAGCCTGGAATGAGAATAGTTACAGTTTACAAGGACATTTCTTCATTTTTTTCCAGAGAACTATGTTAGAGCAAAGTGAGATATATTTCAAACCAGGGAATCTGCCTTGTGCATTATGAGATCAGTGAGAAATTCTTGGCTTGCAGAATCTGATTTCAGATTATTTTACACCAAGAGAGAATTGTTAAAATGTTCTAACTGCATCCCTCGGATCAGGAGGCTTTCACAGATCAAACCATTTTATTTTTCTTTCTGTTTTTATGCAGAACATCTAAATCCTTTGCTCTGACAGATGTCCCATTTCTTTAATTTCAAACAAAAAAGAACAAGAAAAAAACAACAGTTTCATGTCCTGATGTACTTAATGTAATATGTTGTACAAGTTACTAAACAGAGATTTCATTAGAATAATTATAATATAAACCACAGCGGAGGGCCGTTCTTCGTCTGTGTAGCGGCTAACACACAAGAGCCTCTTCTGTGTTTGTGTCGATCTCTGAGGGTTTGAAAGTCGGTGGAACAGAGTGGATTAGCGAGTCCTTTCAGAGCTGCAGCGCAGCGACGAGCATTAAAGTCATATTAACTTTCCATTAAACATCGGCTCATTCTGTGCAGGCAGACAGAAAGCAGCTTACGCTCAGTGTGTGTCAGAGTGTGTGTGCACCTGTTTCAAAACCTTAACACGCTGTGAAATTTCACATTTGGACTCATGGTATGTTGTAACTGCATGTTTGAGTGATACGAAGATTGTTTACTAATTTTTTTTGGAAGATAATAAACAATAGAGAAAACTGTCATTGTGACCAGGAGAGGAAGCTGCTCTGCTCCATATTCAGACCTGATTGAACTCCTAAATTTTCCATCTCCCCTGTCCTTAAAGGCAGTTTTTGATATGGACAATAAGGCTCTTCGCCCAGGGTGGCATTATCTGGGGTGCAGCAGTTAGCGCAAACAGCAAAAGAAAGTGTGTTTTGTATATTTAGTTGCAGCTACAAAAAAACATGGATAATCAATATGAACTCTCTTCAAGCGAGCCACAATACCTTGTAGAAGTATTCACATCCCTTAGATTACATCACAACCGCAAAATATGCATGTTGTTGGGATTTTCTGTGAAGTCAAAGGTAAATTATAAGTAATTAAAGTTTTTTTTTTATAAATCTGAAAATGGAAGCAAGCCTATGTATCAAGCCCCCTTAAATCTGATACATCAAATAAAATAAAGTGTAACCAACTGCCTTCACAACAGAAGCCATCCGATCTGGCTGCGCTTTAGCTATCACATTCGTGGTGGTGGCAGCATCATGCTGTGAGGATCCTTTACTTCAGTAGAGGCAGAGAGGCTGATCAGAAGAGATTGGGGAGATGTCAGAGGATGTTAAAGTCTTCAATCTGAGGTTTGCTTTCCACCAGGGAAACGACCCTACTGACCCAGCCTGAGCTCCAGGAGAAATGGCCTTAATTTAAAGCAGATTCATATCTGAAAATGGCCCAGTCAAAGTTCAGATCCAATTCTAACTGAGAATCTGTGCTAGAAAAAGAATATTTATATTCAGAGATGCTCTCCATCTGATCTAACTGAGCATGAGCAATTTTGCAAAGAAAGGGGCAAAATTTCAATCCAGATTTACAAAGCTGGTAGAGCAATACCCTAGAACCCCCATAGCCATGACCATGGCTGTGTCACAAGCCAACACAAACTACTGAGATTTATGCACTAGTTTGTGTTGGCTTGTGACATAAAATACTGATAGAGTACGTTGAAGTTTGGGGGTTGTAACTTCAAAGAGTCATGCTCCTTAGGTGAATGTGTTTTTTCATTTCTGTTTAGGATCATACCTTTACTTTGCAACTTAGTTCTTGCCATCTCTGTTCTCCATTGCATGGGCATGGTACACAACACTCTCCTTCAGCTGCAACCGTTTCTTTCTTATTAGCCTTCAGCGATGCCGGTAACATGTTACTTAGTAGCACTTTATTCCTAATATGACCAGTTTTTCAGTAACAACTAACCTAACACGTGACTATTTGCATACCAGTAATCAAAATAAAGTTAATTGTCCAACAAGCCACTGTGAGTTATTATTTTGGTAATTTTCTTAAACAAAAAGATGTATTTGCTACACGAGGTCTACGGTGGCAAAAGCAGTGGAAAAACAACCAGTAATAGCGTTAAATATTGTTTTACATACCTTCTGTGACTCTGCTGCTGCCTTTTTCTTTCGTAATCTGAAAAGTAAACAGCTGATAATATGCTCTAGGCCACCATATTTGTTTTTTTGTTCCTACCGTACAAATCCGGCACTATATCCGGTCAGACTTTTGTACTCTGTCCCCTAGTGGAACTCTCCAGTAGTATGTAACCAAGATGCAGCTTGTTGCAGGTGTCAACGTGAGGTTAAAAAGTAAGTATATTTACTTACTGTTTACTGCCTTACTGTTAAAAGGCACTTCCAAAAAAGTGAGCATTGGCAAAACCAGTTATTGTATGTTGAGGCTGTAGGAAGTGTTAACAGCTGCTGAAAGTAACTAATAAAGTAACTTGTAATTTAACGCAGTTACTTTTAAAATAAATTAATCAATAAAGTAAGTTAGTAACTTTTGGAAGGAGTAATCACTTGTCAGTAATCAAATTACTGTTTCAAAGTAACTGTGGCAACACTGTTAGCCTTACAGGTTGTATTGCTGTTTCCACCTTACCTCAGTGTATATATATATATATATATATATATATATATATATATATATAGCTCCCCATCCTCATTGTTCTCCACTCGTTCCTTCTGTTGCATTCTAAGATCGTACTCCATAGAGTTTCCTGTAAGTGTTCATTAGTGATGTACAAAACAGCTGATATTTGTATCTGTATCTGTATTTATTGAGGTGGGGAAAGTATTTGTATTTTTTGAGGTGGAAAAAGTATTTGTATTTGATTAAAATTAAAAATAGCCATACAAATATTTTAATTTCACGTTAAACTCCTAATTTACGTTATCATCAATTTTATTAATTATGGATATGAAAAATTTGTTTAGGTTTTTCCATAAATCCAGCAATTAACTTGTAACAGTAAAGTCATTGAAAAGAGACCAAAATAAAGGCCACTGTGGCAACAAAACTTTTTTTTAAAAGTTTGGGGACAGTTGTACACCGCAAAGACTAATGGGTACTGTGTTCATGCTTATTGTAAAAGTTCTCCGTCGTACGTCATGGTTTGTGTTCCAAATGTAGCCGTTCTCCAAATTCCGTATTCAGGTTCTATCCATAGTGTTCATCATAATTTCATTAAGTATGTGTCTGATGACCAAATTGCTGTCTGCAATCTAGTTTGACCCAAACACTACTGTACATACTCAAAATGTACGTATGAATGCTTTTCTAAGGCACAAAAGTCACGTTGGTAATCTGAAACTGTGCAAATTACAACTCCTTTGTGAAAAGCCAACATATAGACGATGCAGTAAAACAAACCTCCAGGCCCAAAAAGCAGAAGACATGTTAACCAATTTTTTTTCTTTTATTAATTAATTTTTTTCTTTTTTCTTTCTTATCTTTTCTTTTATCTTTCCTCTTTTTCTTTCAAACAAAAACAACAAACTGAACAGAATCACACCAATAGTTCAGATCCAGTAATATAAACTAAGAATTACATATTCAATACACACAAGCATGGATTAACGAACACAATACTAATGTTTCTGGTAAGCTCCTGGTAACAACTAACTAATGACGATAACCTCAGCTCAAGATATGTCCGTCCACACCAATGTCCCCACACCAATGTGTGTGTGCGAGCATGCAGGTCTGAATAAGGTTTCCCCATGCAAGTGATTGATAGCTGGTGTAAGGAACCGTCAATCCGTCCTACAGGATTCAACACAGACATGAAGGAGGCAGGAGACGCATGCGTCCAGAGTCCCACAGAGTGCAGGAGCCGCGGGCGGACCAGCGCAGGGCTGATCACCCACCTAGAGAGGAACAGATGGAAGCCCCAGGGGAACAACCACCAGATCGCAGGGACGAGCCCAAGGGCTCCGGCGTAAACCGGCTACGCCAGGGCTGGCCCGGAACAGGACCCGGCAGCCACGGGGATTAGGGGCACCCCGACCCCCAGCAGGGCCCCGACCAGGGACCCGCCGACAGGGGTCCCCCGCCGCCGCCGCCGCCGCCAGGCAGGAGGGACCGGCAGCCGACCGACGGACAACACACGCCGCCGCCACCCCGGACCAATACCCACCGCCAACAACCTGGTCCCCCCCACACACCCACACGCCAGGGAGTCACAGTAAAAGCCACAGCAGATGTACTCCCCCCCTAGGCCGCGCCCAGCCAGCACCTGGACATCCAGATCTACCAGCTCCCGGGTCCTGATCCCGCCCCACGCAGAGCACCAAGATCATGGGTCCAGCCAATGCCGGACAGCCCCCCCAGATGAACCGACCAGGCATCGAGAGCCATCATCGAACAGCGGGCAGGAGCAGGTATCACCGACGGGGAGTGACGGAGGGGAAGAAGATTCACCAGGCCATAGGGCAGCCAAACACCCAACCTGACAAGTAGACATAGAAAGACAGAGACACTCATACGAACCCTCCCTCTCATGCACACACATTCTTACAAACACAGGACACACGAAAAAAGGACGCTGTACACTCAGTCATAAGTGCACCCACCGCCAGGTCCCTACATGTGCGTGTGTCATGTAAATGTTGCAAGTGTAAGTATCTAAGTTGCTCAATAAAATTGGGGGAGAGCGCCCGTGCTAGGTGGTAAAAGCCTCCCCATCAACAGAGAGGCCCCAAGCACCGCCAGCGCCCCGAGGTCTCCCGCGCTGAGGCCGGAACCCGGCGCATCACCAACTCGGGCCCGTGAGCAGACCGAAGCCCCAGGCGGCCAACCCCCCAGGCCGACACCCTCCAGCCTTGCTACTACCGCCCGATGGCCGGGAGGCAACCGAACCCAGCACCTCACCCACCAGCCCACACCCCACCACCTGGTCAGTCCACTGCCGAGGCTGACCAACACAGGTCAAAGGGCCCCACCCCAGCACCCCGCAGAGTGCTTGGACCAAGATCCAGGAGCCATGTCCAGTGCCAATATGACTGATCGGGCCCAGAGATGCCGGCCACCCGCTGCGGCCACGTCCACTGATGCCCTGACGAGCGCCTGCTCGTCAGGGCATCAGCGGCAAGGCGCCATCGGGGAGACAACGATCAGAACCAGCCCAGGGAGATGGAAAAGGCAGCAGCGCCCGCCAACCTCCGGCCAACCACAGTTCTCAGATGTTGCACTACTGTTCAATAACAGCTTTATTCTTTTGCACACCTTGTTATATTGTTATTGTTATACTATCATTAATTAAATAAATGTGCAATTCTTTGGACATGACTTCTTTTTTCGTGGGCAAGTGGCGCCATCAGTCAAGCTCGCCTAGGGCACCAAATGGTCTAGGACCGCCACTTGTGCAGATGCACAGAAATTTCCAACTTCATGCATAGGATCTGTTTTTCAATCATGATCGCATTGTCTCAGACCTGGACACCCATATATTGAAGCTCAAAGCACAAAGCACACCACAATGAAGCATGATGGAGCACGTCTGTGACTGCACTGCACCGCGCCCAGACCAATCACTGCCGCTCAACCGCTGATGCAAAAAGAGCTCCCACTGTGAGCGGCCTATCGATCAGGGTTTTCCCGAATTCTGATCACTTCAGCTAGAGAAATGTTTTCAAAACTTTTAGCTCAAATGGTTGCTCGTAATTCCAGTTTCCAGTCTAGCAACAGAGCGCTTCAGCCTCCACTACACAAAGGTAGGATTATTCAGGCAGCAGCAGGTGAAATGATTAATAATACATGTTTTTTAATCTGCTCGATCTGCACGATGTGGATTCTCTGTCCAGTTTTTTAGGCTTGAATAATATTTAAAATGAATGAAAAATAAAAACTACTGAATATGTAATTATATTTTTAAAACTTGATGGGTAAAAATGAATTATTACAATAAGGTTGTTATTTTTTTCACACCTCAGTCAAAATGGCCGACAGCAGAAAAAATGTAGCGCGACCTCTGCCCGAAAGACCTCTATAACTTTATAATAATAATGTCTTTATCATCTAAATACCTAAAACAGAGTGACAAAAATTATTCTAATGAAAGTAGGTTGAATTAATTGTTTTTTTTTAGTTGCAGCATGTGAAGCGAGCGGCCGCCAAAATGAACACCTCAAGATGAAATGCGCTGCAGGCCCATGAATTTTCATCAAGCAGAGCCAGAGTGTGAGAACGTCCCTGGCATTTTGAATCCATACAATAAAAGTAAAACTTGACCGGAGCGATTAGCCCGTGTCGCTGACAAATATGAGAAATGGCTCGCCTCGGTGTCCCCATCACAGCCTTGGGACACTTGTGACACAGAGCACGCTCATTGAATGCTCATTAGCTGGAGATTGGTCATGGGAGCTCAGAGCAGCGCATTGCCGTGCTAACAATCTTATCCTTTATGTGCACCTCCATTCTTCCATTCACTGCTCTAATCGTATTGGACTCTCATAAACGTTCAGCGGTCTTCAGCAGGAGGCTTAAAGCACCTGGCAGGTTGTTTAGAGGGAAGCTTGTAAATGCCTGTAGTTAAAATGGGCTGCGAGAGGCCCAAACACAAGCCAAGCACTGCCGGGGGACCGAGGAACCGGAGAGCGAGGGAGCGATGCGGCTGTCAAGTCGAGTTTACATTTATTGCCTGTCAGAGGAGACGGGAAACAGAACCGTTGCGCGGACTGGTGGCTTCAGTGCTCCGCACCTCAGATCCAACAGAAGTAAGAGGTAATAGGTTGAGAGAGAGATGAATGAAAAGTCGAAGGTTAGTTTCACAACATATAAGTTCCATCCATGAATTAATCCATCAGCTTGGACCAATTCTTTTTACTTCATCTATGCTTCCAGTTGGTAAAATGATTAGACAACATAGGATAAATTTCCACAGTTATACAGTTGATATACATAACTATATTTATCCATAAATCCTGATTAATCAAATCAGCTAGGTAGATTACAAACATGTCTCGAAGACATAAAAATCTGTATGACTGTGAACTTAATGCTTTTAAATTTAGACATGACAGAAGTTGCCTTCTTTGGACCAGAAGCTCTAAAAAAGAAACTTCTGAGACAATTACTTAATCTGGATGGCATTAAATTGGCCTCTGGTTACAGTGTAAAAAGCCTCAGTATTATTTTTGACCAAGACATGACATTCAAAATACGATTTCCTTCTTTAACATATAGAAAATTGCTGAAATTGGAAACCTCCGGACCAGGAGTGATGCTCAGAAACTAGTCCATGCATTTGTTACTTTAACGCTGGACTACTTTAATTCCTTATTATCAGGAAGTCCACAAAATACAATTAAAAGCCTTCAGTTGATCCAAAATGCGGAAGCAGTAGTTCTGATGAATATTAAAAAGAGAGATCACATTTTTCCTGTTTTACTTACTCTCTATTGGCTCCCTGTTAAATCCAGAATAGTTTAAGATCCTCCTCCTTACGTAGAAAGCCTTTAATAATCAAGCTCCATCGTACATCAGAGATCTGATTGTTCCATATGTTCCTAACAAAGCAGTTCGTTCTCAGAATGCAGGTTTACTGGTAGCTCCTAGGATTTCTAAAAGTAGAATTCGATGCAGATCTTTTAGTTTTCAGGCTCCTCTGCTGTGGAACCAGCTCCCAGTTTTAGTCCATGAGGCAGATACTTGTTGTATTTTTAAGACTGGGCTTAAAACCTTCCTTTTTGATAAAGATTATGATTAGTGGCTTAGGTTATACTGAGCTATTTTTGTTGTTATGCTGCTAAAGGCTTATACTATTAAAGGACTGACCAACGACTTTTCTTTACTCTGCTACTTTCTCATCTACAGTACTGCTTTTCATTATTTGCTGTGATTTTAACTGTTTTCTCTCAGTGCTTTTCTATCCATTGAAGCTAGACCAGCTCTGGTATCTTGGTCAACTGGGATGCCTTGTAGGAGGAGGGCATCGACTGGGTTGATCTCAGTAAGTGAACATACTCCGATTCCCGTTATCAACTTTTTACTTGCTTTAACGTACAAAATACTGTTTCAAAATCAGTTTCTGCAAAAGTTCTGCAAAGAACCCTCATGCTTCTAGGCCTGGTAGAGAACCTGAGCTTGGAATGGATGAGAAAACGCCCGCGGAGGGTGAGAGGGGAATTTAAAAAATAAATGTTTATGTATATTAGGGCAGTCAAAATACACACATTAACATGGGTTGATTAATTTATAGAATGAACTTTTTTTTTTTCACAGTTAACACATACACAGCATACTGTTTATGCTCAAATTCTTTGCCCACTGCGTTCAGTTTTCCTCACTATACAGCATAGCAGGCTCAAGCTGCATCTGGATGGTAAGAGAATTGTTTGTTTTTGAGGCTTTGAGTTAATATAATTAATTTCATTATTTGTCATTATATGTGGGAATTGTCTTTGTTTTATTCCATCCACTTTGTTTGTCAGCTCTGTCTTCCTAATTCTATTTTTTATCTAATTCATCCTCATTTGTTATAACAATCAGAGAAGAAAATAAAACCTGTCTTCCAGGTCATTGCATTTTTTGTGTGTGGTAGAAGTATCACTATTGGTACTCAGTATCGACAAGTACTCAAATCCAAGTATCGGTATTGTATTGGTTTGACAAAAGCGGTATTGTTGCTTCCCTAGTTTTTAAGTGTCTTAATGGTCTTGGGTCTTCTTACCCTTTAGAAATATTTTTACTATATGAACATTCGCATTCTCTGTGCTCCTCTGGCAGCCGTCTACTTGTCATCCCAAAAGTCAGGACATACACTCATGGTGAGGCGTCCTTCCAGTGTTAAGGCCCTGACCTCTGGAACAGGCTGCTGGAGGACCTCAGGACCATCGAGAAGGTTCATAATTGTAAGAGCAGGCTCAAGACTCACCTTTTAGCCAAGCTTTTAACTAATTATTATTTCCTGTCTGTTTATTTGTTTCTAATATTTTATTTGTTTTATTGATCAATTCAATTCACTTTTATTTACTATATAGCGCAAATTCACAACAAATGTCATCTCAAGACACTTTACAACAAAAGTCGTTTCAATACAAATATACAAACATTCCAATCAATTAAAAGTTTTCTATGAAAGGAATCCCAGCAGATTGCGATGATTCAACAACATCATGATGTACCCGGATCATGCAGACTCCAACCACAACAATTGCTCAGCAATCCCTCATACTGAGCAAGCATGTAGCGACAGTGGGGAGGAAAAACACCCCTTTAACAGGAAGAAACCTCCGGCAGAACCTGGCTCAGTACAAGCTGCCACGACCGTCTGGGGTTCTGAGAAGATATAGAAGAGACAGCATGGAGGATGCTCTGTGACTTTGAACATCATCTGGACCGATGTTCCCCATCCAGCAGGGGACATTATAGTTGAGCAGGGTACCGGACCATGTGGAGCTTCTATGGGGAGAAAAATACTGAGAGAAAACTGGGTTAACAATCCCAATAACAGCAGAAAAAAATAATCTGGAGAGTAGTAGAAGAGAAAAGTAGAAAAGAGAAGAAAAGTGGTCAGTCTGTCCTCAAACAGTCTAAGGCTAAAGCAGCATAACTAAAACAAATGGCTCAGAATAACCTAAGCCACTAATCATAAGCTTTATCAAAAAGGAAGGTTTTAAGCCTAGTCTTGAAAACAGACATAGTATCTGCCTCACGGACTAAAACTGGGAGCTGGTTCCACAGGAGAGGAGCCTGTTAACTAAAAGTTCTGCCTCCCATTGTACTTTTAGAAATCATAGGAACTACCAGTAGACCTGCAAACTGAGAACGAAGAGCTCTATTAGAAACATATGGAACAATCAGATCTCTGATGTACAATGGAGCTTGATGATTAAGGGCTTTATATGTAAGGGGGAGGATCTTAAACTCTATTCTGGATTTAACAGGGAGCAAATGGCGAGAAACCAAAACAGGAGAAATGTGATCTCTCTTTTTAATATTCATCAGAACTTTTGCTGCAGCATTTTGGATCAACTGAAGGCTTTTAATTGTATTTTGTGGACTTCCTGATAATAAGGAGTTACAGTAGTCCAGCATTAAAGTAACAAATGCATGGACCTGTTTCTCTGCATCCCTCCTGGACAGGATGTTTCTAATTTTAGCAAAATTCCGGAGCTGAAAGAAAGAAATCTCAGAAACCAGTTAAATATGGGACTTAAATGTCATGTCTTGGTAAAAAAATTACACCGAGGTTCTTTACATTATTACCAGAGGCCAAATTGATGCCATCTAGATGAAGTGATTAATTTGGCAGTTTCATTTTTAAAGCTTCTGGTCCAAAGACAACAACCTCTGTCTTGTCTGAATTTAAAAATAAAAAATTCAGAGTCATCCAGGTTTTTATTTCTTCCCGACATGCTTGTAATCTACCCAACTGATTGGTTTCATCAGGTTTTATGTGTATCATCAGTATACCTGTGGGCATTCATTCCATGCTGTCTAATTATTTTACCAATTGGAAGCACATATATATATATATATATATATATATAATATATATATATAATATAATATATATATATATATAGTGCTTTTGCTGCTCGGTCTTGTTTTTTCTCCATAAATAAATAAGTAGACTCATCGTTGCAGTGTTTCCTCTGAGAGAGCCCTGTACCTCGGCAGCGTTGATCGGCTGTGGCTGCTCTCCAGATAGCACTTGGGTGGAGTTAGGGGTCCCGGCCTCCGCTCCTCTGGGTGCCCTGGGTCAGTGCCTCAGCTGCTGCTGTTGATCTGCTGCTGCCGGTGCAGATGGCTCCCTTATTGGCGTTTCCTTAGCTAACCTGGTTCATCGGTACTCATCATAGTGTCAATTTTTTTGTCTATTTCATCCATTTTGTTCTAGTCTATTTTAATGTTGTTTACATGGGGATATGATTGGGGGGGAGATATAGGGAGATATAAAATGTTCTCGTGATTTAGTGTGTGTGCATATGGGGGTTGATATACTGTATGTGGGGTAATTTTTATTCTGTAAAACACTTTTTTGTATGAGAAGTCCTTTATAAATAAAGTTTGATTAATTAACCCAGTGTTCCTACCTAATTCCAGTTCTGGGCATTGCTCTCCCTCTGCCAACTGTGGGAGGGCCCTGCACTGAAGCTCAAGCCTCCTTCGAGCTTGAGGAGTGAGCAGGCCCCTCTTGTCACCTGAGGGGGTAGGGTTTCCCCTAGCGCATGCAGCCAGATCCTCCCAAACCCTTCAGGTGCCCCAGTCAGCCAGGAGGAGGCAGTATACAAACTGGTGCATGTTTTTGTGGGACTAGCTCACATTAGCTACTCAAGGGAACATGGGGAGAACATGCTAACTCCACACAGAAAGGTGGGTGCTGATGATATGGAGGAAAATGTATTGTTTGACATGGATATAATTGGACGTACACACACACATTCAAATCAGAACTGTCAAATCTTTCTATTTTCCATCGATACTCGAATGATCTATGTGCGCAGGCTACGTGGGGGATGGTTGTACACCGCAAAGACTTATGGGTAATGTGTTCATGTTAATTGTATAAGTTCTCCGTTTTACATTATAGTTTGTGTTCCAAATGTAGTCAAGTTATTTAGTTATGGTTAGAGTTATGTTGTTGTCCGTGTTTGGTGGTGTTTGTCCGTGCAGCATCTTAGGGAACTTAGTACGTGGGAATCAGATGCTTGCCGTGACAGTTAATTAGTCAGATATATCTGCCTGTTCCCCTAGGCTACTTCTACACTAAGCCGATAAGGTTATACGGGGCGTTCGACGCCTACTGTTATCCACTCAACACGAGCATTTACGGTCCGTTTAAGGTCCCATGATTGCGCAATCCCATACCGACCTGTGCAAATACTGGGCATGCGCGAAAAGACGCACGAAAAACGCGTATAATCTACGTGACGCCAGCGCCTACATAATATATACAAATAAATAAATGCAAAATTAGCTTTTTGATGTGTAACGTCCTGATAACATGGTATTTCCTACCTGACGTAGCCTATCCAGCTGAGCAGCCCTCCCCTCCAAAATCAGCTCCGGTAGAGTAGCAGCTGCTATAGTTAGCTTAGGCTAATTGTAAGGCTAAGAGTTTGGACTTCATCTTTGGAAACAATCCTAGACCCAAAAAGATCTGTTATCTTTGCGCATATTACTTTACAGAGGACTGCCTTATCAACAAAAGCCTTTTTGATAGTGCATTAATAAATAGATTGACCCTCAAAGCGAGGCTACTTTATCGGAACCTGTACAGGTAAGACAGTGACTTAGCATTTCTAACTCCGACGTCAAAACGTAGCTTCACATTTCAGTGCTATGATGGTTGCAATGTAAAATGTAAATTCATAAATGTTTGAATTTATCGTTTCATGCAAAACTTAGTTACGTGTTTCTGTGCTTTCATGATTGCAATGCAAGACATGGCTTTATATCGATTAACATTTATAAAAGGGTGCCAAGGAGGTTAAATATTACAAAGCCGACACCGGGACCTATGAATTCTCTCTGGTTTTTCAAAAACCCCATTTTCAGGGTCGGATAACGGATCATTTGCGTGTCGTCTTACAATCTCCCGTGTTGCCATTGTTCACTAATGTAATTTTTTCCCTAAATACTAAAATGCAACACGCTGAAAACTTCTGTAAACTGAGTCCGACTCCATGCGCGTGCTGTGATAATAGCCAGTGTATGACGTTCTGCAGGGAGAGTTTCACAAAGGGTAGGAGGGCTTAGGAAGTCTCAGGCGAATATCAAGGCGTCAAATACGAAAGGGATGAGAAGGCACATTTTTTTAAGGTGGATGTTGAAATATATAGGATTTTCAGAATAATTTAGGGTAAAGTTTTATTTTGAGTGTGCTATAGAATGGTACTGTGTGCCTGGAAGAAGCATAATGGAATGATGACTGTTACATCTGTGAAGATTTGACCATGAGATTGCTGGTCAAATGAGGCTCCGACTCTCTCCACCACCTATTATTTTATTTTCAGACAGAGCTATTTCTTATCTCTGCAGATCTTTGTTGCAGCTTCAGCAGAAAATACAGTATTACTCAAACAGAAACTCTCAGCTACATATCAGGTAATAATAGCAATAGTTTAGACCCGCTGATGTTCCAACTGGATGTTCATATCCTTATTGGCCTCTGCTTCTTTATGTAATTAGCTTTTAAAAGAAACTGACAGAGTACCAGGCATTTCGCATTAGTTACCATATTAGTTACAATCAACTATTGAATCAGCTTCAGCAAGTACATAAACACAAAAAGAAAAAGAAAAACATTAAGAGGGTCGTCTTATAAAAGATCTTGAGTTTCCAATAAAGAAAACAGTTTCTGGGCGTTTTTTGTGTCCATATGAGATAAGGATTGTTTGAAAAGTTTCAAGTCATTTTTCCATCCAATGATGTGAGGTATTACCTTGGGAACCTTGCATCTGTGGATAAAATTTTTTACAACATTCCAATCAATTAGATTCATTCTTACACCTTTAGTAGACAACCATCTGTGAAAAGAGAGCCAGAAATCTTAGATGGATAAATATTATTAAAATATTATTTAAAATCTTGAATGAAAGTTCTTTAGCTTTATGTGGGATTGGATAAGACAAATACTTCTTTCTTATTTATTTTTTTATCTGTGTCATTAAACTCACACAAAATGTAATTCCTTTTCAGTTGACAAGGGTAATATTGAGCTGTTAAGATCTTCCGAGTGAATTTATTGTTGAATTCTTTACCATTTATAGTAATTTCCTCAACACATAGTCTTCTTATTTTAAACTTATGTGAACGTGACACTAATTGTTGTTATTATTTTTCCCCAGAATTGGGTTAGATTTAATGACTTTTTTGTATTCTTTCTTAGAGCATTCCAAATTAAATAAGCTACACAAAATCTTATGCTCCAAAAAGTTGCCATTATCATCCATTAATTGCGAAACTTTTAAAATGTCAATAAAAAAAAAAAGACTTTTGATTAATTAAAATATATCTATTATTCCACAGCGTTGAGTTATGTGGGGTGAAATTATGCTTGAATAATAAGTTCCAGTAGAGGAGCACTTGCTTATGATGTCTGCTAGCTTAACAGGGAATTTGTTATATTAGTGTCACATCGCATCAAAAATTCAGCACCTCCTACTTTTTGAAAAATTGCCTTAGGAATGCAGAACCAAAGGGAGTCTTTATTTTTAATGAAAGAAATAAGCCACCTCAATTTGAGAACTCCATTCATAACTGCAAAGTCAATAGCATTTAATCCCCCTTCTTCTATCTCCTTCACCACATCAGCTCTTCTAATGTAATGACATTTGTTTTTCCAAATAAAATTATAATACATACTATTAATACTTTTGATAATTTTTTTATCATTTTTTAACATTTTCTCTCTCCCTTATTTCTCTATCCCTGGTGATAACTAAGCCTAAATATTTTATTTGAGTTTTAACTACAATGTTACAAATAGTATGTACCGGCTGGTCATGTAAAGCAAATATTTCTCATTTATCAATATTTAGCATCAAGCCAGCTGCTTTAGAAAACATGTCAATAGAATTTAATGCTAGAGATATTTGATTTTCATCTTTTAAAAATAAAGTTGTGTCATCTGCGAATTGGCTAATCAAAATGTGTTTTTTCTGAAATATGTAAACCTTCAATGCCATTATTTTTTAACATGATTCAACTAGTGGATTCTGTTTAAAACGATGCTTCCTGTTGCAGAACTCACTGCATATTATTATGTAAAAGTTGCTCATTTGTGGACCTTTGGGGATTTCAGAGCGGATTGTGTTTTATTTGGGGGGGGGGGGGGGGGTAAAGCACCTTGTCCAAAGGCCTTTATTAAGCCAGGCTGATGGGCTGAGTGTAGGATGGGAGGCACAGACTCAGATCTCCCTGAGGTTAGGAGCCCAAGGTTAGTAGAGATGAATACAGCTCGTCTCCCTCCTGAATACAAGGACGCCAGCGCAGCGCGGCATGGCCAGCAGGTATTGAGGCGGGCCACGCCGCATAATTGGATTGAACGCTGGCCATGGTATTTATGTCACTTCTCGTCTTGTCAATCCCATAACAGGCATGGCAGCGGCGTGGGGATCTCCCATGGTGACGGGACTTTGCCTTATTCAGACAGAAAGGAGAAAAAAGAACCAAGCCTCATTTAATTCACGTTTAATTCTCACTCAAATCGTTTTAAGGCTGCTGTTATTTGCATAACAGGGAAAAAGGGACTCTGCCTTTTCAGGGTGCCTGTGTGTGAGAAAAGGAACAGGAACAGTGTTGTAATTGAAAGTGTTTGGTAGGCTTATATATGCATACGCTGAGGGACAAGCGTTCTCACACGGATCAGCGGACTGAAGGATTCTGAGGCAGAACACTCCGCCGTTTTTCCACACGTTCAGAACACTTCTGTGATGGCATTTCCACACAGTGGGGTACAGTTGTTAGACAAAGAACCCAAAAAAAAAAACCCTGCTCCTTCACAGAAAGTCTTTTACAGCTAAAAAAAAAAAAAAAAAAAAAAACTGAAGCTGAAATAAATCTTCAACCCACACCAAAAATAGTTTCGGGAAGAGATTTTAAAAATGCAAAAAGTTCAAAATAGACACAAAATCTTTAATGTAAGGGAAGAAAAATGTTGAACCAGAGACACTAACTGGACAGGGATTAGGCCGGGAGGCATCTGGGGTTCAAAATCCCGACAGGGGATGCACAAAAGCCTGAAAAGATGTAACTTTAAAAGTCTATGGGCCAGAATCCGGCATTTCTCTGTCCACCTGCGAGGGCCTGAATGAGTCAGAATCAAGATAATGCTGCATATGTTTTAGCCAGATGATTAACACCTATTGACTGGATTCATAGTGATATAAACCTTCCGTATTCATTCATTAGTAGGTCTGGAAGCACTTTTATTTCATCTCTCGTAAAAATTCGTCGTCTTTTTGGAGGCCTGTGAACATGCACGGAAACTCATAAAAGTTTGCACATTCATCATTGGGATAGAAAATTTAAGGTTTTCGTTAAGGTTTTAAAATGGTTGTTGCTCTACCATGTCCCTTAATTTCAGTATTTCAATGGGATTATTGAAATCATTTTTTATACCTTGATTCCCTTCAAAAACATAAAACTATGTAAAATAAAAATACAGTTTTTTAATTTGACTTTAAATTGAACAGTATTGAAAATTTTAAATCTAGTTACTGTTTTTCTAAGGTCATATTCTCTTTAGTTATTGTTTCACTGCTGTGGCCATTTGTTACTCCTTTTGTCAGTTTTTCCTTAGTTCTCTAATCTGTGTTCTTAATCTAATAATTACTCTTCCCTGTTTTTCATCGTAGAACCAAATCTTTCCCATATTGAAGCGTCTTTGTTGTAGTTATTCTGTTGGATTCTCCTGGAGTTGCCTCGTTGCTTCTCCTGTTTTTTTCCTTCCCTCACATTAAACCCAGTGCTGCTGCCGTGAAAATACAGGATCATATGCTTCCTCTTTGCATTTGGGTGCCTGAGGAATTTGTTAATAGTTTTGATAGAGATTCATAACTGTTAAGATCTTTTTTTAGAAAGTTGTATTTCGACATCTTTAAAACACTTTTCTTCTTTTATGGTGTCTAAATAATTACATTCCAGAAGTATGTTCGTTTTTGCTTCTCTGGCCATCATCAGTCTGGTTTTCTTCCTTCCTTATCTTCCATGGACTTTAAACTTGTTCTGTCTCACTCTGATGGTACAAACATCTGCTTTCACATCAACAGCAGAAAGATGATTCAGACAGCTATGCACATATACACTCACTTTAGAGAGATCAATAAACTTAACACTCATGTTTTTTGGATTATTATTATTATTAATATTTATATTACTTTTATTTTGTTTTCACTCCTAAGCCTCCATGGAACGGCCTGTTTAGTGTTTCTGTAAAGAAGGGGTGTCCAGTCGAGGTGGCTCTGATATCATGGTGGGATGCCTCTTTGACCCCTCTCTGGTGAGACGTCACAGGAAGGTCCCACCAGTAGAAGATCCACAGGAAGACATGAGAAATACTTCTTAGCTGGCCTGGGAACACCTTGGGATTCTCTCAGAGGCAGGTATGGAGTACTCAAGTCCTGACTGCAATCACTTTTAAGAGACTTGTGACCTGACTGGAGCAGCACGCCAATGACTTGCACTTGGACTCATAGGTGTGACATTGCAATTGGTGGAATTAGCATTTAGTCGATGCTAATGTTAGCTTGTTAATTTGGTAACATCTTCCAAAAGCCTTTGTAAGTGTAAGGGTCACATGTTGATTATGTCTCGTTTCCAAATTAGTTTTGCGTTAGTTGCATGTTTTATTATTTTGTACATGTAGGCTACTGTTTGCTTGGTGATAGCATGGGGGCATTGAGTTAATTATTATAGTTTTAATAAAGGAAGCCATGTATGGCTGCCATTAGGCCAGTTTCCTCTATTGCAACTTCAGAGAGGGACCCAACTACAGTTACAATGGATGACAAAGGCGGCGCAAAATATCCTATCCACATTGGAAGTCACAAGCGAAAACAGCCGTAAAACAAAAAGTCCCAAGCAGAGTTTTCTTCGTGTAATTTATGTATTGCTTATTCAGCATCCATACCGAATTGTATATAAATATTGTATATTATGTCTACGAAACTGTTCCCGTTAAATTGCAGGTTGCAGGTTAGAGCCCTCCTTAAACCATAATTTAGAGAAACATATTAGGAACGGTAAATAAAAACGTACAAATATATACATTGTTTTCGTTTTTAGAATTGTTTTCGTGAGAATGCCAGACCAGAAGTGACGTGGGGAAGGGGAGTCCTGTCAGCTCAATCACTATAGATTTTAATGCTGACTTTGACACAGATTCAATGTTAAAACATTTCCCCATATGATGGACCACAACTGTACAGCTGTATGCCCCAGATAACAGAGAGAGACAAGGAGAGACAGGGGGAAGCATTAAAGCCCAAATTCAAACCAAGCGCTACTAGCCTCGGTGCTGCAAGCTAGCTTTACTGTTTCTTTTACAACCCATGTCACGTTGATTCTAATCTTGGATAGCAATCGTTCAAAAAAGTTGGTAATTAGCAGATGTTAAACAACCAGACTTACAAAGTAGAGATTCCGTCTGCGTAGAGCTGAGCTTCTGATCGGCTGCTGCAGCTTTAGAAACAGCCGCGGACAGAGGTCCCATAAAGCTGTAAGCACTGCAGCACACTGGCTGGTCTAACCTGGTCTTTGCTTTGGTGTGAACTGTGTCACATCACTGGTATTTTAATCGTCTGGTCTAAAGTGAGCACCATAAATTACCAGGTTTTTGCACGCCAAAGCAGAAGTTGCACAAAATGCACCCAGACATGGATGCTGCCTGCTTGTTTTTTGTTTTGCTTTTCTTCGGTGTTCTGACAGGCTGGTTATTTCACAGCAAACACAATACTTTACCATTTTTAAGAAAAATTATCACAATCCAAAGCTGTTGAACTCAATACCTGTTGATAACACAACCACAGGATCTAATAACTCGAAACGGAGAAGCCAGTTCACAGCAATATGATGTCACAGGTGTATGAAACCTTTAAATAAAAATATTTGCGGTTATGCATAGTGAAATTTAAAATGACCTCAATAAACTTTTCAAATAGTAATTTTTGTAAAACATTTTATATTATTAGAAACTATTTAACCTGCAACCTGCCCTTTTGCACCTTTCTCATCTCTGATTGGCTAGCCTAGTTGAATTATTACTAATCCCAACATTCAAGGAGCATTGTCTAAACCTAATTTTACTGTTTTCCTAATCCTAACATTTAGGAGTAGTTATGTCCTTTAAAAGTTAACATTACAGCTTAGTGATTAGCAGTGTTTAACGATCTTTCACTTGAAACGGTAATCCGGTAATTATTGGTTATATGGCGGCACCCTTGTTGGCCATTGTAACTGCAGGAAGGTACTCTTGGAACGTCAGGGTAATTTAACCAGATTTTTTTCTGATGGGGTAATCTGTTGGCTCGCTCCTCTCAGCCGCCATGTCTCCATACACAATCGACCCTTTAAGGAATCAGCTAAAGACAGCCACATATATACGGACTGTTTCAGAAGTGATCAGCACGAAACTAACCCAGAGCAGCAGAAATAACAAGAGATTAGCATGGGAGTAGCAGGGCTTGTTGCTGCGTTTCGGTCTGCTGTTGTTATAAACTGCTTCACTAGTAACACTTCTTATTTTTACAAACCTGGTTGTTTGGTAACGTCTGTTCATTTCCCTCTGAATTACAACCAATCAGCTTGTCTTAACCCATGCTCCCGCTGAGCGACACGATCAGAGCATTCAGAGTGTTTACTATACTACATATTAGTGGTACTCTGTTCCTGAAATTAGGGGTGATCGGCCACAGACAATTATTGGCCAATTTCCTTGGAAAAGTGTGTGATCGGTGTTTGCAGATCACTGCCTTTCATTCCAGATCACAAGTACTGGTACTGACTTTTTTTTATAATCTATGTACTGACTATGAAGCGCTTACTCTTCCCAGCTGGCTGAGGCGCTGTAGTTTACCCTTCCCCTTCACTCTACTTAGAGCGCATTAGGGCAAACCCACAACAACAAACATGTCTGCCGTGTGGAACTTTTTTTTCAGTCTGTGAGAATGATATTAAGTTTGCATCTTGCAAAACTTACAACGAAGGAAGGAAGCACGTCTAAAAGCTTCAACACAACGAATTTGATCCGACATTTAAAGCAACACTATGGCGTTTTTCAACATTAATAATATATTTCCAATACCCTTGTGATGATACATCGACTTACAATAGGTTGAATGACACGCATGCCATAGCCTGACGGGGTCTGTATCACTTTCACTGGCACTATGTAACTTTGGGTGCGGGTAGCTACCTGTGCACAAAAAGAACTACAAAATTCAAACCGCTTTACAGCATAGCTCACTTACGCAACCCACGTGAGCCCAATAAGCATTTGTTTGCCGGCTGCTACCGCGCTAGAGTGAGCAAGTTGTTATGTCAGAAGCAGCAACCAAACCAAAGTAGGCGAAATCGGAGGAGACTCTAAAACGAAAAAGTGAGAGTGACAAACGAAAGGGCCGGACGAGAATCAATATTGGTCGAGCGTTTACTCACTGGCGTGAGCTAAAGGAGGATGAGGGGTGCTCGACCAATGTGGACTTGGCCGTCATTCTGTTAGACAAGTAAGTATTATATATACGCCGCCGTATATATGACATGCTGACATAAACAACAACATACCTGGGATGAAGATATTTGACAAGCAACTAAGGCTGCCCAAGACGTGAAAATCTGCAACGTTTGAGGGTAACACTTCTAAATGCACGTGAATCCCCTGGTGTAACCATAACAGTTTTTACGACAGTAGAAGACACCCTTTTCCCAACTGTAGAGGGACCCTGAGAGCAAGAGTTACATGGTAGTGCTTTAAAGTATAAACACTGGAGGGAGATTTCCGGTCTCACAGCAGAGGAAAAAAGAAGGCAGCTAATGCAGCAACAGTCAGACGGCAGCTAACGCAGCCTACGCTTGGAAACACTAACTCATAGCGTGATAGTCAGAAAGCTAAGCAAATTTCTCATAGATTGTGTTACTGATATTGCGTAATTTGAAGTGTTCTTCACTTGACATTTGACTGAATTGTTGCTGCATTGTACTGCTGCAAGTTTTTTGTTTTGTTTTTCTCTTGAAAAAGTAAAACCATGCTTTTTCTAAATTAAGGTGATTTTTATTGTTCCTTTTTTCGAATCATGTAACACATGCAGTAGCACTCACCATAACTAAATGAAAAATTTACAGCCAAACTATGTGATTGGTATTGGTGATTGCAATGATTGGCATCTTGGCTGATCGGTATCGATGATTGGCAGCCTAAGAGCATCGCTACCAGAAATGAACCTGGTGACGGCCCATCTGCCTGATCCGATGAACTGGGGACACGTGCACGTCCGGAAGGTCTTGTCAAACTTCTAAGAAGTTCCAATAGTGGAAATACACCTAATATTCTCTTCTTAAAGGGGGCATATTATGCTTCTTCCAGACATACAGCACCATTCTATAGAACACAATTTTTTTACCCTGAATCTGTCTGAAAATCTTGTTTTTCTCAAAATCCACCTTAAAGAAATTTGCCTTCCATCACTTCACTATGTGATGGCTTAATATTCGCCTGTGCCTCTCTAAGACCCTCCTACCCTTCATGAAACTCCCCATTCAATAAGTCCTACGTATACTGGGAATTATGGCAGCATGCGCATGGAGTCAGACTCTGATATTGTTTATAAAAGTTTTCAGTGTGTTGCATTTTAGTATTCAGGGGGGGGGGATCACATTGGTGAACAATGGCAACACTGGAGATCATAAGACAACATGCAAATGATATCCAATGATATCATTAGAGATCATAAGACAACATGCAAATGATATCCAATGATATCATTAGAGATCATAAGACAACATGCAAATGATATCCAATGATATAATTAGAGATCATAAGACAACATGCAAATGATATCCAATGATATCATTAGAGATCATAAGACAACATGCAAATGATATCCAATGATATCATTTGGAAATTATATATGAATGTTGTCCAACCCTGCAAGTGGGATTTTGAAGAACCAGAGAGAATTCAGAGGCTTTTTACAAGACGTGTCGGCTTTGTAATATTGAACCTCCTTAGCACGTTTTATAAATATTAATCGCTATGAAGCTACGTTTTACATTGAAATCATAAAAGCACTGAAATATGAAGCCACGTTTTGCATTGAAACCATAAATTCAAACAGATAAAGCTAAGTTTTGCGTTGCAACCATAAAAGCACAGAAATATGAAGCATTTTGAGTTTGGAGTGACATATGCTAACAAAATGATGAGTCACAGTTCTTACCTGTACAGGTTCCGATGGAGTAGCTTCGCCTTTAGGGCAAATCTGCTTATTAATCCACAATCAAAAAGGCTTTTGTTGAGAAATCAGTCCTCTGTGAAGTGATTTTTCGCAAAACATAAGATCTTTTTCGGCCTAGGATTGTTTCTAAGATGAAGTCCAAACACTTAGCCTAGGCTAATTGTAGCGTCTGCTATTGTACCAGAGTTGAGTGGGAAGGGGAGGGAGAGAAGTGCTTTAATGGCGCTGAGGCTTGGCTGAGTAGGTCAGGTCGGAGGAGGGCATAGGTGGAAATTGGGAGCCACCGATTTACATGTGCTTCATCTGTGGGTGCTCACACCTACCCCCCCAACCTTGCTAATTAGCCAAATCGGTATTGTGAGTGCGAATAATCACGAATGTGGCCTGGACCCACAGTTATGGCTTTTGGAACCCAAACGAACCCCTGGCTCAACTGTAAACAGCATATGCATGCGTGTTTTCATTAATAAAGAGCCTATTAAAGCCTCTTAAAGGCTGTTTTGATGGAATTTTGAAGTATACCCGGTACCGGGGGGGCGTTACTAGACCTTATTCACTGGGGCACCTGCCTTAGTTAAAGTCTCTAGTGCCCCAGTAAAATGATAGCACTGCTCTCACGGCATTCATGTGGGCATCTCTGTGCCTGCATAACTGAAGCCTGTGATTTACCAGCCAAAAAGGAAAAAAGAAAGGAATCACAATAGCCAATCACGAAATAGCGCCTCTGTAGCTGGGAAAGATTGAACACAACAGCCCATGAAAATCATTCACATGAGTCTTGCGAAAGTTTTGTTTTACCCACAATACAAGGTGGAAACCCCGCTGGAGCTCGTCACATCACTTTGAGCACAGAGTAAATCGTCCCCTGTTTTAATGTTACAACAATGTCACAAGTTAGCATCCATTTTTCACTCCTTAGCTTCATTGTGGCCCAAATCTAGCAGTTTATTTAAGTTTACCAGCCTGTGCTGTCCCCATCACACACACACTCACACCATGCATAGGCTGCATGCACACATACGGACAATTAATAATGATTTGTATGCATACTGTAGAGAGAGTCCTGTGAAAGTAGCTTATACTGTTTTTGAAGCTGTCCTACTGTAAAACTTAACAAAGCCTTCTGATAAACTATTCAGAGATGGACATCAGAAAATTCTTCCTGAACAGAAGCAGAGGGAGAGGAACAGAGAGGAGAGATGAGGAGGGCTAGAGAGGTATGATAGTTGTTCACATTAACAGCAACATCAACATTTATGCTGGTAACAGCCAGTGCTGTGATTTGATCAATGGTTTAATGGCAAATTTAAATAAGTTTGTTAAATTTGCAAATGTAGCCTATAATAATCTACTGAGCAAAAGTAGCCTACTTTTTCTTTTTGTTTGTTAGTTTGCTTTCCTGAACTACTTGTTTTAAACTTGGACTGAGGTTTGGGTAGTAAAGAATCGGACTCTCTTATCTTAAATGGTTCCAGTAAGAGGATGTTGTTTGTAAATCTTTGAGATGTGCATGTGCAAATAAATATTATATTGTACCCATGAATCTATCCCTGTATCTCTACCAGTGGTTTAATATAGTTTATAGAATGACAGTGGTTATAATGATTTTGAAGCTTGTACCCGAAAGCTAGCCATTTATTTCATATTGCGAAAACATTTTTTATTTTTATTTTTATGTATTGGGAGTTGGGGGGGCTGTGCCCTAGAAAAGCTGTAGGTCTAGAATCGCCCCTGCCCGGTACTCATTGTGTTGTGGTTGGCTGTAGATACGGTAGTTACCAAATTAAACGGTGGAGAATGCAAGACGAACCCGTGTATGAATGATACCAAACCAGGTTCGGCGAACCTTGTAATGAACCACCATTGATTTTTATATACATTACATACAGAAAAGAAGGATCTGAATGGACGTGGGAGGTGGATAAACAAGGTAAGAAATTTGTGATTAAACATGTTAATTGTTCGATATTTCTGTTGATCATCTAGATCTAACAGTTTTAGTTTTGGTAGCATAGTCATTAGCATGCAGGCTTTGTATAGCCTACTGCTGGAAGTTGATGTTAAGGATGAATGTTTAGAGCATCACAGCCTTATCTGGGCTCTTAGTGCTTCTAACAAGTAAAAATCCCATTCAAAAACACAAATTGTCAGAGTTTAAAAGCACGACGGAAGCTAAAAAGCTACGTGCTAACTGCTAGCCATAGCGCAGATATTTAACAAGCAAGAAATTGTCATGTTCGGTGGATTCTGGGCTCTCAAGGCAGCCACAAACTCAGAACAACAATGATCGGTTAGTTTTGGGGAAAAAAATGTTTCTTACAGAAAGGTTGAATGTGAACAGTCTGACAAATCACCAGGAACGGGAACTAGGACGTACAGGAGCAGAGAGATTAGAGGTTAGTACGTGTAGATGGGATGGAGAGTTAACAATCGGCTCTGGCAGGTACTTACTAGGCGATGAGGTTATTGAGCCTTGGGGTTGGTAGTTGGGATTCAGTTCTGGAGGTTGGTTTGAAATTGACTGGAGATCCTGGCTCTGTGTGTATGTTGGTGGAGCGGGCAGACTGGCAGGCGGACGAGGACAGACAGACCAGCGTAGGCAACGGTGCAGAGGCTGACCAGGAGGAGATCCAGGACTACAGGTAAGTGGTATCCAAGGGAGCTTCCGACAGAAAACAATCAGTAGTTTCTGCGCTGTAGCTGCACACGCTGGTGCATATAATTCTTCATAATGCTTCGTGGACACAGACAGCCCCCTACGGCAAATCTATATTTTTAGTTTGTCGACTTTCCACCGTGGGCTGCACGGTGGCACAGTGGTTAGCACTGTTGCCTTGTAGCAAGAAGGTTGTGGGTTCGTATTGAAGGATTTAATTTATTATTCAATTTAAACCATAACTCTATAAATTCCATGCGTGTTCATTTTTATCAGAGAGGAGACGAGAGTAATTTAATTTTCTTTAGATTTTAATACAATAAATCAAATACTGGTTCACAGGGTTGCTTAAAACAAATCAAATATTTAGTTTACAGAGTGGTATAAATTATTCACAATCTGGGTCACCCTACCTATGAGGAATGACAACGTATATCACAGAAACATTAAGTTTTATATTTTAACACAAAGTTACAGAACCTCCCCCCTAACATTAAATATGGGACACAAAACATGATTGGTTCATTCAAACTTTTGCCAAGACCAGCCTCCTTACAACCATGCATGCATAACTAATGACCTTCCTGTTATTCTGACTTTACAACCCAGCTCTAACTAGATTTTCTGCTGATAAAGAGTGTGGTGTCTTATCTGCATCCTTCCATTGTCAAGCCATAAATCTGCCTGGGCTTTCCTGCTCAATGTCCTGTTTTTCTGTGACCCAAACAAGAGCTGACTCTGCAAAATACCTCTAAAACAATCTTAAAAGTATAATTAAAAAGTATGGTAACTAAAACACCTTAATCAAACATTAATAAACGTTTAATATACTTCAGTATCCCGGCCCAGGGTCTTTCTGCATGGAGTATGCATGTTCTCCCTGTGCATGCATGGGTTCCCTCCGGGTACTCTGGCTTCCTCCCACATTCCAAAAACATGACTGTCAGGTTAATTGATCACTGTAAATTGTCCTTAGGTGTGAGTGTGTGCGTGCATGGTTGTCATGGTTGTTTGTCCTGCCCTGTGATGGACTGGCGACCTGTCCAGGGTGTACCCCGCCTCTCGCCCGTTGACAGCTGGAGATAGGCACCAGCAACCCCGTGACCCATTAAGGATTAAGCGGTTAAAAAAATGGATGGATGGACTTTCCACCGTTTCAAAATCATGAATTTTGCAGCTTTCGCTATCTATAACAGCAGCTCATGTAATATGTAACGAGCAGCAAGAAACAGCACAATCTGCAAGGGGCTGAAACAGAGGGTAATAGAGGTTGGTAACAATTGTTTCCTACAAACTATTTCCAGCAAACAACTTTAGAAACAGGTTTTCTAGAACTCATAGACATATTTTAATAAAATAGTCCTTTAATACATTCACTATAAGTAGCCTTTGTTATGTGAGCTTACATAGTAAAAAACTAACATGGGCCGTGGATATTTTTTTTTATTTGTAGCATTTTTGTCATCTTATTGTGTTACCACTGACTGATTACTAATGAAATGAAAAAAAAAAAAGAAATATATAAATAAAACGTTTCACTCACCAATGTGGATGTTGTTCACAGCGTCTGTTTATTTGAAAATGAAACACGTCCTCCTCTCTTTTCAATAGACCCATCTCCCTATTTTGTCTTCACCTTTTTGTTGCAGAACTCCGTTTCCCTTCGTGCCTTCTCTTAATGCTCCATCCATCTGTTTATCCATCCATCTTCTTCTGCTTCATCCGGGGTTGGGTTTCGGGGGCAGCAGCTTAAGCAAAGAGACCCATAACTTCCCTCTCCCCGGCCACTTGGGCCAGCTCCTCGGGAGGAATCCCGAGGTGTTCCCCGGCCAGCCGGGAGACATAGTCCCTCCAGCGAGTCCTGGGTCTTCCTCTGGGTCTCCTCCTGGACGTGCCCGGAACACCTCACCAGGTAGTCATCCAGGAGGCATCCTGACCAGATGGCCGGGCCACCTCAACTGGCTCCTCTCGATGTGGAGGAGCAGCGGCTCTACTAGGAGTCCCCCTACGGATGACTGAGCCTCTCACCCTATCTCCAAAGGTACGTTTAGACCGCCCTGTGTGTCCAGACACCAGGGCAGCGAGATTACATGCAAAGTCTGTGGTACCTACTCAGCATATGGGCGTCAAGCTGTGCCAAGCTGGCATAGAGCACGTCGCACACGTCAGCGCAGTGGGCATCAGCACATCCACGCAGCTGATGTCCGGACTGTTCGTCAAGGCCTCCACGCAGCTGCTGCATGAAGTTGGGAAAATGTAACTTTTGGGCAGCAACCAATCAGCGACGAGATTCATCTGGAGCTACTCAATGCAGGGGAGATTGAGTGGGGGATGACCTGCGGAGTTAGCTGCAGGTTGGGAGAGACAGAACAGGAGGTGATAAGGTAGCGATCGGAGGATAAGTCTCAGGTAAGCAGGTAAATATTTTCCTTTAACTTTCTTGTTATGTTAGTTAACGCTAGCCCATCCTGGTTAGGGCAACTATAGCACTAAATAAACATTACTAGGAAGAGTGGAGCAGGGTTAGGGGTTAGGGGAAAGTGTAGAAATAACAGAGAAACAGCAGAGAAATCCACACTCGCCTGCTGACAAACTGACGTGAAGCGCAGGCGTAGACTACAAAGTGTGCAAGCAGCTGGGTTTTAATTTAAAATCAACTTTCATCCGTTTGAGAGTTTTGCTGCCTGGACTCGCTGACCGGTCTGAACATACCTTAAGGGAGAACCCAGCCACTCACGTCAGCTGCCTGTATCCGTGATCTCGTTTTTTCGGTCACCACCCAGCGTTCGTGACCATAGATGAGGGTAGGAACATAGATCGACCATTAAATCAAGAGCTTTGCCTTTCTATCAGCTCTCTCTTCAGCACGACAGACTGGTACAGCGCCCGCATAACTGCAGATACCTTACTATTCCACCTATTGATCTTCCATTCCATTTTTACATAATTCGTGAACAAGACAACCAGATACTTGAACTCCTCCACTTGAGGAAGAACCTCATCCCCGACCCAGAGTTGTCAAAATTGCTTGTAGGAAAATGACGGCAGCTGTAAGAGCTAGCACAGGGTCGGCGGCATCTTCTCACAAGATCCAGTTTTTTTTATGGTCTGTCATGCAACCAGCTCTATCCCTTCTCCTTCAGCCATTGTGGATTAAAAAATACACCGCTAGCTAACGAATCTCTGGGGTTAGGTCAGATATTTTTTTTAAATGCTGCTTTTCACACTGTCAGTGCTTATCCAATCACATAACTTTGAGACTCGAGAGCTGATCTGCTGCTTTGTCAGATGGACTTTCCCATTTATCCCACATGGGATGCCGATACCATGGGTGGAACTCCCCGTGGGTGCTTGGTATTCTCTGCGCCTATGGGAGCAGGCAAAACAGCACCCCCAATGACTTTCAACAGAGACTCAAAAATTAGTCAAACATAAGAGGATGAGTCAATGCCAGACTTCCGTCATGTTTTTACTGAGGATATAACATGTTATCAGGATATTAAATGTCTAATTGTTGCATAATACCCCCCCTTTACAATCTACATCCTTATCTCTTTTTTTGACTTACTGTTAGGTGATAATATCTTGACTTAAACTGGAAGATTATTTTTGGGACTCAGACTGGGCCTGTACTCCTAGTAACTTGAGTCAGACTCTAACAAAATGGACTCGGGTGTGACTTGGACTCTCAGAGGAGCTGACCCAAATGGCTGAGGAGAGGAAAGTCTGGATCTCTCTGCTCAGACTGCTGCCTCCACAGTCAAATCCTGCAAGGTCGTAGAAAATGATGTTTGAATTAATTTGGACAAAATCTAGTTTTCCTCACGTGTTCATCTTCTCAGCCTAACTACCGACCTGTGAAGTTCAGCTAGAAACATCATTAACCCTTAAACAGAGGAACACAGGGTGGTCTAAAGGTTTTCTTCAGGAAACAAAGCTGTGGCCAGCATTCAGTTTGGATTGCTATCCAACTTGACCTTCACAGGAGAGTAATGAGCAGATCTGTTAGCAGCTGGAAAAGACTGAAAAACACCCTTTTATGCAGCAACACAAATGACTTATGAATTGATGTCCCTTCGCTCTACATATTTCTGTTCATTTTGTACTTTTGAAAAAACTTTTAGAAAGTTATTTCTGTCTGTAATGTAAGATGCTGGAAGCAGGCAGACTATCTAATCTGAGCATTGAAAATTATTGCTTCTCTTTAAACCTGAACCGACCTCCTACCCCCCTCTTGACGTTCTCACTCTGGATTAATCCCAAGCTGCAACCTTTGATTTTAACTTCATCTCTGCCTCTTGATCCCGCCGTCTGCGCAAGCACGGAGAGCGCAAGGCGGATAAAGTGACTAGTCAGCTTCCTGCTGCTTCCCTCTCCTTGTTCTTTGTTGGCTTTCAGCCCTTTAGCCCGGCTCTTTGCTCCTGATATGCGCACACACCAATGTGCACATGTTATGATATGCACGGTCTTGCACATGAAGCTGCGTGTGTGTGGTTTGATCTGGGTTCCTGCTGTAGTCTATTGTGTCTGGGCAGGAAACAGCTAATCCAGTCAGATCCAACCCAGCCAGGGATCTACTGCTCATATAGTCTGACTGGCAGGAGCTCCGCTGTGGGAAACAGAAATCTATCCATCCCATCACCAGCATCTGCTTCTGTCTCCGTTCTCAGGAGGATGAAGAAACTAAAGTGAGGGCAATTGAACGGTCTGAGAACTGTTTGACTCCTCTGATCATGGTTCAAGAGAGATCAATAATTATGTTGGTCTTTAGACCCAGAAGTAGGTCGTAACGTGTCCCAAAATGCATGAAAACATGACAGAGTCAACCTCTTTAAGCAGTTATAAAACCAGGATAAAGTGAAAAACTAAGTACACCCCCTGATCCAACAGCTTTAGAGCCATATTCAGCAACAACTCTCAGCCGGGGTTTTCTGTCTGTCCCTTACATCTTTGAGGATGAATTTTCAATCTGCTCTTTTTTCCAATGTTGCTCTGGGAATTAATCAGTTTGAGGTCCGGACTTTAACTTTTCACGTTCTTTATTAAACATTCTGCTGTAGTTTTGGTGGTGTGTTGAGCTCATTGCCTCGTGGATTACCCACAATTAAACTAAAGAATAAAAAATCAAGAAACTTGCTGAAATCTCTCGATATTTAGAAAGTATTCCTGATAATGCAAATAAACATCTGCTCTTTTACTATTAACTGTTGGCCAATAAAACAGCCATTCACTCCAAAGTATTGCACAAAGTGGTACGACTTATAAAGACTTAGTAAAACATTGTGCTGTTGATAGACGTCCTAATGGTAATGATTTGAGCTGCAATTGTAAACTCCTGAATGTTACAGTGAATGCTGGTGAAACCATTATATCCAAATGAAATAATAAATAAATATATGTTCAGTACAAAACAGAGTAGAAGGAACAATCAAAGCAGATGTTAAAGGAGTGCTCAGAGAGAGCCTCACAAAGACCTGGATAGACCAGGTACATGTTTTAAGTACTGGACCCAACCACAGTAACTGCACAACACTCCACTGCTGAAGAAAAAAACATGTTGTAACTTCTTTGAAGAGTTTATCCAGAAGTATAGGGAAAATATTGGCTGGTCAGTTGAGGGCAAAGCTGAATTCTTTGAATCTTATTGCACATCAGTGCAATTGTGAAGCTTGCAGGTGGAAACATAATGGGTTGGGCTTTTTGCAACGTATAGTTCTGGCAGACTTTGTATAGTTGAAGGAAGAATAAATAGAGAAATGGACCAAGAGATTTTGGATAAGAATCAGAAGATGAAACAAGTTTGATTTACCAAGCAGGACAATTGCTCAAAACACTCAACAAAGGAAACTCTAACTGGACCTCGAAAAACTAATCTATGTGCTTTTCTTTAGTCGGCTTGTTTACTGCAACAGCGTCCTGACGGGTCTGCCTAAAAATGGCAATCAGACAGCTGCAGCTGATCCAGAACGCTGCTGTTTATGTCCTCATTAGAGCCAGGAAAGTAGAACAAATCTCCTCAGTTCTACAATCCATAGAAGAGACATCTCAATGTTTTTAATACCAAAAAAAGCGGCAGTCATCAGGTGGGAGGCAGGGTTCACCCTGGACAGGTCGCAAGTCAATTGGAGCGCAACATAGAGACACACAGAACAAACAACCATGCACACACACACACACACACACACACACACACACACACACGTATACCAAAGGACAATTTAGAGAGAACAATTACCCAAGTCATGTTTTTTGACTGCAGGAATAGAATAGAATAGAATAATCCTTTAATTGCTCCACATGGGGAAATGTGGTTGAAACAGCAGCAAAAAACAAAACAAATGTACAAACAGAACAGGGCATTGAACCGAAACACACACAATTATTACAGAAGAAATAAATATATTTACATAAAGTACTGAGGAATAAGCTGGAGTACCCAGAGAGTACCTAAGCATGCACTGGAAGAATATTTTATTTGAACCCAGAACCTATTTCCTGTAAGGGTACAGTGGAGCTCCAAAAACAATATGACATATATGCAAATGATGCCTGGTTGAAAAACTTCTGATCAGAAATGTAATTTTACAGGTTTTTCCTCATTAATAGCTTGAGTTGCTTACTTCATTAGTACCCCGTAAACACTGAATAGATTCAAGTTACTTCGTTGTGGAAAGGGCCAGACATCAAGTCGACATGGAGTCCCACTGTGACACTTTCTAGTACCGACTGCTGTGGGCAGAACTCAACACGACGATATTCAAATCGCCCAAATGACTAATTTAAATGTCCATTCATAGAGAAATGAGAGCTATTCATATAACAAACAAGGCCGACAGTCTTTTGAGAAATTCAGCGCTGATGCTACAAACTCTGGTTTATTATTGTTGAAGGAAGAGCAAAAGGGACGTTTTCATTTCCTGTTTTGAGACATTTGAGCCGCCGTCCTCTCAAACGGCGAAGCGTGCATGGACACAACAGATTATGGTCATGGTGCCCACCGGGAGGGCCATTCATGCTACTTCCTACTTTACTTGATCATTTTAGATGGACTAAAGTCTGCAGCTCATACACAGCCTGCAGAATAAAGGAGCACTCAGGAGGATTTCCCCATTTTTACCATATCAGAGCTCCTTTGAAAAGTCCAACTATGAGCTGAATGGGAGGTTCCACTGAATCCATTCACCTCAATGATCTGCTCAAAATCCACCATATCTGTCATGCATGGCTGGACCGAAGAGCTAGGAGACCTAGGAGGGGTGGAAGTGGGAGAAACTTGAGGGGGGTGAGCTGAGTTTGTTGGTGAATACATGAAAGAGAGAATATAATAGAAGCAGGAAGACAGGCAGGTATTAAAACGGGTAAAAATTGGGAATAAACCACAAACGTCAATGGGTTATTATGGGGATTTCTTGTGAGTAGTTGTGAGCTGTGAAATGAAAGCAAAATACTGCATGGTTTTTAATATTTGCACTCAGCCCCCCTGAATCAACACTGACCATCTTTCATGATAAAACAAGCTTGGCTCATCATAAACACACACATTTTTATTTGCAAACCAGCTGAAACTCAGTCAGACTGGATAGAGTGCAACTGCAAACATTCATTTTCAAGTCTTGCTGCAATTTCAGGTATATGCTTTGACTACACCGTTCTATATGCTTAGGATGAAAGGAAGGAGCGGAACCTTCCCCTCGGTCTCTAGTCTTCTGCAGCCTCCAACAGGTTTTCTTTCTGGATTTTCCTCGACTTATCTCTGTCCACCTTCTTATCAACTCTGATAAGCTTCTACAAGGCATGGCGGCTGGATTTGCGAAGAGTTTGCAGATTCTTCCGACTGAGCTGTGGCTCTCAGCAGCTCCTCCAGAGTTACCTGGCTGCACTCTTCTGTTGGAGATTCGGGGCTCCTGCGGAAGGGGAGTTGCTTTTGAGCTCTCTGTGACGGGAGGAGAGTATTGCTGGCCGTTGGGTGGATATGCGCTTCGCATAGGATCAACCCCAAAATTTTACCAGTTGTTCCTGGTTCCCTTTCAGACATTTCCTTAAAATTGAATCAAATTCTGTCAATAATTTTTCGTTATGTTGCTAACAGACAAACGAACAGACGGTCATGAAAACATTAAAACGTTAATACCGTCAGTATACTGTCTTTTAGTGTAAATATCTCATCTTACAATTGTTATATGTGTTAAAAATACATATTTTTTACTCAGCTGGTGTGCCTTATATTCAGGTATGCCAAATAATCCAAAACTTACGGTAAGTAAGAGTGATAAATTATGTCTTAAAAAGATTGAGTAACTAATCATAACATTGAATTTAATATTTAGAAACACCAGAAAGATAAGAATATCAAATTGGATGCAAATTCTGGTATTTTACTCAAATAAAAAATAAAAACACAAATTCAGGTAAGACAAACTCTTTTCCAAATAAAATTGTTTCGACATATAAAACTTGTGAAAACAATACTTCATTTTGCAGCATGAATATGTCACCAGGTGACTATGAACCCATTTAAAAGTTGAGCAGATGCATAGATCAAATGCATGATTGTGGAGACAAAAGTGAAGGAATTATTTTTTGACCTAAATAAGAATTTGATTGAAAGTGAGCACAGCTTCAGTTAATATAACTTGAAACTAGTGATCAGGCCTGAAAGCTTGGAGTAATAATGGGCCCAAATCTGAACCTTAAGACACACATCAAGGCAATAACAAGGTCAGCCTTCTATCGCCTGAAGAACATTTCCAGAATAAAAGGACTAACATCCCAACAAGATCTTGAGAAAGTCATCCATGCGTTTATCTTTAGTCGGATCAATTACTGCAACAGCGTCCACACAGGTCTACCTAAAAAGTCAATCAGCTGCAGCTGATCCAAAACGTTGCTTCTTGCTTCCCCATTAGAACCAGGAAAGTAGAACACATCACCCCAGTTCTAAAGTCCTTACACTGGCTTCCTATAGCTCAGAGAACAGACTTTAAAATACTTTTAGTAGTTTATAATTATTGAATGGCTAAGCACAAAAATAATTTAAGAATCTGTTTTTGTTGTTTCAACCTTCCTGATCACTCAGGTCTACTGGTTCAAGTCTACTCTGCATCTCCAGAATCAGAACACAACATGGAGGAGCAATATCCAGTTCTCAAGCTGCTCTAATCTGGAACAAACTTCTGGAAGAATTCAGAGCTGCTGAAACCCTGACTTCATTGAAATAAAGGCTAAAAACCTTACCCTTTGAGCTGCCTTTGAAAAATAATAACCCAAACATCATTAATTCTAAACTGGATTCAAAGTTTGCATCGGTTGTCTATATTTTGTCAACGTAATATAATGGTTTGTTTGTTTATTGTGTTTTTATCATGTAAAACACTTTGAAACGGATGAACAACTCTGGTTGTGTGGTGTTCCACTTTTTAAAACTGCCTTAAAACAACATAAAACTCCAGACTTAGCTTTCCTTCTCTATAGGAATTAGTCTCGTTTTCTGCAAACTCACTGTTAAAATTTCCTCTGGCTGGAGTTCAGATACTGACTACTTCGTAGAGCTCCCCTTCAAAATAAAATGCAATTGTCCTTTAAATATTCTACCATAACCTGCCATTAAATTAGTCTTTTTAAATGTTTTACTCAAAGGGTCAATGTTTCTTATTTTTAATGGATGATGATTAAAAGGAAAAAGGAGGTCCACAATTTCGCATATTGTGAACCCACACTTGGACACACACACAGCTGTCGCATTAGAAAGCCAGCAGCGAGTGGTGGGACACAGGATGGTCTTTAGTTCTGCCTTTTCAGCACCAGACAGTAATGGTTTCGATTTACCATGGGCTTTACCAGCATGGACACACGCTCATGGTGAGTGATCCTTTAGTTAAGGGGTGATTTCATGGGGGTCCGTCCGGAGTAAGAGGGGAAGTTAATGTGGAAATCCCCACCTCCCTCCCAGGTCCAGGTGCTTCTTCGCTCCACCGCTCATCAAAGTCCAACACCAGGGTTTTATTTCTGACCTTCCACCAGTTGTGTTTTATTTTAGAAACATCTCTCCATTGAATCAAAATATAAACAGAAAAAAAAAAAACTCTATCTTCCATCCATGAGCCATGACCTCTGATTCTGCAGGTTCTTCAAGTTTAATTTCAAACATTTGCCTATTTCGGTGCACAATCTCCAAACATCGACTGCTGCCAGAGGAGTTCTGGCCAGACTAAATATAAGATGGACGGAGCCTCTGTGACATCACCCGTAGGTTTCTGAAGTGCTAAACTGAAGCCAACTGGGCGGTTCCCACAACCACCATCTTGGCAGCGTCACTCGTCTTGTCACTCACGGAAAATACAAAGAATGGTCATAGAGGTGGAGCTGCGGGTGGGGCGGAGGACACTCTGAGCCAATGTAGCTACGAGCTAACTGAGCTAACCGAAGCTAACGGAGGTTTAGCCAGATGAGTGAATCTGTTCAACCAACAAGGCTTCATGGTTTTAGTTGCAGCTTATTTAATCTCGCTAGAAGCATACCTGAAAACTCAGGAGGTGTGAAAAAGGTGGTGAAAAGTAAAACCCAGTTCAAGAAATTTTGTGATTCTAACATTTAAGTTATCGTTCTGATGTAGTATGAGATAAAAATAAAAGCAAAAAGCATATTAAACAAAACAAAAAACTGGTCTAGAAAATAACTGCAGTTGATATGCCAAACTGAGTCCTGGTTCTTAGCCAATGTATTAATGTAGGCAACAGTTTTTAATGTGCGTCAGGCTTTTCAGTAAGGCTACCCATAAACATTTGTTCAAATTTAATGTAATATTGCCACATGTAATAGCTTTAATTATAGATAGTATAGGATAATAGATTTGATTATTATAACTGCAATCATATTTTGCCATCTTGTAATTCATTGCAGTTTAAAGCAGATTTTGATGAACGTAGTTTTAGTAATTCTTCTTTTATAATAAAAAGGCAAATATAAATGTTTATGTTGGCCTATAATAGGGTAATCATATTTTGGATTTCCACAAACGTCCTTTACTTAAAGGCACGTTGTGTAATTTTTGGCCAGTAGGGGGCAATGCATTGCCTAAATTATCACAAGCATGCGCCATCTGTGTCTTTGAGTAAGAAACTAAACAACGGAGGTCCAACTAGTGCCGTTTTTAAACGCTCAATTCCCTGAGAATTATCTATTTGCAGCAACATTACGAGCACATCAGTCTCTCTTTCGTCGCTTGAAATTACGCTTTTTGATCTTGTGGCAAAACAGCTACTGTAGCTGGTTAGAGCAGCTTAACCCTCTGGGGTCCAGGGTATATTTGGTCGTTTTAGGCAAATTTTGATTTTATCTTGATAATCAACAATAAAAAAAAAAACATTAATATGAGCTTTTGTGGTATAATTTTTTTCAGCACAATCTGCAGTTTTAATTTACACCAATTGTGTTAAATTAGACATATTGTGATTGCATATTAAAGCTTAAGCCACCTAAAAACATAAAAAATGGAGTTTGAAAAAGTGTATTGTTTTCCCTGCGAAACCTACAAACATGTATGACGAAATTTTTTATAATTTAGAATGACAGTATACACTGTAACATATCTACAAAAATACCAAATAACAGCTATATTAAATTATTAGCAGGAAAATGAAAGAAACTCTTCATTTGTTTGTGTACAACTATTTACAAAGGACCAAGTAACCGAATAATATGCCAAAAATATACAGACCGTATCTGTCAACCTGATACCTGCGGCTGCTACTGGCTGGTAGATGTAAACATAACATCATTGTCCTGCCCGGTTAAACTCTACATTTTAATGTATTTTAATTAATATATAATTATTTTGAGGAAATGTTGTACTTTCATTCTGCACCCCTAAAACCCCAGTGGACGTATTTTTTTAAACACAGATTTTTATGAAAACGTTCCCTATTCAACCGTTGACAACATGGTGGAACAATTTTGTTATTTGTGTTATTTTTGGAGATAAAACATCAGTGTTGCATCAACAAATGGTTGGAATATGTTTCTGGGTGAACACCAGTAAAGTAAGCTAAGTTAGTTGTCTGTTGTTTGCTTGACGAGTCGCACTGTAGTTAGCCAGTCAGAGGAGAGACATTTACATGTCATTACACTCGTGATCATGTCCATTAAGAAGTTTCAGTTTTGTTATAATTACAACACAAACCCCCAAAAAATGAAAATATAAAATTGAGATAAATTTACCTAATATCATGCTAAACTAAAAACTGAATTAACCTCGTGAATTGTATATAATCCATGGATTATTAATGACAGTCTCTCAGATAGCAATAAAGCAAGTTTTTATTCTGATGACTTTAAGGATTGCTTTTGGTTTTATACTGTATTTTTAACTCAATGGTACTTTAGCAATAGTCTGAAATTGGAATTGTCTGTTGAAATGAATCATATGTGCTATCATATTGTTGTCGTCTCTTGGCCAAATCACCTTTTAAAATGAGGTCTTGATCTCACCGGGCATTTGTCTGATTAAATAAAGGTAAAAAACAAAACGTTGATGTATGAATCATAAAATGTGCCTACATTTACGCTTTTGCTAAACATTAGCAGAGCCCATTGAAAAGAAAAATCTCTATTCAGTAGCAAGTATCACACACAGTTACAATTAAACACAGGTCACAACAATGCAAAAAATAGTCATAAAAATAATGAAATATTCATTTAAAATAAATAGGCAATCTAAATTAAGAATTTGTATGTTAAGAAATTGGCTTCAAGATTTCTTATTTTTGATTTTAAAATGCTCTACAATATTAACTCGTCTTTGAGTCATTCTGCAGCTCGCTCTAAGCCAACGGTGATATTTAGCACAAAAGCTCTTGTGCCAAGTTCAGTGCGTGCAAATGGAACCGAAAACAACATGGAGTCAGATGAAGAGAATAGCAAACAGCATTTTTATTATTTCAAGAAGGGAACATATTTAGGAACCAGAGGTGGCTTATCCAAGTTAAAGTAAAAAGTACACATCCAAAAAAACGAGTGAAAAAGTAGTTAGTGAAAAGGCTACTTGATTACTAAGTAGTATCAGACGTAATATTTTTTGTCATGTCATCAGATGGCCAAAAATATAGTAATCGGCAAATTCTGGCAGTTTAGGCTAAAATAGGGAAAAAAATTTTAGAAATAAATTGCGTCATTATAAAATAACATATTTTAAGCAGGAAAAAGGCTTTAAGTCTTTTTTTTTTATGGCAATACGGAATAAATATATCTCAGAAAAAGGTAAAAAGTACTTCCAGAGACAATTTATGGGGCTTACTATGTTTTCGGATTCAATAAATCACCTGTGTGTTTGTGTGTGTGTGTGTCGACCTTTCAGGATCTCTAATCCTTGTAATAAAGTGAAGACCATGAAAAAGCCCTCCATCCTGCAACACTCGTCCATATGTCCAATAGAGCTGCTTTCACCTCAGATTATGACTCACATCATTTATTTAAGAGCAGCTCTTCATCACGCCGTTTCTCCCTCTATTCACTTTCTTTTTGTGTTGTTGTAATTGCTGCTTTTCTCATGAAAACAACAGTAAACAAAGGAAAGCAATCCTACGTGACCAACAGCCTCTCTAACATCCTTATGTCCATTTTCCCCAGAGGATCTCAGCCATGTGATGTCGAGGGAGTTTTGTTAAACATTTAAGGACATCTTAAAAGTTTCATTAGACGCATTTTGGATTGTTAATCAAGGTGGCCATCTGTTGGTATTTTTTTCTGCAGCCGGCACAAGAGTTTTTCTTCTCTGCTAGCCGTGACATTAGAAAATAAAACTGAAGACGGGGGCAACACGTAGCAAAGTGATGATGGAAAAACTTAATTTACATGGGATTGTATGTTGAGACTGATCCTGTGACTTAAATGGAGTGGTTGGTAAAATAAACAAATGCTTCAACAAATTTTATGATGCAACTCAAAATGGCTGCTATCTACTCAACGAAGATATAAAAACATTGAATTGAATAGAAAATTCCCCTTGTACAGCACCAAAAAGGAGAGGCAAATAGACCCAACTGACTCAAAAATTAAAATAGGAATAGGAATTAAAAATGTCTTCAATTTGTGTCAATGAAAATTTGAAATCATAAAGTGGACCCCCAGCCTATTTGAGATTCTTTTTTCAAAACTCGTCTATAATAATCTAAATGAAATGCAGCTTGGGAAGCTGAATAAACCCAGGCACAGTGCTACTTGAGGCCCTAAATGGCAGCCAATCCAGGAGCGGCATTCATTTAGGCTTTGATTGACTAACCCCCAAGAATGGAGATGAGGAAGACTGCAAGCATCTGAAGTAGTGTCAGGATAATTTCCACAGTGAATATAAACGAAAATTAAAGTGAATTTGTTGTTTGAACTGTTAAAACAGGCAGTTGTCAGGAGTGTGTCAAGGTGGAGGCATGGACCCAAACGCTGGTAAAAGGTGCAGTGCAGCTCAAGCCCACAAACCAGTAACTCAGTGTTGGGCACAAACCTCGTGTGCCTTAGGCTACGTCCTCAATAAGCCAATAAGGTTATACGGGGAGTTAGACGCCTAATGTTATCCACTCAACACGAGCATTTACGCCCCGTTTAAGGTACGTTTAAGTTCCCACAATTGCTCAATCCCATACCGACCTGTGCAAATACTGGGCATGCGCGAAAAGACGCACTGCACTGAACATGCGTATAACCTACGTGATGCCAGCGCCTACATAATATATACAAGAAGCTCTACAGCACAGTACATATCTGCTTGTCCCGTTAACTGAAGAGAACAATAGCTGCTCAGAAGAAGAGAGAGTTTTTGGTGTGGACAGACGACGAGATCGATTTATTACTCTTCGCTGTTGTCTTTGTCTGTAGTGTCGTATTGTTATTGACGTAGCATTCATTGACGCCACTTTCTGTAATTATCCGGGAAAGCTGTCCACACTAGCTCGTTTAGCCGTTGAATTAAGATTTACACGGCTCTCTTACCCGGCTGATAGTTATCCGGCCACAGACCTTAAACGACGCCGGGTTAGTGTGGACGATAGGTGGGTGTAGATTAAATAATTATACGTTTAAGGCATTATCCGGCTTAGTGTGGACGTGGCCTTAAACTACCTAGGTAGGTGTCAGTTATTTACAGCCGGCAGTGACTCAGAAAGACAGAGGGATCCGGGGACCCCCATCGGGACCCAAGTCAATCCCCGGACTCCACAAGCACCACGGATCATTCTGGAGACCCATAGGGTGCCAACCAGGAAAGTTAAAGTAACTGTGACAAAGATATTAATCTTGCCACCAGCCACAGTTAGCAGGGGGGTGATGGAGGTAAAAACATACTTTGGGATCCGTCTTTGGGTCAGTGATTCTCCCCAAACCTCTGTGAGATGCTACCGATACACTAATTGGTTGTTTGTGTATGGCTTATAAAAATCTTTTCTCTCTTACTGTCATAACGTGCTTTTTGTTTTTAAATCCCTACACAGTCTTGCCCCTTCTTATATACCCCACATGCTTTCGCCGTACTTTCCTAGACACACGCTTAGGTCCTCGACTTTATTACCTTTGAAGGTTCCATCAACTCACTATAAATCACCTGGACAAAGAGCGTTCTCAGTCACAGGTCCAAAGTTATGGAACGAAACGCCACTTGCAGTTCACCAGGCGTCCTCCTTAGCCGTTTTTAAGTCTCTATTAAAGAGCCATTACTTTGATCTTGTGTTTAACAGCTATCTACAGATTGGCTAACACGTTATCTTTTATTGTTCTGTCTTGTATTGTTTTTAATGTATCCCTGAATGTTCAGCACTTTGGTTAGCCGTATGGTTGTCTTTAAAGCAATATAGAAAGAAAGGTGGTATGGTATAGTGTTATAAGCATAAATTTATGCAATTTACTGAACTCTACTAGGGTTTTTATTAGGGATGTCCGATATTATCGGCCTGAAGTCATTATCGGACGATATTGGCATTAAAATGTAATATCGGAAGTTATCAGTATCGGTTTTTATTTTTTTATTGAGATGAGTTTTTCACACCATACACATATTATATATCAAACTCTTCAGCTATTTCTTTTCTCTCTCAGAATGTAAAAATATGACAGATTTGAGGTTTAGTTTTTGAGATATTATTTGTTTGAGAAAACTTTCAATTTATCAAAAGGCTTATTCTGGGCCAACCTTGACGTTCTATCGGGCGCACTTGGTGACGTCATCAGCCACAAAGTTATAATGTTGTTTACATTTTCTAAAAGTAGAAATTTGTCCTGAGTGGTAGGCCTTTGTCAGTATTCTCTGTGTGAGAAAATGTTCCAGCTACTTTTGAAGACAAAATAAAAATGGCACCTTTTTCAATTGCCTGACTAAAATTCTAGTAATTATTACATTTTCTAAATTTTTAAAACTCAAATATGCATGATACGTGATATTTCATTGTGGTTCATTTAGTAGTTTTTGTTTTTTATGAGGGAGGGTCCCCACATATCGGTATCGGTTTATATCGGTATCAGAAATTATGAGTTCGGCTATATCGGTATATCGGATATCAGTAGAAAAGCCAATATCTAACATCCCTAGTTTTTATAAATAAATACAAAAATAATTTAGCTTTTCAGCTAAAAGACTCAAAGTGGCTGTGCTATGAAACCAAAAAATTATGAAAACTTATGGTAGACACTTAGATGTTGTGGGCCTCTTTCAGCTCTAAAGGAGCATTGTGAACCGGGAAATTTAGAATAAAAATGTGGTGCCCTCCGCTGAATATTCTCAACTTATGGCCAAATGTGCACATGAATGTTTAAACAGAAACAAAATCATCCTTTTTTTTTCCGTGGTCAAAAGAAGTTGTTGGTTGAGACTTGAGGGACTTTAGTCTATCAGCCAGACTTTCTGACCTAAATTCATACTTTGTTTGTAACCAATGCTAGCCAACACTATGCTAACACGTTCTCCTTTAGTTATTTTAGGGTCTATGAATCAGTTAATCTAGTTTTCAATGCTTGATGCTTGATCTGTGAGATACAGTTTCTGCCAAGACTTTTCAGACCTATTCACTGTATACCCCAACTCACATAAAAACATTCACCTCAGATGTTGAGGCCGCGTCTTTGTCACGGAGTTCAAAGCTGAAAGAAGGTGGAGGATTGACTGAACTCGCTCTGAAGCCAGCTATGAAACACACATCTCCATTTCTCTATCTTTTCTGCAGCGCTCTCGCCTCTGGGTTGATGAAGGTTATTGTAGAAAGCGTTGGAAGCCCTGCTAAGCCACCCTGAGCCGACTGATTATTCTCCTGAAGGGCCTGCCGCACTTTGAAGTTCCACATTCATCCATCTCTTTCTCCTCCATCAGTGTCTCCGTCCCGCTCGCAGCTGAAACCCCGATGATGTAGAGAGGCAGGGGAGGGGGGAGGGGGGGATTTAAATTACAACGCCGTCTTTCTTCCTCATTGTATTTAATGGGTCTTATTGTTGGAGCACCGGAGCACTGTGAGGGCCGATCCCTCTGCCTCTCTGCGGAAGAGAAGAGGCTCAGGAGGAGAGGCCAATTCTTGAGTTTTTAATTAAAACGAACAGAGGAATCTGAACGAGGCTCTCGTCTCCTCCTCGGAGCTCAGAGCTGCAGATCTGTGATGAGAGAGGAGCCGGAGAGAGGCTGTTTACAGATAAATCCATTAACACTTCTCATTAATCAATTAACTCATTCATGGTGAACAAAGAGACTAATTAACTCCTGGTTAAAGAGCCATGGGAGCTCTGCTGAGAGCTGTCAGCCTTTTTCAAACTGTTTCACTGCTTCAGGCCCTTAATGTGCTCCTTTTGAAAATTAGATTGACTCCACAGGACAATGGTGCTAAAGAAAGAGCTACTATTTTACATTTGATCTGAGTATTGAGTGGTTCATATGCAGACGACACTCAGGGAATATTAAAAAGTACTAATAGGGAGATATAAAACCTTAAAAAAAAATATCTGCAATCAATTCATAAGAACTATTCAACAAAATGGACACACAACAACAGACAAAGCCAGGGAAACAATAAAATATATTGTGGCGATTTAATAAAAGGAGGCAAAGATGACACAAACAAGTTCGTATTCGTATTCGTATATTTATATTAAGGCAGAAAAAAAACTAAGAAAAAATATCAGAAGGGTGTGCACCACTAAGAAATATACAGAATAAAGCAGAATTGCATTTAGTAGCAGGGGAAATTTTTTTTTTTTTTTGGTGTGTTTTTAAAATACTTTTCAAACTTTGCTTATCAATTATTCTTTTTCAAAAAAGTTGTTGCTATTTTCTGTATTGGTTTTTTGATTGTATCTTTATTTTGTTAAATTATTCTTATTTCGTTGACATTATTTAGGTTGTATTTTTTTACACGAAAGTAAAAACGTATTTTAATGTTGCTTTGTTTGTTCCTAAAGCATTTTTTCATTATATTTCTTTCATTTTTAAGTTGTTAAAGTGTTGATTGGATAGAAAATATTTTTAACTGTATTACTTTTTAATTGTTCTATTTTATTCATATTTGACCCAATTTTTATTTGTGATGTATTTTAATTAGTGGTCTTTCATTTTTCTTCGATTTAGTCAGATTTTTATCAAGCTATTTTGAAGAGTCTTTTTAATCTTGACGTTTTTCCACCTATTGTATTTCTTTTTTTTTTTTTTTGCTAAAATGTATTGCTTTGTTATTGCTTCCTGTTTTTTTGTTTTATTGTTGCTTCTCATTCTGTTAAGAGTTTTGTTGCTTTTTTGTTTTTGTAATATGTATTTATCTGTATTTTAGGAAGTATTTATTTATTCTAAAGTTGTCTAACATTTTTACTGCGATTGTGGATTTGATTTTTGGATTTAAAATGTTTAAAATGTTTTTGGTTTTATTGTTAGATTTTCTTTTTGTTCAGGTTCTTTGTTGCTGATTTTTTTTCGCTTCTTTTTTTTTATTTCATTTTAAACAGTAGCCTAACGTTTCTCATTGTATTTGAAGATGTTTTTGCTCACTATTTGCAAAAACGTGCTGGAAGGAAGTTAGTGGGAGTTTGCTGGTATCGGATTTGAGTATCCAACCTCTTTTGAGGCTCGAATTGAGACCCTATAAAAGAAGCAGTGAGGCGAAGTGGAGGGCAACGAGCGATCTGCTGCTTCTTCTACCTGAGAGCAAACACACATCGAAGCAAAGGGCCGTCAAGTGCAGCTGAGAGGGGCTGCAGAGGGGCATCAACAATGGGCCCCTAGGGCTGCAGTGTGACCCCTGGGAGTCTATAATTCAGAAAAGGGCTAGTCTATCATTCACACACTCTCTGAACAGATTCACAAGGCCAGGACAGGCGGTTCTTTATCACAGAGGGGAGGAGGAGGAGTCAGGAGGTGGAAATAGGTTTGAGCAGAGAATTAAAACTAAATCAGCTTTAGGAAACAATGAGTAGAGCAGGTATGCAAGTAGGGCAGATCTCAGAAACTGCCTGTAATACACATGTATAAAGGTTTACAGCAACAAATAGAAAATACTATTCTCTCTTCACCTTCTTCATTTTAATTGTTTGAGTAGTTTAGGGATTTTTCTCAGAGCAGAAGATTTCGTTTAAATGAAAACATAGGTCTGCAAACTGGTTTTGCTCATTGTTGATTAAATATTTGCCAGATATGAAATTTAAATATGTAGTCACAGGTTGAGGTTGTAGACAAACTAAACATTTTTTAATTTTATTTCATTTATCCATGTGCAAAACTTTTACACTGCTTAAAACTCTTGATTGTGTTCCCATTTTTTGGCTTTTTAACATCGACCAATCGGACATTGCGGTATTCTTTAAAAATGGTCTTGATTTAAAGTTCTCAGGCTTTTTGAAGGCCGTTAGGACACATCAAGTTAAACTAAAATAAGGTTTGCTGAAATAAAGTGAAAAGGTTAAAAAGATGATCAGACAAAAAAAGAAGATAAGCTAAATGAGGCCAACATCAGATATGATGAGCTAAGACGAGTTGTAAACCAACCCTGAACAGTGCTTATCAGATAAAATATATAATTTTACCCTTATTTGATTTTGCTTTGCTTGCTTAGCTTGTTTTAATTTAATGCAAGTTGATCTCAATGAAGAAAGCCTAAAACAAATCAAATAAAATAAAGACTAAAGACAATTAATGATACATCTGAACAAAGGCAAACCACAATAAATAAAGTAGTCTATTTTAGTTTTCTGTATTTTAGCCTATTTTAGGTTTACAACTTAAAGTAGTTAGCTAAATTAAGCTGAGGAGGGAGAGGTAGCATGCGCTAAGCTAGGTTCATGGCATTAGTAACCTTAATGTTACCTGAAATCAAGTTTTTTTGTGTGTGTGATAATTAAATTTACAGAATCTTCTCTACAGTTTTCATCTAATAGCTCTTTGGGAATCACCGTGTTGGATCCCAAATCCTGTTTTCTGCTTATCAAACTGGATCTTTTTAATAAATTCAGCTAAATAAACAGGAATGAGGAGGTTTAACAAAACTAAAGACATTCCTCTGGAAATGATTCGGTGCAAATACTGGAACTAGATGGTGCAATAAATTGTTGGTTCATTTTTAACACAAATATTATCCAAGTTGGGCCTTTATAGTATTTTCTAGTTTATTCTTCACATTCAGGTTTTCCACAGATTCTCTAGGAGGAAATATTTGAATTAAACTTATTCCAGATGTTCTTTGCTTGAAGGTTTGAGTCAGTGGGTTGTGGAGTTGGATGCTGAGTTGAATCTTCATCACAACCTTTAATTAATCATCTGTCCTGCTGAGGTTCTACATATATCTGTTTTTTTCTGTCCTGCTTTAGAAGTTACATTAATATTTGGTATTTAACATTTTTCATTGAAAACTTAATCGACTGTTAAATTAAGCTGTTAATACTTTGCCTTCATATTGTCGTTTCAACACTCCCTTCTGGACTGTCATCCTGTCGCTCGCGATCTCTGTTTCCACGGAGGCCAGCGTTGGTGTGTGTTATAAGATGCCACACAGAGCTGTGACGAAAGGAGCAAAATACAGACATTTCACACACACACTGACACACACACACTCACACAGCAGTTTTTCAGCTCATTAGGCAGACGGTGGCGTGGATAATCAGGTTTTATATGGATGCTGCGAGGTCATTATGATCTAATTACCTTTAGTGGGTATTCAGCTGGGCAGAGAGGGAGGAGGAAAAGGAAGGAAGGAAAGTGCACATCTCAGAGAAAAGCACGAAAAACAGAATGTCAGCGGTGGCATTTCTGACGTATGCATTTAGAGGGTAAATTTGTGTTTTCAAGGATATATCGGCAACGGCAGAAACACAGCCTTTTTTTTTCATGGTTCTGGAGATTGTACAATGCAAGAGCAGGAGAAACAAATTTCAGCAAGATAAATGAAGTTTCAGGGAAGTTCCAGGAAAATATGCAGTATACTCCAGGAAAGTGTCTGTTAAGTACCTATAAGGTTTAGGGAAAGTTCCATGAAAGTACCCAATATACTTCATGAAAGTGCCTTGTAAGCACCCACCAAGTTTCATGGAAGTTCCAGGAAAGTACCCGGTAAACTCCATGACAGTGATAAGCACCTAAGTTTCATGAAACTTGCAAGAAAGTATCCAGAATACTCCAGGGACATGTCTTGAAAGCACCTACAAATTTCCTTAAAAGTTCCAAAGAAAGTACCCGGTAAACTCCATGAAAGTGTTAGGCACCTACTAACTTCCTACAAAGTACCTTGCAAATTTCAGGAAAATTTATGGTAAGCACCCACCAAGTTCCAGGAAAGTTCCTTGAAAGTGCCCAGTATACTCCAGGAAGGTGTTTGGTAAGCACCCACCAAGTTCCAGGAAAGTTACCAGTATACTCCAGGAAAGTGTCTGGTAAGCACCCACCAAGTTCCAGGAAAGTTCCTGAAAAGTTCCCAGTATACTCCAGGAAAGTGTCTGGTAAGCACCTACTACGTTCCAGAAAAGTTCCTGGAAAATACCTTACAAACTCCAGGTAAGGGTTTGGTACGCACCTGTTAAGGTCTATTAAGTTTAATGCCAACGACCTGATAAGTTCTATAAAAGTACCTGAGAAGTTCCATTAAACTTCCAGGAAAGTGTTAGGGAACTTCTGTGAATGAAAAAGCTGTATTATACAGACCCAACAAATCAGATGCACGCATAAAACAGCCCTTGTTGTAAAGTCAGGAGTGCATGTTTGATACAATAGGATTTTTTTTTTTAAATGTTGTGGGGGGGGTTAAAGAGTTGCAGGGAGGAACTTGCTCCTTTGACTAAAGCGCTGGGCCCAAAGTGAAGTTTAGATTATATAAATGTACAGATGTGGGCCAAGCAGAGTGCAATCCAGGCTAATGGGAAGGAACAGTTTAACCACATTTCAGCTTTCAGGCAAACGGAGCCTCAGTGGGACACAGAGAGCTGGTTAAATTCCACGCTGCATACATGGGCTCCAAATCTTTTTGTCCCAGCGTGTTAAACGGGTTAAAAAGTGCTGTCCTGGAGGCACCAGTGTGTGTCCTGGTCAGTGTGCACGGATAAAGGAGTCCATATGGCACTGGTCAGTCGGCCACAGCTCCTGGCAAGGAGGGACGGCCGACTGCCAATCAAACAGAGAGAGAGAGAGAATAAATAATGAGAGGGAGGCGGCCACACACACAGGGATGGTAAAATATATTATGTATGAACAATACAAAACAAAGGTGTTTTATATCTCATCAGCTTCATCCAATCAATTAAACATTTCAGGCTTCATTATGTTTAAGGAAAAGTGTTTTTTAATGAAGCTTTTCAAACTTTTTAAGGTTCCCATTTCCTCCCCTAGTTTATAAAGCCGCTCTATTCATGAGGGTACCAGGTGTATCCATGGATTACCAGGGTAACCCATGAGGGGGTCCAGTTGTCTTTTTAGTTCATTGTTCAAATTACCTAAAAGTTTATGTCTAAGGAAACCCAGCAGACTGCACCAAGAACACATGTAGCAACTGTGGAGAGGAAAACTCACCTTCCAGCAGAACCAGAATCAGGCTCAGTGTGAGCAGCCGTCTGCCATGACCAACTGCAGACTTGTGGTTCGTTTCTTTCTCCAAAGGCATCTTTAAGTCTCAAACAATGAGGGGTTGCTGTCCCATTTTGGGTTCATATGTTCCTGTAATATTTTCCACTGAGAATTTGTCGGAACTGCTTCTTCCTCAACTACGCCTTTGGATTTTGTTTGGAATCCGTTTCTTTTCATTGTCCCGGTGACAAAAATGCATGTAGGTTCCCAGAAAAGATTTGTTTTTTGTTGCTCTGGAGTTATTGGTGCCATTACAGAAATGGAAATGAGCTTCACCAGAGCTCTGATGCAACCTTCATACTGTCACACAACCTGGCTGCTGACAACCGGATGGTTTCTCCTTTTCTTCAGCTCAGACTTGCAGTATAAGTCAGATTCCTGTCATCTGCATAAATGCTCAGATAATTCTGCATTCGTCAGGTGGATTAGTGATGGTCAAGGAGCTTTTATGTGAACAAAATAAAGATGACTTTAGTTTTTTTTTTTAAACATGGATATGTCAAACGTTTCCATTATGAGAGAAGAAGTGGAGGTGGATGAGGGGTATAACAACCTCAGAGTTCATCTGGACAACAGACTTGAGACTGACCAATGAAGCCGTCTACAAGAAGGGACAGAAAGATTAGGCATATATTCTACAAGTCACGTGCCAGCAATTATTGTGATAGCAGAATTAGAGCCAGAAACTTAAAAAGCTCCAACAACCTGATGACGATGCCTGGTTCTGTTCTGGGGAAGACTGTGCACACTCATAATTGTACAGAATTGCATGTTTTAGGGGCACAAAGTCTTGTCACAGGGGTGGTAGCCTCAAAGGTGTAATTTTGTACCCTAAAGGGTTGGTGTCTGTTTATGCCTCTATTCCCTAAAAAATCCTGGATTAAAATCAAACCACCATATGTTGTTTTTTTTTATTCAATACCTTGATAACTATTGGACCAACACAGCAGTAGTTAATTTGACCCAACAAAATGCGCTAGACTGGTAAAATTGATATCAGTCTTGGGTAAATTCTTAGCAGCCCAGGGACACATCAGAGCTGGGGCTCGAACCACTGAATTTACAAGATGAATACCCAACTCTTGAGCCACAGTGGCCTTCCAGCTCTCAGCCTAGCAAAACAGCAGACTAGTTGGGAAATTCAAATATTACCAAAAGCGTTCGTTAACTATTTTGTAAATGGCTAAAAACCAAACAGATGTACCTCATCCATATATGTTTCCATGATTTATTTATATAGCACTCTTTCAATACAAGGCTGGTAACAACAACATATACTAATTTAATATGTAATGCTAGAGAGACGATGTGAATTAGATACAGGCCTACAGTGTGCCCAAACTAATGACTTTGCTCGACACTGGATGATACATTAGGAAAACGGAAGAAGTCGATGTGATGATGGATTGATGTTCAATGCTTAAAAAAACTAATTTATTCTTTTGTTTGTATACTTATTGTTGTTAAATAAAATTCTTTAAATAAATAAGCAACCCAGGTACTGAATCAATCAGTTTGTTGGGTTGATGGATTTTAACCATAGACTGTATATAACCCAACTGTGCTTAACCCAATGCATGGGTTGCACAAAAATAACCCAAATAATAATCCATGACCCATATAATAACCAAAAATGGGTTACACATTTCATAACCCAGCATTTTTTTGTGTGTATACTCTATCGTTTATCAGCGCTACCTTGACAACCATTCATTATTGACTTGACATAATTGACACATCGTAGCCAATAATCAGCTACAAAAACAGGGTGTGTTTTTTCGCGAGATGTTAATTTTACACTAAGAAGTTTTGCAATTATCCAAACATTTATGCTTGCATAGAAACATTTCTAGGGATACTGCTATTAGGTATCACAGAATAATATACTCATATTTGTATGGATTAATTAACCAATACCATTAACAGATACTTACAATTTGGAAGCTCTGCAATACTTTCACAGAAAAATTTTCTTTTTCACTTGAAATTGTTGTTTTGTGTTCAGTTTCATTAATATAATATTATATTATATATAATATTATATATAATATTATATATAAATCATATTATAATATCTAATTTGCCATCATTTGTTGTAACAAGCAGAGAAGAAAACAAAACCTGTTTTCCAGTTTATTGCATTTTTTTGTAGAAGTATCGTCAAGTACTTAGGTCCAACTAAAAGTTTAGTATCAAATTGAAAAAAGTGGTATCGTAGCATCCCTAAAAAATTCTTTTTTCAAAATAATTTTAAGAATCTTTTCACCATTTTTTAACCACAGAAAGATCCTTGTAAAAAAAAATGAATGTAAACAAAAGAGAAAAATACATTAACAATAAATCTAGCTTTGATAATAGATTAAATTTTTAGTGACAAATTACAAAGAAATTGTAAAAAAAAAAAAAAAAGTACTTTTTTGTACTGAGGAGCATGTATGTACCTTTCAGACGATAAAAAAGGTTCAGGTACTTTCCCTGAGGTCCAATATTTGACCTTACACTGTTTTTTAATGTATTTATTTGTACCTTTGCGCACAGTAGAGGTACCCCTTCCATACCCTTATTTCTGACAGTGTGGATCATCTGGAGATAATGATGCAAAGACGGATTCTTCATGAAATTAAGAGCATTATGGACAAACCAGAGCTTCTTTTTCATCAGACTATCCTACAGCAGTGTGTCTTCAGTCAGAGGATTCTACAGAGTCGCTGCAATACAGACAGCGATCAGCATCTACACAAACTCTTTGAAATAAATTGCGTAACATGAGTTGGAAAAATGTTTCATTTCCCCTTGGGATCAATAAAATATGTTTGAATTGAATTGAATTTCTTCTACGAGCATCTATAAGACCAATCCATCTGACCACAGTCTGTGTTCCCAGAGATCCATCCCAGATCGGCCCAGAGAAGCTGGCGCTGCCTCAGGATAAGGTTAACACAGGCCTTCCTCTCTGCACAGTGATGCATGTGAACTTAACTCCATATTGTCGAGGTGGATAAAGGCTAAATGCGGTTCTGATGGCTCATGGTTCTGGATGTAGAGCCATCTGTCCACCTCAGGCTATGCTCCACCAGATTCCTCTAGGTGCTCTGTTCTCTGGAAGGGAAAAAAAAAAAAATCAGCAAATTGTTTCCTTTGTTTCTCTGGAGATCTTCTAATTGGTAGTGTTTTCATTGGCTGTCAGCAGAAGATCATCATAATAAATAGGAATAAAGCTTAATACCATCAGCTGGTGCTTAATAATCCACATAATGTGTTTTACTTAGTGCGGAGAGGTCCAAACGTGTTGCTACATGGGCCAAAATCATCAAGTCAAAAGTTCCCATGAGCCACAAAAATATGATTTTTTTTTTTTTTACATGAAAAAATTTGTTTTTTTACCTGTATTACCTGAATTAAACTGGTAATACTTTAAATGAAACACAAAGTAGGAAATCTTGTAGAAAAGGGATAGCAGGTTTAAAACACAGGTATGCCCTTTTTAAAAAAAAAATCGTAAACATTTTTTTTTCATATTTCAGAGGGGCTAAAATAACAAAATTTCTCAGCGGAAAGAACAGGGTTTGGATCACTCTTTCTCTAAGAAAAATGTTATTTTTTGCTATTTTTTTTTTGTCTCTACGTCTCCTTTTGCATTAGATGTTTATGCGGATAAAAAATAAAAAGAAATCCAACAAATATGATTATAAAAAGATGAACAGTTATTTATTTTGTGTTATGGATCATTTTCCAATCCTTTTAAATTGTCAACAAAAATTATGCTCTATGAAAGAAAGTCTCCATCTGCATCAATCATTTGTGTTGTGATGCTAATTGAAGAAAGTACCAATCTTAAATGGAGATTGAAGGCCGAAAGTGGCCCCTAGGCTGTACTTTGGACATCCCTGACTTTAGTGGATTGATTTACTGAAATCAGTGAATTTTTCAATAATATTTAGATTTATTTTATAAACTTTTATATAAAACTGCTCTATCTGAACAGATTTTGTTGCAGTTTTTAATAAAAAAAATGTAAATAAAAACAAATTTTGTTTGTGCACCAAACACAAACATGGGTCACTAAAACTGTATTTTGCTAACACAATTGTTTAAGTTTTATAGATTTAACGAGCAACAGTTTTGAGCATTAGACATTTTAGCCCTATTTTTGGTTATTTTGCAAATTTTTTCCTGGTCAGTCTAATCATCTTATTTCATATTTTTTTCCATATTCAATTTAAACATTTTCAATCTCATCATTTTTTTTCTTATTCTTTTCTTTTAAGTTTCATCATCCACAGCTAATGTTTTTTTTCCACCTGCTTCTTATATTTGTTGATTTCCCTGCAAACATTTTGCTTCATATTTTGTGTTTTAGCCTCATTTTGTTGAGTTTGTTTCTCCACTGGTGCTGCCAAACCCACTCCTGATCCATCTCTCGGATCAACAGGTAAAAATGGAAGACAAGAATGCAGAAATCCTTAAGTCTCATTGAATTTCATCTCATTCATTCCCTGAATTTGATACCGAAATGAGATTCCTGTTCGGATAAAAGGAATTTTGACTCAGAAAATGTGTGTGTGTGTCTGAGGTCTCCTTCCAAACCATCACATTAATCTTTTGCAACAGCTCTTGATCTCAGAGGCTCATGTCTCCTCACTGGAATTCTGTTTATCTTCTCAAACGCTCAGAGAAGTCGTTCAGTATAGCTCAAAAGATGGAAACCAAAGGCCTCCTAATGACTCCATTCTCTTCGTACTGATTTTCATCTGTTTGGATCCTTTGGGAAGCATTTGGCACATTTGATCAGGAGATTAGAAAACTGGTGGAAGAGCAGCTAGAAAAGCGGCTTTATGCTCCATTTGGAGGTTTCCTGACGGAGGGTGTGTGGTCGAGGTCTTCAAGTGCTACTTCAGGGCTGGCAGGATTGGAGATCTGAGATGGGACTTCTGCATTATGTCACGTTAAAGGAATTCAGACAGAACCAGCAAATCCGGACAGGCTCAGCTTCCACGAACCTGCTGATCTCAGTCGGCACTCTCAACAACCGGATGTAAAAGAAGAAAATAAAAACTAACATTCAAATAGAAATATTTCTTTTAAAACACGTATTGTGTAAATAATCTCTTCCATCATCATAATGGTGGAGCATCATATCCTTAACTCCATCGTCTCTGAATGGCTTTTTTAACTATATTGACAGACATAGATTTAAAGAGGAGCAGCAAAATCCAATGAGGTGGATTAGCAGAGCTTCCCAAGAAGTCATTTGCTGTGGAATATCATTTCTGTTGCCCAAAAATTGAGCTGTTAGCATGTCAGACATTACAAACAGTAACAGTTTTGCTACCAGAGATAAAAATATTTTTTTTGAACTGAACTGAAATTAAAATTCTGAATATATACTTTCACTTATAAATATAAAAAAAATGTAAAAGTGAATATTTAAATGACAATCAGGCCTTTACTCATTCAGTTTTTATCCTTATGCATTTCTTCCAATGTTTTTTTATTATTTTCCTATTTATTGAGATTTTATATTTTCTTTTTTTTCTATTCTTTTTTACTGCAGCTTTAGTAAAACCAGTCTCTATATATTAGAGATGATGTATGTAGTGAAACAAATCAATTAACCTGTTATGTCACATCTGAAGCGAGGCTTGTTTTGATTCCAACCTGAGGAGATTTAAACTGATTGGTTATTTTTCTCTATTTTTGTCCTCTAATAAGATTTTTACAAACAGAAAAAGCAGCAGCTTCATAAAAATTTAATAAGGAACCCATGGTTGATTAGCTTAGAGTACGACACGTTTGCAACGGGAACAAAGAGAGAGGGGGGGGGGGGGTTAGGGAAAAAGCTCTGTGATGTAAATGATCGATATACAAAAAATAAACCACATGAGCACAACAACGGAGAATATAATAAAGAAAAAAAATATTTAGATGTAGATTAAGCAGTGACAACAAAATTCTGTTGTTGATGCTTTGTTTTCTGTAAATGTCTGAAGAATTTAATTAACCCAGATGATTCCTTTGAGCGTTCCGGTGGTTCAGTTTGTGACGTTTGGCGACACCTACAGGCAATATTGAGTTTTACAGTTCTTTTTTGTGTGACCTACCAGTAAAGGTCAAATAACGTACAACGGAGTATTGGGGCCATTGTAAACAAATAAATAACAATATTTTGGATAAAATTTTTGATTAAATTTTGGATTAAATTTTCACCTGAAATTCTGAGATTAAAGTCACAAATTTTCCAGAAAAAAATAGAAAATTATCTGATTTCAAAAAGTGGCCAAAATTACCAGTAAAAACTCAGAATTTCTAAGATTAATTGCACAATTTTCCAGGAAAAAAATATAGGAAATTCTCTGTCACAAAAGTCGTAAGATTACAAGTCAACAGCCAGAATTTTTTTTTATTAATTTCAGATATTTTCAAGGAAAAAAGTGTAATTCTCTGATGTAGAAAAGAAGAAATTTTGCAAGAAAAAAAAGAAATGTCGGGAATAAAAGGCATACAAGATATTTCTGACATTGTAAAGTCATACAATTGTTTATATATATATATATATATATATATTTTTTTTTTTTTCCCTAGAACATATCGGAATTTAATATAAAAAATTTCTTTAACCCATAATTTATGAATTTTGTGACAGACAATTTCTGAGGTCTTTTTGTGCAAATGTGTGCAATTAATCTCAGAAATTCTGAGTTTTTACTCAGTTTCAGTTACAGTTTCTTGGGTTTGAATTTATTCCAAAATATTTTTGTTTTGTTTACAATGACCCTAATACTCTGTAATACAAAAAAAATTTCAATTATATTTTTAAATAACTGGAATCATCCCTCAGACAAGTGTTTTTTTTTTTTTTTTTGTATAATCAGAGAAGACCCAGAGCTAGGTTGCACGGTGGAACAGTTGTTAGCAGTGTTGGTCTCTCTACACTGCTTTCAGGTATGAGTGTGTGCATCGTTGTCTGTTCTGTGTCTCTGTAATGGACTGGTGACCTGATGGTGTTTCCCCATCTTGCCCAATGACTACAGGGGGAAAAAGCACTATAGTTGGGGATAGGTATAGTGGCCTGAATTACAACTGACCTAATACATTCTGTTGCTGAATTACAGAGTGTTCTGGGTCATTCTTTATTTTACGAAGCATCCAATTTGATGACCTATAAGAACCCTGTGTGATCCATGCTCAGCCTGAGCAGCTGTATTTAGAGACAATTATTTCTGTTTTGATTAACGCCGGGGAGGTAGTTGCAGATGGCCGCTCGCGCTGAGCCAGGTTCTGGTTCTGCTGGAGGCTTCTTCCTGTTACAGCTGAGCTTTTCCTCTCCACTGTCACTACATGTCCAGGAGTGAATGCTGAATATTTGCCAAGCTTTATTAGAAAATGTGTAACCGGATGAATAATACACTGAACTTGACTGAGTGGTGCGATAACTGGAATCAATTTGAATGCAAGCTTGATTGCACTGAAAAGACTTTAACATTTATCTAAATTATAGATTTTTTTTTCCTAGAAAATTTCCCCAGAAAAGAGGACGCCTCAAAACGACTGATGCATCAATCTACACCCACTAATTTATAGGACTACCTTTTGATGTACCGTTGTATGTGAGAGAAAACTACATTGTAAAATCGTTACGACTTGCTTCAGATAAGTTACCAGTACTAATATGAGCGACTAAATAGATTTTATAAATGAAAATGTAATTAGATATAAGAAATGTACATCTTACTTATTCTGGGTTAATTTTTTTTTGGCGTAAGTTATCACGATGAGCCAATTTTATTTTAATTCAACTTGACGATGTCTCAAGTTACAGTATAGACCAAAAGTTTGGACACACCTTCTCATTCAATGAGTTTTCCTTTCTTTTCATGACTATTAACATTGTAGATTCACACTGACTGGCATCAAAACTATAAATTACCACATATGGAATTATGTAGTACTTTTACAAAAAAATTGTGAAATAACCTCCAAAGTCACCAGACCTGAACCCAATCGAGATGATTTGGGGTGAGCTGAACCGCAGAGTGAAGGCAAAAGGGCCGACAAGTACTAAGCATCTCTGGGAACTCCTTCAAGACTGTTGGAAAACCATTTCTGGTGACTACCTCTAGAAGCTCAAGAGAATGCAAAGCAGTAATCAGAGCAAAGGATGGCTATGTTGAGTAATCTAAAATATAACACATCAAGCATTCAGTTATTTCACCCTTTTTAAGTACATACAGTAATTCCATGCATCATGTGTTCATTCATAGTTTTGATGCCCTTAATTGGTCTGTACTGTATGTCACTGTGTGTGTTCAAGTTTTAGGTACCTCGAAAACAATGAGTGTGACCTAATTATCATATTTCCCAGGGTGCTTAGGGGCATGTTTTTGAAACCATGAGTGACTTGGAAGTTTGTTGTATGGAAGTATGTTCTTGATTCCAAACCCAGTCTCTGCAGTTCTGCTGAGTTATTTGTGCCAACAAAGTGCTTCACATGCAGTGAATATTCTGTTCATTGAACAACACCAAGAGGAAATAAGAATACTTCCGTTTTACTCCAACAGAAAATTGGGTTTTGTAAAGTTCTGTTGATTTATTAATGAAGATAGATAAAACTGAAAACGTAAAGGAATTGCCAATGACAACAAAAAAACATAAATGGTAATAAGTAAAATGCTTTCAATTGGCCAAATGAACAATATTATTTACAATGGAATGTAAAATGAAAAAGTAGAACTAGACAATGAATTTAATTTTTTTAAAGTTAAAATTATTAAGTTTAAGTATGTTGTACTGTTTCGTGTTAGTTATAATAACTTGCGCGCAAGTTCATTTTACTTTCTTTACATTAGTAGCTCCAACACATAATTACCTAGCCCCGTGTACTCATTTTTAGTGCAATCGTTGTGCATGCTGTTTTCGAAGTAAGGTGAACTAATCAGATTTTACAATGTACATTTACAAACATCCTTTCAAATCTAGCCCTGGCTACCAGGATTACAGCAGAAAGTTTAACTGGTGTTGATGTAATTCACATTAAAAAGAGATAATTTTCCTTTCTTGTTTTGTTCCGTCAATTAACAGACTTTCTGAAAGAGACGTAATTTTTTTGTTTGATGTATGTATGATTAGCTCAAAGCTTTGAATGAACAAGAAAAAAAAAAGCTTATTAATTTATACAGTGGGGCAAAAAAGTATTTAGTCAGCCACCGATTGCGCAAGTTCTCCCACTTAAAATGATGACAGAGACCAGTAATTTTCATCATAGGTACACTTCAACTGTGAGAGACAATGTGAAGAAGAAAAAAAAATCCAGGAATTCACATTGTAGGATTTTTAAAGAATTTATTTGTAAATTATGGTGGAAAATAAGTATTTGGTCAATAACAAAAATTCAACTCAATACTTTGTAATATAACCTTTGTTGGCAATAACAGAGGTCAAACGATTACTATAGGTCTTTACCAGGTTTGCACACACAGTAGCTGGTATTTTGGCCCATTCCTCCATGCAGATCTTCTCGAGAGCAGTGATGTTTTGGGGCTGTCACCGAGCAACATGGACTTTCAACTCCCTTCACAGATTTTCTATGGGGTTGAGGTCTGGAGACTGGCTAGGCCACTCCAGGACTTTCAAATGCTTCTTATGGAGCCACTCCTTCGTTGCCTGGGCGGTGTGTTTGGGATCATTGTCATGTTGGAAGACCCAGCCACGTTTAATCTTCAAAGCTCTCACTGATGGAAGGAGGTTTTGGCTCAAAATCTCACGATACATGGCCCCATTCATTCTTTCCTTAACACGGATCAGTCGTCCTGTCCCCTTAGCAGAAAAACAGCCCCAAAGCATGGTGTTTCCACCCCCATGCTTCACAGTAGGTATGGTGTTGTTGGGATGCAACTCAGTATTCTTCTTCCTCCAAACACGACGAGTTGAGTTTATACCAAAAAGTTCTACTTTGGTTTCATCTGACCACATGACATTCTCCTAATCCTCTGCTGTATCATCCATGTGCTTTCTGGCAAACTTCAGACAGGCCTGGACATGCACTGGCTTAAGCAGGGGGACACGTCTGGCACTGCAGGATTTGATTCCCTGTCGTTGTAGTGTGTTACTGATGGTAACCTTTGTTACTTTGGTCCCAGCTCTCTGCAGGTCATTCACCAGGTTACCCCATGTGGTTCTGGGATTTTTGCTCACCGTTCTCATGATCATTTTGACCCCACGGGATGAGATCTTGCGTGGAGCCCCAGATCGAGGGAGATTATCAGTGGTCTTGTATGTCTTCCATTTTCTGATAATTGCACCCACAGTTGATTTATTCACACCAAGCTGCTTACCTATTGTAGATTGACTCTTCCCAGTCAGGTGCAGGTCTACAATTCTTTTCCTGGTGTCCTTCGAAAGCTTTTTGGTCTTGGCCATAGTGGAGTTTGGAGTCTGACTGTTTGAGGCTGTGGACAGGTGTCTTTTTATACAGATAACGAGTTCAAACAGGTGCCATTAATACAGGTAACGAGTGGAGGACAGAAGAGCTTCTTAGAGAAGAAGTTACAGGTCTGTGAGAGCCAGAGATCTTCCTTGTTAGAAGTGACCAAATACTTATTTTCCACCCTAATTTACAAATAAATTCTTTAAAAATCCTACAATGTGAATTCCTGGATTTCTTTTTCCAAATTCTGTCTCTCACAGTTGAAGTGTAACTATGATGAAAATTACTGACCACTATCATTATTTTAAGTGGGAGAACTTGCACAATTGGGGGCTGACTAAATACTTTTTTGCTCCACTGTATATTTGTGTGCGGTTTCTCAAACTCACATCTCGCTGAACTTAAATGTTTCACAGTCTGAGCTTTGAAGGGATTCTACAACAGCATTTTTGACAAGTAGAAACTTTGAGCCTCTGTGCAATATGAAACTTTGTTGGCATTGAAAATGTTCAAATAAAAATCCATAATTAAGCCCTTCAATCGAGACTGGTTTTCCCCACCCTCTAATGAATGTTCAAATGATTAAGAAAAAACACTTTGATTTTAATTTCTTCTGCTAACAAGAATTTTTCATAATAAAATCATCTGAAGGTGTTAACTAAATGAGTAACATGCGGATTGGCTGGTTTAACCCAATGGCTCTATGATGATAGGGTTAACAGTTCTATAACCAACCGGTACACTGAAAAAAGAAAATGCAGCTCTAACTTAAATAAATTGCTTTAACTGGTCACAAGTGATTGAATTAAATTAATCAAACCTAATTTATTTTTATTTTTTTAAACTGTAAAACTCAATTAAATTACCGGTGACCAAGTAAAGCAATTTATTGTGTTGGAGCTGCATTTTCTTTTTTCATGTACATATTGCTGATGATGAAGTGGGCGGGGCCATATAACTGAGGAGGCGTGTCTACAGCCTATGATGTGTTATCAGAGCTTTGCTCAGACTGGCCCATTTCTTCACGGCAATAAGGAGCAGCAGGTAACAGGTGCTATACACAATTTTCTGTCACCGTTACATTCTGTGACTCTGAGTGGCGCTGTTTCGTTAATTCCTTCGTAGGTCACCAACTGTGAAAGTAGATGCTCCTATCATATTATGTGACCCCCTCCATCACTCATTCATTTTTCCAGGTGACGGCGTGTGCACAGATGCCATGGACTATGATGTTTGCAGATGACCTTGTGATCTGCAAACATCAAATTCAGTTTCTGAGTGTAAAGGTGACCGAAGGACAGTGGCTCAGAGGTCACATTTTCTAAGTTTACATGTCTTCAAATTTTGTGACACTTCCATACCATTTGCAAAACAATGTTCATCACATATTTTAATAATGTTAATATTTTTTTATACAGTGACACGTTTGTTCATCAGAAATTAGCGAAAGAGCGCCCTCTAGAGTCACAGAATCTGATAGTCACAGAAAATTGTGTAACGCCGTTGTTAAAACCGGATACAGAAAATATTCCATTAAAGGAGACATATTATGAAAAAATCTCTTTTCCTGGGATTTGGGGTGTTATTGTGTGTTATTGGTGAATATACATGCCTACAAATCTGAAAAAAAAACAACCATCCATGCTGTTTTGACTAAGATAGGGGTTTCTTAATTGATCCTGCATTAAGTCTCTGATTCAGCTGTTCAAAATCTGTCCGGGTTTCTACGTCACAAGCCGGAATATTGGAATATCCACACCTCCACAGAGTGCTGTCTCCACCCACCAGGTACAGCTGGAAACAACAGTTACCATTCAGATAAGGAAACACCATGTTGAAGCTCCACGCAAAATGCTCCGTTTTTGGCTGGTCAAAAGAGCTCAGAGCATATCATCATTTCCCAGTCGAAGAGGACAGAAGAGCGGCATGGGTTGAATTTTAGGACCTACCGCCGCAAAGGGCTACACAAACTATGGCCAGAAGACGGCAGACGAGCAGCCGATCTGAGCTACTCCAACCCGGGGGAAAACTGAGGACATGCAGCCGCACGGAGCTCAAATGCCACATTTCCACTAGTGCCAGCACGGTACGGAACGGGACGCTTTGCCGTGTTTCCATTACCTGCGTCCGTTCCGAGCCAACCCCTTTTTTCTGACTACATCTGCCTTGATCCCAAGCATACCGAACCGACCCGAAACGCCTACCTATGGAGTGATTGGTCCGCACACACAATCAGCCGCTGATTGGTCTGGAGTGGTTTGTTTGTCTCAGAGTAAGCTATGGTTTAAGGTTTCAAATAATCAGAACACTGCAGTTAACTGCAAGCAGCCTAAAATGAAAAAGAGATTAGTGTGAGTCGCAAATTCTTTAAGTGTTAAACAACGTGGGGATCTTATGAGTATATATACCATTGAATCCATATTTCATCTTGTCATGTTTCCTGAATGGTTAACGTTGGGGACTCCTGTTTGGAAGGACCAGGTTCAGGTCCCGTGACTGCAGTGCTTAAAGTCTTTTGCACAGCAGATTCAGGTTCACTGACACTCTTCCTGGTTTCATAAAACCTACTTTTTTTTAGATTTTTTTCCCAATTATTATTATTTATATTTTATTTTTCAATTGTTTAAGGTTTTGCATTTCAATAAATGAAACAAAACACAATTTTAATGGCAGAGCAGTACTTCTAATTTGAGAGTTTTCAATGCAGTATTTCTTCTATTTATTTTTGTGTCATACCTGATTTTTTTTTTTCATAACAAGAAATTGCAAGTGATTAAAAAACATTTTTTGTAAACCTCATTTTATTGCAATCACCCTGTCCTGGAGCTGACTTGAATTTAATGTCCAACTAAAGACAAGCTGCGAAATTATCCTTGTAAAACAACGTGGCTAGATTGACATAAATCTGATCTACGGAAGTCTTACGGTGCTCACACACTGAACGCGAAAAAGCTTTTCTGCCTGATTTACGCGACCAAGTATTGCGGCTGATGCGTTTCAGGCACGACCCAACATACGCGCTGCATTTTATGTCTGCCTCAGAAATCAGAGCAATCTCAACTACAGCTTCAAGTCGCGCCATAACAACCAATCAGCTGAGGGGTGTCAGTGATGCTGGGACTGACTGAATGGAGTCAGCAATCAGCAGGACATGTAAACTGATAAACACCGTGGCTAATCACCCCGAGCTACATGACACCAGCTGTTTTCTATACAGAGACAGGAATAAAAAAATAAACAGTATAAAGAGGTTAATCTTTTAGACAGAATGCTCTTAAGAGGTTTTTGGGTGGCTCTTAAAAAAAACGTGGCCGCAAAATAGCTTCCTCACCCGGACACCCAGGCCTGGTAATGTCTCCCCCAAAGCACGTCCCGCGCCGCTCACATATAAACTTTTACTAACAGCATGGAACAGACTGGACAGACGGAAAGCCGCTCAGCTTGGTAGTTGGTGTGGCGGTGGGCCAAAGCTCGGACCTTCGCGGCACAAACTGGGCGAGGAGCCGGGGTTTTGATTTATCCCTCCACCGCTGCTTGACTGGGTCTACCCCCGCAGCAGCGGTCCCGACATTTAACGTGGTCAGCTCATAGACCAGAGTCCACTGGGAGCTCCCAGAGGGTCGTGGTGAGGAGGAAGGGAGAAGGAGGAGGGCAGCAAAGCGGTCCTGGCCAGGATACCTCCACATTTCTGGTTCGCGGGCGTAAAAACGGCATATTCTACAGTGTGGCCAGTTCGCTTTGGACACGCTTCAAGGTGCCACGTGTCCCGCTTTTTGGTCGAGTCTATCGCGTTCGTTTTGTAAGCACCGTAAGTAGTATATAAAAAAAAAAAAGCCCGCAGTTTTCAAACAATTAAATCTTCAACAACAGAAGAGAGCTGCTTTTTGCTGCAGCTTTTGTTAAGCTAACCCTGCTAACGTCCTCGCCCACTACAGTTCTTTTGAGATGGTAATGGAAACACAACCTACCCATCCCACCTGGTGGTATTGACCTGGCCCTAGTGGGGCGAAAGAGCGGGGTCTGCATGGTGCTGCTAGAGAGCTGGAGTCAGTGAGATCGAGCTGCAAGGCTTTAGAGTCGGCGTCTCAGGAAGATATCTGAGTGCCAGGTAAGCCGTTAAATATATTATTTTAAATTTAAGTAATTTCTTCAATAACCATTCAGAAATATCTTGTTGAATTCTCTGAGTATCGGGTTTTCAGGAGAGACCCCTCTTACGGGAGCAGATTCTGGTTCAAACATGTATGTCTGAACTACTTTTTTTTTTGCATTTTTTTGTATTGTTGAATAATTTATTTTGTATGGTTGAATTTTATTTTTTTTGTATTATTGAACTGCTGCAGCAGCCAGGTCTGTAACTTTCACACATAGTGGTAACAGTCACTATGTGAGCGTTGGGCGTGGCCAAGTTAACAGGAGCTCATGTAATATCTGATGAGCAGCAGAAACAGCACAATCTGCAAGGGGATGAAACAGAGGGTTATTTCCTGCAAACAACTTCAGAAAAATGTTTTCTGGAACTCATAGACCTATTTTAAGTAGTAAAAAATTGTGATAGGTCTCCTTTAATATAAGACTCCTTCTATACACATCTCAAAAGTCAATTAATGGAATTGAGCTGATATTGTATTGAAAATACATTTTGGTTTTTACGTTTGTTGGCAGTAACGGAAGTTATAAAGATGGGGGGGTAATCAATGAGATTACTCGCACCTGAGAATAGGAACGCCATTTTTTTTAACAGTTACTCGCATCACTGGAAGTTTTTAGTGATTGTGTTCACGTTACGAATAGTTTTACCTTTTCTTTACACTGGTGCTGCTCTATAATAGACCATTTTTACTCACTTCCACTTAAAGCATGCAGCCCACTTTCCAGATGTCTCCATTACTTCCGTTTTTGTTTTTTTTCCACCAAAAGAGTCCAGAGACAACCATATATTCCTGCTCCTGTTTGTCTCCCATGTTTGTTGGAATATTCTGCACACCACAAGATCAGCATAGGGAGATCTTGTGCAATCTGGACCTTTTTGTAAATCTTTAATGTGTGGTCTCTAAACTTGTGAATGTTTGAATAATTTAAATGCTCCTTTCCTTCGTCCTGGGGGCTACGGTCCTTTTTTATCCTTCAATTGTAGTCTGCCTAGGGCAGGGATGTCCAAAATGCAGCCCGGGGGCCATTTAAGGCCCTTGAACCCCATTTAAGATTGGTACGGTCAATTAGCAACAAAAGTCAAATGATTGATGCAGATGGAAATTGTCCTTTATAAGGGGAACATTTTTTTGACAAATTCAAAGGATTAGAAAAATAATCCATGGCACAAAACAGATTAATCTTTTAGTGATCTTTTTTTTTTTTGCTTTCTTTAATAATTTCTGTGCAAATAACACAAAAAAAAGACAGAGACAAACAAGACTAAAAATAACATTTTTAAAGCAAAACTTATCAAAACCCTGTTCTTTCTGTTGAAGAAAAAATGCTTTTTTGCCCCTCTAAAATATTTGAAACCTACGGAGCCCGGCAGGGGTCAGGTGCAGAAATAATTTTTGAGACACAAGAATCCGTTCCCTCGGTTTACTAAACCGTGTGCATGGATTACGAATCGGTACCCTAGATTTATCAAGCTGTGACCGTCTGGGGGGGGGTGCTGTCCCTGGTTGCCATTGGAAAGTATAATGCTACCTTGGCAAAGTGGTTAACATACAGGACTGCCATCTGGTACGTTGTGGTTTGAGTCCCGGTCAAGTCATCAGTCTATTTTATCACACAGGTATTTTCTGCAGTAAAGTAGGCTATGAGCATAACCATTGTTAAAACCGGGGGAAAATCTTTTTTTGGCCCATGAGCACTTTCGACTTCATTTTGGCCCTTGTAGCAAAAAGTTGGACATCTCTTTCTGCCAAGTGTTTTTACACAAAATCTAAAGTAACTTTTCCCGCCGGTCTGAAATTTGTTTTCTCTGCATCAGAATGTGTCTTTTAAATCGAAGTTGCCTTTCAATTGAGTTCAGTTATCACTCCATTGACCTTTTTTCGGCAGGTTGGAAACAGGACAGACATGTTTGTGTTGCACATTTGACACTCAAAACGGTCTAAATTAAACTAGGTAGATGCAGTTTTTGATTTCTAGGAGCCCTTTAAATTGAGCTTCAAAAGAGTTACCAAAAATGAAGTTTTCAGCTGAAAAATAAATACAAACTGTTAAAAAAAGATTTTATTGAGGTTTTTTCCCATGGATTATACAATGAAAGCAACGAAGAGATGACTGCAGTTCAGACGTCTGAATTAAATACAAAAACAGGGTTATTGGATCCAGTCACCTTCGTCAGACGGCGAGCAAGAGAAAACTGCAGTTTTATTAAAACAGACCCTATTTACACAAACATAAAAACAGCCACAGACATGCCATGCTCTTAAAGCCACAAACATGGAGGAGGACCGGGAGCCAAGCGGGTCGGAACCAGAATCGACCTGCAGGTTGGCTCTACGCCCCTGCTGCTTTACAGACGACGTGTTAATGACGACTCAAAGAATCTACAGCCTGATGCAACCTAATACCCACCTGCAGGGGGCGCCGCGAGGTTAAATATGTACAGACTTATGATGAGTTAGAAACGGGAACATCAGGTCATCGTTATATTACAGAACGGGTGAGCTGAAGGGTTTCCGGATGTGCTGCTTTAATGTTTTCGTCACACAGGCACAGTGGGCGGAGTCACGCTGTATGTGAGGGTGTGAAGGGCGGAGGCCGGCGGCCTTCCTTCAGTCCGTGCAGGATGAACAGAAACGGGGGGGGACCAGGGGAGAGGAGGCACCGCCTCACTGCCTGTTGCTCTTGATCCGCTCCAGACGCTTCTTCAGGTCGTCCAGGTTGGCGGCGGGCGAGGCGGAGCGGGCGTGGGAGCGCGTGGGCGAGCCGGACCGCGTGTTGTGCTCCTGCTGGTACAGCTCCCGGGACTCCTTCAGCTGCGACAGCTTGCTGTGGAGCATGTCGGTGGAGGAGGCCACGGACGGCTTGGAGGACAGCAGGGAGGAGATGGCTGGCCGCTGCGGAGGCTCGTCCTCGCTCCCTCCGAGACCCTGGTCGGTTCAGAGAGGAAACCTGGAGGTTAGCATCCTTCTTCAGGTCAATACCATCAAATTCTTCAGACTTAAAGCTTTTGTTTCTTTCCCCCAACTTATAAATTTTGGCAAGCTACATATGATTTCTTGTCCAAGGGACTGAAAGTCATCATAATCCCAGACCCAATTTTCATAATTTTTGGAGTATTTCAGAAGAGTGAATTTTCTTTAATCATACACAGCGTAGTCTTATATTTTATGCAATAATCACTGCGGAAGAACGTAGCCTTTAATTTCGGAAAGGCAAGAACACCCCTCTACTTAAAATGTGGGTCTCGGAACTCACTAATACGCTAGAGAAAATAAGATCTAGACTATGTGGCAAAGGGGTTGAATTTGAAAAGATCTGATGTCTATTCTAGGAAGTGGTGATACCTGCAGTGATGAGGTGGGCGTGGGAGGACCAATAGGTTTTTTTTTAATGTTCTATTTATTTGGGTTGGGAGACAAAAAATAAAAAAATAAAAATAAAGATTGTTTTTCATGGTGTGTATGTACAGCTATACTGATACCGTTTCTCAATAAGAATATGTGAAAGGGTCTTATAATTCAACGCAGACTGCAGTCGTAATGGTGGACGGCTGCTACGTCACTGAAATCCCATGCTCGTGTAAGTTGGAATTGGTTGCATATTAAGCCTGTATAAACCCCAGAAGATACTATGTTAGCACCTCCAAGACGTTCTGAACTCGCATGGGAATATCGCTAACTATTCATAACAAAACATGGAGTTTTGGGGCGCATAATGTCTTATTACAGGTGGAAAATCTCCTGCCCTGATTGACTCCCATTATGGGGATATACGCTTATCGCAACTGGATATAAACTTCTTCCAAAGGACTCCAAGTGGCTCCAAACTTGTCTGAGTGAGTAAATGAAAGCAATAAAAATAAGGCCCCTCCTCCTTTAAATGAAGAATGACCTCAGCAATGTTGGACATTTCTTGAAGATAAAATAGGAAAAGGTTCTTTTAAGGCAGATATGGCTGCAGAACTGGCAAAAACAACTAAGAGGATAGATGGGAAAATGGACAGACATACTGAGGGACAGGTAAAGGACAATAGATGAATAGCTGGATGTGAAAGGGATAACAAACGGTGAACATTTTAAGTAGAACGAACCCTGGAGGTGTTCTCCAGGCCTTGTCTCTGCCGGAGGATCTTAAGCCTCTCGTAGTAAACGGCCGGTTTGAGCTCTTCGTTGTTGCTGCTGAGGCTGGAGTCCACGTTGTGCTGAGGGATCACTGCAGACACACACAGCGACGTTAACACACACTGGCCGTCTACAGCTCCATGCCTTAGAAAAAATAAGGAGACTGACCGGAGGAGCTCTGGATCCTAGCTTTGCCCTCCCGCTCGGACTCAATCATCCGGAGGCCTCTCTCCACGTAGCTCTGGAAGAACTGCGACGTGTTTCTGAGGAATGGCTCTAGAGCTGCGTCAGAGTACTTCTGTTTGTACTCGTACAGCTCGGTCAGGCCCTGAGTGGGAAACAAGTTACACCGGATTAAAATTAACAAACTTTGTGGTAAGTTTTAAAATTTATCTGGAAAAAAAGAAGCAAACCTCTTTGGTGTTCTCCTTGGAGCCGATCTTCTTAAAAATCTCAGACAGGATGTCGCTGCCCTTTGCCTTGGACATACGGTCATCCTGAAACACAGCAGATTGAGTTTTAACCTCTACAGGACCAATAAATATTCAAAAGCATGAAACAAAAATATTTTCATTAACATCGAAGCTCAGTTATCTCTAGAACCCAAGTTAGGGGCCAATGATAACTACATCCATTAACTGGTGGATCTGCAACCTTATAAAGAAAAAATTGATTTGCAAGTTCAAAAAGCGCTTTTATTTTTTTTAGAAGAGTTTGCCCATTTTTACAACTTAAAATCAGAAAGGAAACATCCAGACAGCCATCAAGTCTGGTGTCTGAAAGGGTTGATAGAGTTTCCCCCAGTGAACTGTTACTAGGGATGCACAGACACTGGTATCGGTATCAGTGCCGATAACAATCTTATGTAGTGCGTCCTCCCTAGTGTGTCTTATCCCACAGCCCTTTGTCTACTGCTATGGAGCGTCTCAAGAAGAATAAACGGTGGATCTGGATATGGACTGTTCACATGTTCTCTTAAAGAAATTTAATAACTTTCACGGAGAAGGCAATAAAGGAGTGCCGAGCTGTACTGATGGATTACTGGGAAGGATCCCATCTCTCTCACTTTGAGGGGTTATTAGTCCTGGCTGTTTCCTGTGAAGCTCCTTCAACTTCAGTTGAAACCTACAGTCTCTTATTGTGAATATCTAAGTACGTGGCTTTAATGTGTTGGTTTTTTTCCGTTGTCTGGGTCATTTACCCTTGGTGGTAACAGGACAAAGACAAACGTTTTTCTCCTCAAAACCACCCCCAACCCATTGTAAATCCCCTCTCATTCAATTATTGGACAAAGATTGGCTGTTGTGGGATTGATTACACTAACAGACCATCCAAGAAATCTCTGCTACATTTTTTCCCAGTATGTAAAATTATAATTCTGCTGTGCATTTAAGATAACGTTGGTTGGTCAAAATGGGTTGAAATTATCGCATATCTTCCTCACATATTGATGTTTAAAACTTATTTTAATTAAAATTCACATTGTTTTAGTGAAGGTTAAGGACCAACAAGACTTCATGCTTTTCTCTGATAAAATTATTAAAACTGCATAGAAGGCAGAGGGGTAGCAGAGCCACTGTTTTCAGGTTAAAAGGCGCACACTAATCTCTGTTAGCTCACATCAACATCATAATCATCTGCCCCCACCCTCACAGCCCCACTCTCAGCTCCACCCCCTACCTCAGACTCAGTCTCTCTGCTTGGCTTTCTAACCATATGGCCATATAGTGTGGCAAAAGCAAAGGAGATTGATTAGCAGTGCTTGCCAATAACTGGCTGTGTAATACAGGGCATCTTGCTGTGGAATATGGATTCTGCTACCCTAATATAGAGCTGTTAACATGACATTTATGACATTATCACATTGCAACAGGCTTCAGTCAGAGGCCTCTTAAGATTGTCTGAAAGACTGACTGCTCCAGGAGATCTCTCTGTAGACACCTTGAAGATTTCTGAATTGAATAGACGAGGATTCTGGTTTTAGTTTGGATTCTAGCCTCTCGTTAGTTCCCGTTTGTAACAACATCTCAGCGGAACATCCCGGTAAAAGTCTGCAAGTCTTCACTCACCATTTCGTGGGCATTTTTCTCATTGCCGCGGTCGCTCTTTGTTCCCGACTGGTTTATCGAATGTTTGACTGTCCGTCTCAGGTAGGCTTCCAACTCCGACTCGTTCCGATTTTCTATCATGGACAGGTGGTCCAGAATCTGTCGGTACAGATTTAGAAATATTTGGAAAATCAGATATTAGGCAATTATTTAGAAATCAGAACACCACCTGCAGGAATAACACAGATTCTGTAACAGAAGCCCATTTCTGTGTTACCTTGGCGCCGGTGAGCTTGCAGAGCGTGTGACAGAGCGTCTTCAGGGTCCGGTGTGGAACGTCTGTCTTTAGCTGTTTCAGTTTCTCTTTGGGGAAAACCTTCATGAAGTTGTGGACGTCCAGCAGGATCCGGTCCAAGTTGAGGCTGTTGATGGTCTCTGGTAGGAAGCGGATCATCCTCCACAGACACTGAGTGGGAAAACACAAAAAGGTCAGAGAGGAGCAACCCACTGGAAGGATCAGCAGCGGTGCCGGCTGCAGAGCTCACCTTCATTACAAGCTCCAAGACTTTAGGAGAACCAGCCGTCGAGACCAACGTGTCCTGGAGCAGAACCAGCAGGGCGCTGCGGGAGCAGGAAGGAACGGGTCAAACCCTACGTCTAAAACATCTAGTGAGAGGAAAGCATCGGTTTCCACCAACCTGAACATGTTGGTCTGATCAGAGTGCTCCAGAACGCGGATCGCCAGTAGGTTGACGGACCGGATCACCTGGGTGCCGTCCTCCACATCCTCCACTCTGCTGTCCAGCATCAGCGTGATCAGGCTGTGCATCAGGTCCTTCAGCACCCCCATCGACGCCTCCCTGGCCAGCGTTTCCATGGAGAAGAGCTGAGGAGGAGGGAGAGAAACAGGTGAGAAACCTCCCCGACAGTCGGGCCGCCGCGCGTCGCTCCACGCCTGCAATTCAACACTCACAGACAGCATGTTTCCCATGATGCAGCTGTACAGCCTGATTAGGTCCTTCTTGTCCAGGCGGTCGTCTGCTAGGTGTGTGCTGTTGATGAGCCTCAGCTGCATGATGGTGGCGATTAGCAGCTGGTCGATGTGACCGGACATGACGTCGGCCTTGTCCTCCTGACGCAGAACCTCGTCGATCTGTGGGAGGAGAAGGTCCGGATGAAGACGAGGTCTTAGGACACGTTTTAGTCTGACATTGACATGAAAATGTAATATTAGAAGCCATTAGTATCTGGTTTTATTACTTTCATGCCATGCACACATTAAGCGTTAAAGGTTTGCCTGATTCTCTTCTTGCTCAAAAAAATGACAGATCTGAGGTACAAATGTTGAGACTTTTGGGACAAAACTTGCAATATATCCTATGACTTCTGCATTTCTGAACCAACCTTGAATGTTTGAGACGGATGTCAAATGGTGGTATCGGTTTATATTGTGGAGTGGACGGTGGAGTGGACACTCAAAAACAGTCAGCGTTAATGTATAGAAATGTTTAAATTAGAGCTGGGCAATTAATCGAATTGATATTCGATTTAACTCATCGCTTTAATTGAGATTGCAATATTAAAATACTCTATCACGATTATCGCAGAGTGTGTTTTAATTGTCAAGCTAACTGACCAATTAAGTCCCAGAAAAAGGGTGGCTCTGAGAAGCAGAAGGCCCCCCGCTGGCAAGTAAAACAAAAGTGCCTTGCCAAGAGTTTACAGCTGGTAAAGAGTAACACCACAGTTAGTGTTAGCACAGTCTTGAAGTGATTTGAAGTTAACAATACAACAGGAGCGGGACGCACAAACTATGAGACATTAATAGTAAAGGCTGCATTTAATTGTCTTTATTATTATTGTACTGATCAAACAAAAATCTAATCGAAAATAGAGATTGTTCAAAAGTAAGGATGCAACGGTACAGGATAAAGTACCGAACCGTTCGGTACGCCCTACACGGGACAATCCGTCCTCCTGTACCGCGGGACTTCGGTACTGCCATTTTGTGCTGGTAATGCCCGACGTTACCAAACTGCGCCGCACTCCAAGGCACAGACCTGTCTCTGGGAGCGCGGCAATGTCACTGCACGATCTGTTCAGGAAGCACGATCCACACTGTAAGCACATCTGCGCATGCGCGCCAGGAACTACTTCTGGTTAGATTTCTTTTTTTTCTTTGTTCATTCATATTTACAGATCAAGACCATTTACACTTTACTAATAAACAGAAACAGATAGGCAATCTTGTTTATCTGACATATTTACTCGCTGAAAAACGCACTTGCTGCATTCGTAATCTTAACAGCTTTCTTATTTGTCACATATTTAATGGAGCTTAAATATTGACTGCGGTCCAGCCAGCCGTCGTTCATTTGTCCGTAGTCAAGTGAGCCGCACACATTTGGAGTGCGCTTTTATGTGGTACCTTACGGTAACAGCCGTCTCACTGCTTGAGAGGAGCGGAGATGAGTGACAGAGAATGGGCTGACATCAGGATGAGACAGAGCTGCTACCTCGCAGTTATTGGGCAAAATAGCCACACATTAAAGACAGTTAACTATTGATGTCATGTTTCATAAAAAATTAAAAAGTGAGCTTTTCCAGAAAATGTTGCAGTTGGCGAAAGAGCGCAAATCCATCCATCTTGTACCGTTTCGAGATGAACAGAACTAAACAAACCCCCCCGGAAGTAGTTCTTGGCGCGCATGTGCAGATGTGCTCACGGTACGGATCGTGCTTCCTGAACAGATCGTCCAGTGACAGGCAACAACCAGCTCACTGTTCCCCGCTCCAGCAGCTGGTTGGCATAGAGACACGTCCTCCTCTGCCGATGCGCGCATCAAGGAGCATTGAGGAGCGAAAAAATGTACACCGGTCGGTTGCGCTTTTTCGGAAATCAGCCCTGGTGTGGGGCGCTGCTAAAATTTCTCCCCGACTTGAGCGCTTTCTGCCCGGACGGGCTCCAGCATTCAGGGGCACCGGGTTGCGCTGTGTTAATCTTCTCTCTGCGGTATGTCGGAGTGCGAAGCAAAGAGGAGATGCGCTGCGCTCCTTTCATTGATGCAAACACAAATGCCCTTTGAGCAGCGGGCACACGAAGAATATTTATCCGCCACCTTCGTCAGTGTGGTCAGATGCGCTCTCGTTTAAAGAACCGGTAAAATACAGAAAACATTCTGTTACTGCGGCCCTGTAGGCCCGGACTGACAATCGGGAAAGTCGGGACTTTTCCCGGTGGCCGGCCTGCCATACTGGCCTGCTCCATGACTGGGCCGATGGCCAGGTGGAGCCTGATTCTTATCCAACTTCTGTGGCGCAGCTCATTCGGCACAAGCCTCTACTGCTGCGCCTAATCACTCTCTCTCCTTTCTGTGAGACTGTCTGTCAAAGCGCTGCAGACACGCTCATCCTTGCTCATCCTCCAAAGATACATTTGTAGATAAAAGGAAAAGTCAATTTAATGTGATAAACAATTATTAATTGTCAAAGAGGCTTAAAGCCGCCCACACCTGTAACTGTGGGCGGGTTAAGTTAACTGCGACATTCTGCTTTTGTTAACAAAAAAATAAAATAATGTTTTGGGATTTAAAAAAACAAAAAAAGCAGTCTGTTTCTGCACAAAACATGAACCGTACCATGGATCGTGGACCAAGTACCGAGGTACGGACCGAACCGTGGGCTACCTGTACCGTTGCACCCCTATTCAAAAGTGAAAATAATCACCAGTTTTTTATGTTCATAATGGCCCACCCCTTGTTAAATGGTAAATGGTCTGAACTTATATAGCGCTTTTCTAGTCATACTGACCACTCAAACCGCTTATCATTGAAGCCACATTCACCCATTCACACTCACATTCATACACCGACACCCAACATGGCTCGGTAGGACAATGTTTTTTGGGGTTAAGTGCCTTGCCGAAGGGGCACATCGACATGTGACTGGAGGAAGCTGGAATTGAACCTGCGATCCTCCGATTGCAAGCAAACTCTACTCTACCACTGAGCCACAGTCCCCCCAAAGATTGCTAAAATAATACTTTGCCCATATTTGAGAATAAAATACTTTTTTGGGAGTTGCTTTAATATGCCGAATGCCGCTTGTAATAAGGTCTAATCTGCTCCAAACACCTTCATTTGATCATTTCATCAACATCGTTTATATTGTCCTTAGACTTAGTTACGCCTCGAAAGTGCTTTGTGATTATTTTCCAGGCCGATTTAGGGGCTTAACATTAAAACAATAAAACGGTGACAAATCTTTGGATGCTTTGGCAGATACGTCAGTTTTACTGCTGAACGGCTCAAACTGGTTCTAAACTTCTCAGAATGAGTTAAATTAAGCAAAATCGCTAAAAATAAGGTCTTGACAAAGTTGGATTTGCTCAGTACTCGTCTGTACAGCATACATAAATCGTTTTCATTCATTATGTTAAAGAAACATAATGAATGTTAAAAAAAGTGCTCACATTTACAGTAAAGTTTCTATAGACATAAGGCAGGAGCAAAAAGGAGGAAATGAATGACATGGGAATAGGAAATAGACTCAGATTACAAATATTTACCCCTAAGAGTGTAAAAGCAACCCGTACCTGAGCCAGCGCCTGGATGCTGGTGCCGATGTCTCCGCTGGCCACCTGAGAGATGACGAAGTTGATGGTGGAAGCCGTGCTGCTGTGAAGGTCATCGAAGTGTGGCGAGACGGAGCGGATCCTTGGAGGGAAGAGACGGACGGAAATGCTTAGGCCGGTTCCTGGGATAACGGGGTCAGACAGGATCTGCGTGTTGGGGCTTACTTTGGCTCGGGGATCATCAGCGGCTCCAGCAGCTCGTCCAGCTTGTGTTGGACCAGGTCCGGCAGCTCGCAAACGCTGCTCTGGTCCTGCTCGATCATGTCCAGGTCCAACTGGAACTCCTTGGGGATGGAGGGGTGGTCACTGTGCTGCGCGTTCTGACGGGATTGACTAAATGGAGGACGTAGAGGAAGAAGGACAGGAACCCAGTTAGCCCAGTTGTTTAGCGGTCAGCGCCATGTCAGCTCCAGTCCAGACCGCCTCCGACGTCAACCAATCAGTTACATTTTGTTTAAATTTCCTTTTCTGGGCATTACCAGAAGGAAATGTTTTACCCACTTCAATTCTGAGTAGAAAGTCTAAATCTCCTGATGGTAACAACTTTTTAAAGGTCAGATTATTGATTAAGATGGGTGGAAAGGTAATTGTTGATGGGGTTATGGCTGGGTTGGTCCGTCTGAACCGGAGCTGATCAGCACTGACCTCACAAGACAACGTGGCTGAACCCATTACAGGGGTTTATGTGCTACATAGACCACAGAGGGAGCATGAACACAAGAAGCAGTAAAGCGTTTTGGCTCGTCTGTTTGTCCTAGAACCTGCTCGCATTTCATGAAACAAACTCCAGATGAATCTGAACTAAAACTACAAAGGTAGAAACTAAACGGGCTTAAAAATATAAATCTAAATCTGTTTAACATGATTCTGTCTCACCACAGATCAGAAAACGAGTAAAAGTCGTACAAGGCTTGAAATTAATCATTTAAACTTTTAGCACATCTGAATGCAGCAGGTCAAGGATTATCGGCATGAAGAGAATCACAGAGTATGGAGGAGGTGAAGAGATGTTAAAGCTGATGTTTAGTAACAAGTTAAGGGCAAAAACATGAGAAAGCGAAACAAGCTTTTTGTATTCTATAAGATTTCACAACTTCAAGAGACTCCAGTTTTTATTTCATTAGATACTTTCAGAAAATCAGTGTAGAATCAGCTCATTGGTTATTAATTTATCTGCCAGGTCCATAAGACGGTTACAATGCCAAACAGTCTGTTCAGGAGCAGCTCAGAGGCTCCGAAGAGCCTGCAGATTTGAAAACCTGCCTCTTTTTGTATGGCTGAGAAGGAACTTCATCTTATAACAACCCAAAGAAGGATCAGTAGATTTTCTGTCAAGGAACCCAAAAATACAGACTAGAAAACAAAAGTGGAGACCTCTTAAGTAGTCGTGAGGGGCCAAAAGCATTTATTTCATCATCTTTATCCCCCTCCAGGATTAAGAAAAAAAAAGTTTTTTCAACATGTTCAGCAATAAATGTAAACAAAATATATTAACACAAACAAATGAGTCAGATTTATGTAAGAAAAAAAAAAAAAAGAAAAAAAAATCACTAATGATTAGGGGTGTCACGATTCTCCAAATCCTTGATTCAACTCTCGACCCCCCCCCCATTTCTTACAGCACAGAGCCCTAAGCCATTTTTTAGACTAGTCTAAGATTATTGGTTTTATTCATTAAATTTTGTACAGTAAATCTAATTTCAAAAGACATAAGTGATACAATAGACAAGAATGGAAATTGTATCACAATAGGCAGTAATTATCAAATTGAACTTATTTATTTACATTATCGTATTTACAATAAATTGTTTCACTTAGTGTAAAAATCTTGTTTAAATAAATAACAGAAATGATTAGTAACAGAGCTTGGCTGCCATCTAGTGACTCTTTAGTTACTGCAGCGCAACAAATCTGAGCTCCGGATGGCTCAGAGAAATGAGCTGATGTGCAGCAAACAGTGGTCCTCTTGTTTACGAGGATGCCGACTTAACTCACCGGGAACTAAGAATTTCTTCACTGGTGATTTGAGACTAGAAGGTGCGGCTTTAGCTCCAGTCACGCGGTTTCTTCCTAGCCATCGTTTAACTGTAGCTTAGCCAATAGCTGTTGGCTAGCGTCAGCTAAATAAAGGTTAATAATATTACCAGGTGTTGTTGTGAGTTGTAGGAGAACTGGTGAGAGTTACTTATCAGGGAAATGCCATGTGTGGTTCCTTATGAGGAAATCTGAGTAAACACACGGTTGCCTGCTAACTGTTGCTACGGGGCCTGAGTGGGACGCTAGTGACGCTACATTATGTAAACTTGTTCGTGTTCTCACTAAAACCAGGGAAGTAGAACACATCACACCAGTTCTAAAGTCCTTACACTGGCTCCCTGTAGCTCAGAGAAAAGACTTCAAAGTGCTTTTATCAGTCTATGAATAATTGAATGGATTAGCACCAGAGTACATTAACAATCTGCTATTACGGTATAAACCATCCAGATCACTCCGATCCTCCAGCTCTAATCTAATGATCGTCCCTAGAACCAGACCCAAGCAGGGAGAAACAGCTTTCAGTTTCTATGCTCCCCACATCTAGAACAAACTGATGGACGACTGCAAAACTGGAGCGACACTGAACTCTTAAATCTAAAATAAAAACATACCTATATAGGTATGAGTAAAAACAACTATTTAGGTTAAAAACATTTAATGTGTATTCATTTTCATATTTCTATAATCATGTAAAGCACCTGGAATTGTCTTGTGTTGAAAGTGTGCTATAGAAATAAAATTGCCCTGTCGTGCCTACAAACATGGTAGGACGTGATTGCGACCGTCTTTTAGATTGCGATGCGCAAGATTGGGACGTAAATTCAATCGATTTTTCATTTTGAAATGTTTTATTGCTTATTCTCATGAACAAGAACAGATCAAGGACTTTCTAACTGTAATGAATGATTTAATTGTTATTTTAGAGAAAAAACAGAAATATTTGAAAATATAAAATAATACAAGAACAGGCATGACTAATAAAATAACGTTTTCCAATTTAATAAACTTCAAGAAAAACGAATAATCATGTTAATCTGATTGAGATGCAAATGGTCCCTGTGCTGTAAATTGGTTGGCCATCAGCTGTACATTATTACTTTGTTTATAACGTAGAAAATAAGAATCAAGCAGACTCCATAAACTTCTCCCAACATCCAGATCAAATATTGAGAAACACTGCTTGCTTTATCACATGGAGTAAATTTAGTTTAGCTACCTTTCATTTCCTTCACCAAATTCCATGAGAAACGACCACACCAAGGTTTTCAAGTAGCCTCCGGAATCTGGATTTGCCAGATTTGCTGCTCCATAACAGGTGCAGCTCAACGGCTTGTTCGACATCGAGCAGCTCGTCTGATCCGATTCTCAGGTTTTCTCAAATACCAACACAAAACTGAGGAATTGATTGTAAGTGACAGCTGAGCTTCTAACTGTAGTATGTGATTTAAATATTTTTCTTTCTTTAATAATTGTGTGAGTTTCTGTTCTGTGTCCTGTTCTGTTTGTCCATCTGTTTTTTTGTTGTTGCTGTTACAACAGAATTTCCCCATGTGGGACAATAATGACTCAAGCAGGTTTGTTTGTTAGGGTCAGGTATAACAAGCATTTATTTAAGGGTTTTTAACGGGGATGACACACATAACAGAGGAGGAATTGTACTCACATCCTATAAGTGCGATACATTATTCTGCTCCGAAAAGGAAGGCAGGCAGAGCAGATCACACAGGAAGAAAGATGAAGGGTTAGGAGAAAGAAACAACCAGAGGCAGGTTGGTTTCACAGACACATGATTAGAGGTGAACCTGTGAGAGCAACCAGGCGTGCAGTGGTTCAGAAATCAGGACGAGGAAGAGGATAGATTAGTTTCAAGCAGAGATGAAAAGAATGAGGAGGCTAGAGGACAGGACCGTCAACATGCTGCTGGTGACAAACAGCTGGAGAGGTCAGAAAGTTTCACACCAACATTTAGACATCAAGGAGCTGAGAGAGAGAAAACATTCACTTTTTAAATGAAGGATGGGAAAGAAAAGAAAAAACAGCTCGGCTTCTTATTACCCCACTACAGTGTTATATTTTTAACCAACATCTTTATCACTTTTAGAGCTAATTTAAATGTATAGTTTTAAGTTGCAGATTTTACGCAGCAAAATCTGAATATTGTCGATAAGCCAACAAGCACAGTAATGAATGATAGACTATTTTATTCAGTCTTTAACTGAAATTTGATTTTACCTCCATTTTAAGTAAAAACTCCTCAGAAAGAACATATACAAACACAAAGGCCTCAAAACATTGAGACCCAATTCTTCTTATAAATGGTGAGAAGATACAACAATTAAAAATGTTTGTTTCCAACAACATATTTCTGATGGTCTAATAAACTAACCATTAAGCTCTGCTTTTTAGTTTCCCAGTTCAGTATTTTGGGATGTTTATGTCAAATATGAGACCAAATTTGCTTAAAATCTGCCTAGTTGTGGATTTATTCATGGAGCATGTCTAAAATATTCCAAATGCAGCCTGGGAAGCTGAAACACCTGTAAAGCTACTTGACAAGCTATTGACTGGTGCTTTCAAAGCAGCCAATCCAGGAACCGCATTTATTTAAATTGCCGCCGATTGGCGAGATAACCAAGACTGCAGTAGTGCTGGGCGATAAACCGAAAATTTTATGATACCGAAATTTACCATGGCCTGATACTCATAATGTGGAAAATCTGCAATAATTTCACAAAAAATACTAATTTTTCACTTGAAATTTCTTTTTTCTGGTAATTTTAAATTTTACATCTATTATTTTGTCTTTAGTTATAAAGTATGGTGCCTTTAGTCTCTTCAAGAAAGGTATAGGGTGGAAGGTATAGTAACGACGGTATCGATTGTATCTGGTATCGACAGATACACAAAATCCAGGCATTGGTATCAGGATTGAAAAAGTCGGATCGGTGCACCCCTAGTGATTAGGTTTGAAACTATGTGCATTTTACATAATTTTGCATCAAATGTCAAAGACTCAGAAGAAAATGAGTCAATCCCATTTCTGCTAACATTTTACAGTTTTCTTTCTTTCAAAACCTAAAAACAGAAAATAAAATTGTGGCTCTTCATGAATAATCTGCTGGGATTCCTTACATAGAAAACTTTTAACTGACTGGAATGTTTGTATAATTGTATTGAAAACACTTTTCTTGTAAAGCGCCTTGAGATTACATCTGTTGTGAATGAGCGCTATATGAATAAACCGAATTGTATCACACATTTTACTCTAGTAGATTATACTCAAAAAAAAATTTTAATCAAGTTTTTCTAAAAATCATGTAACATTTGCAGCTCTGAATGAGTTTTATTTCCCTGGATTGAGCGCTAAATGGCTCTTTGGACTGTAAAGGCAGACCCCTGGGTTAAAGGAAGGACTTTATAAATATCAGTTTGCTTTATCCTCTTTTATGTGGTGCAGACTCATGCTGACGGTCATGTTGCCCTTGTAAATGAAGGATCCTAAAACAAATTTTATATCCACTTGCATAGCTTAGCACTAAGCATGTTTTCCTGTGTTCTAGTATAAAGCAGGGACCTACTTGAGCTTGCCGGGGTCTTCCTGCGCAGGCTTACGGAGGAAGGTGGCGTTGGGGTTTGGGGGGTGTTCCCTGCTCTGTGTCTTCTCGGTGCCGCTCGGCTTCGCCGGAGCCGCAGGCGTCTTCTTTGCCGATCGTTTGATCCTCTCCTCCAGCATGCTCATTTCTTTCTCCGATAGCTGGACGAAAATGGACATGTAAAAATCTGTGTCAGAGGAAAGCTATGGAGAGAATTTCTAGCTCTAAACTTGTTTTTGTTTTTTCTCTCTTACATGTCCAATGAGTTTGTAGACCTGGTCCCCGCAGACGTTGTAAACAGCCACCACCGTGTTCAGGGCAGCGTTTCGGACCGATGTGTCCCTGTCTCCGATGTGGACAGCAATTTCTTTCAAGCATTTGGCCGCAGTCGGCTGGCACACATTCATCCCGTAGCCCTCAATGAGACAGCCCAACTCCTCCAAACACTCTGAGGCGGGGAAAACATTTAACATTAAGCATCAAGGAGGGATAATAAATTAAAATAAAGGTTAGTTCTGAACAGCACACTTTGAATAGCCTAAAAAGATCACTCATGCTGATCTGTGTTCCATCTCCAAGTGGATTTTCATTTCCAAGTCTACAACCAACAAGAGTGGATTGTTAAACCTTTAACAGCCAACAGTCTGCAAACGTCACCGGCTAATAAATGAACCATCCTGCTGCTGTTAGCCCTTTACGTACCTCCTAATTACTAAGAGATAAACTGTTCATCAGATTCAATTCCCAGACCTAGTCCAAATCAACATGGGTTGTTTTTTTGTTGTTGGTTCTGAGATGGCGCCTCAACTTTCAGACTTATGAAAACCAGTTCAGACCTACCTGCCCTCTGTTTGGAGTTCTTGGACTTCGTTCCTTCCATGAGGAAAGGGAAGAGCTTAGAAGCTGGATAAACTTTGCACAGCATGGTGAGGATGGCCCGCACGTCTTTACGAACAACATCTTTCGATTCGCCGACCTGACAAAATAAAAATAAAATAAAAAATACTACTCGTTCTGAATGAAAAGCAAATGAAAAAACTTAAAGTAAAACAAACATGGGTAATTATCCCAACTGTAAAAAAACCCGGTTTGGAATGAAAGAATTGTTGGTAAAATAATGTCAGAAATATTTCAAGGGTTGACTGCTTTGCCCATTTTAGGGACAGAAGTCTGGGATATTAGATTACAGACTATAGATGTAAATACATCAACTTGGAAGACAGTGGACTGACTCTGAAGTGCAGGCGCCTTGTATCCATCTGGCCACTTTAGACCAGCCCTCTAGAGGCAGGCAGACAGGGAGCAGAGCTGTTCTGTGATAGACTATGGTCATTTTGCGGCATGAAAGACTCGTTTTTCCCGGGGTTGGACAGGACATCTACCAATAAACAATTTGAAATTAATTCTCAAAAGACTGAAGGAATCTGCACTCATTCTTTTCTTAAGAAAAAAAAAAAACTAAAAAATCTGTTCCAAGTGTTATGAACTTGCATTTTACATGCAATAAGGGCTATGTGATATGGCTTGAAAATGAAAGCTCCCATTTTTTTATACCAAATCCAATTTTTATTTTCCCTTTTTTTATAACTGGAATTGATTTCTCACCCAGTCCTACATTAAGCTGTAACAATAATAAAAATAAAAAAAGCCAGTTTGAATCTTATTTCAGCGGAAGTGCAAAGACCCAGAAAGAAAAGTGAGATGCTGTGATTGGTTGACGTGCTGCAATAAGAGCGATAAGAGCAGTGCTGTGTTGGAAAATAAATAAAAATCGATTCTATAAATAATAAATAAAAATCGATTCTGAATTCACTAGTAAAAAAAAATTGAAATAAAAAAAAAACTTTTTTTATAGTTTCCCCTTTTTCCAGCTAAAATAGGAGGGAAAAGTTCAGACGGCCATTTTAAGTCTTGTGTCTAAAATGGCTAATATACTTTCCCACGATGAACTGTTATACAGTGTAAAGTCATTGAATTAAAGGCATTTAGTTAAGTTAAAACATGAAAAAAAACTTTTTTAATAGCATTGACCCCTATCAATATCAAACAGAATCGATAATCACGATCCAATTCAGTCTGATTCAAACTCTTGAAAATCGGAACACAATAGAATATTGAAATTGGAATCGATACCCAGCTCTAGTTAAGAGCGTGAAAAGCTCAGCTAGCTGAACTTCTGCGTTGCTGGCTTTTGGCACTTTAAAAGCTCGAATAGCAGGAAAATTTTCCCAATTGTCGAATTCAACGCACACAAAGCGCCGCGGAGACCCCGACGCCCCTCTGACGGCCTCAACCAGACTTTACATGTAATCTTGCTGCTTTTGACGCTGATATATGGGGCAGTGTGAACACACCGCAAGAGATGCATTTACAGGTAATGGGAACCTGTAAACTCTCATTTCATGTAGATGCGTCAAAAAGTCACCTTGAGTGTTTACATGAAGGAATCTGGACTTTTCTCGTCTTGAAAACGTATCACTCATCAAAATGGCTTCTTTACTTCTGAAAAGAACTGGATTGGGAGTATCAGATACACAAGTCTAACGTTAGACTTGTTAAGGCTCAATGATGAGGCTGTCGGGTTTTTTTCTGAACTGAAGAAACCTCTTGGATGAGAGATTGAAGATTTTAAGAAAAAGAAAAACAAGAAAAATCTAGTTGCCTTAATTTAAATTCTCAAGATAATCATGTCCTGGATGACTGAGTATCTAAATTACGGATGTGAACTTCTGGCTGGAAGGCTAAAAGACTGTGCACCAGCATCAACCACCATCATTAACTGTAAGTCACCAACACTATATACCGTTAAAATATCATTTTGGGGGAGGCAGATCAAGAGAGGTAGGAAAAAATTTTAGAGGGAGAGGGTGAATTGCAGATAGAGCAGAAGGGGAATAAAGAGAATTCAAGAGAACATCCTTGTCTGCTCTTACACCCGCAGGACGGCAGAGAGAGGGACAGTTTTTAAACACTGCTTATAAGTGGTGTGAATAAAGTTATTTTTACCTTCAGTATCAGGTAGGGGACGAAGGAGTTTGCTTCGTACTCTGTCAGGTGGTAGTTCTCCCTGTTGAGCATCGTGAACAGCAGCTTCAGATACTCCAGGGCCTTCATTAGGATGGTGGTGTTTGTGTCGAAGAAGCGAAGTGTGAACCACTTCAGGATCAGGTCCAGGCAGCTGATGGTTGCGTCGCTCTCCGTGTTCAGCCTCTGTCAGACGAACAGTTCATGAGTCAGTCAAAGAGCTGGGTCTACAGTAGAACCTCCGGAGACGTCTCTGGCTGCCTCCTACCTCTATCATGACCCCGATGGCCTTCACGTGTCTCTGGAAGTCGAGGTGAAACAGCTCGTCTACCAGCCACTTGGCCAGGCAGGTGGTCATCTGGGTTTTCAACTGCTCCACGTATTCGTCCCGAGGAGTCATGAAGTTCCACTTCAGGATCTGCGGCACAAAGTTCAGCGTTAGATTGGCGTCGACACGGTGCTCGGCTTTCTCTAAGAGAATCAACAGAAACCGACAAGGCTAACCTGACCGCCGCTAGCGATGCCAATAACCTGCTTACCTTCACTCAGTACGTTTACATGCACATCTAAAAACCGAGCTTTTGGCAGTATTCAGACTAATGCCAGAGTCCAGTTGTGTCCCAGTTAACATGTCACTCAGAAAATCAAATAATTGAATAAACTCCGTGTTAAACTCTGCGACAATAGGTGGCGTATTTCACCTTTTTGAGACATTCTCCCGTTGGAGTCATACAGGTGGTAAACAAATGCTAAAGTCAGTGAAGCCGACAGAGTAAAAGCAGAATGTGCACAATGGAGCGGAGAAATGGAGAACTGTACTGCAGCACAGTTCAGTTTCTAAGTACTGCACTGTTTGACTGTAGCTGCGTTTCAATTATAAATATGCGCAAAACTTGGTCCATATTGTCTAAATGTTTCTATTAAATAAACTCAGTTTAATTCACAAGTTTTGACACGATAAGTCATTAAGAAAAATGGCGACAGATGTGAACATTTACAGTAGACATATTCCTATTGCTGGCACGACAGTAGCGCTCATTATCAGCCATTGGAGGAGACCTAGACGGCTTGTTCGAGGCATAGGAGTGACAAGCCCCTTTTACAGAGGCACTGCTCACGTTTCTTAGCCGTTTTGAAGCTAATATGTTAGTTACGTAATTTCTCTTCGTAAACCCAAACATGCCGCGACATCTTTCTCCTACTACTTCCGACGTCATCAACATAATTTTTGCTCGTAGTTACATCCAGTTGATGGAAATGCAGATAGTCTTACACTTGTTAATGTTGCCGCCATTCTGCACGCTCTTCACTCCCCAAAGAGGGATTTCCCAAGCCGCTAAAAGCACACTGAGAAATCTGGTTCAGAGTACCAAAGTCCAATTTCTCAAACTCCAGTTCGGTTGGACCTAAGTAGAGCTAAGGTGTAAACATCAATTTCCAAAGTCCGATTTCAGTCGGACAACTAATAATAATTCAGTTTTCTCTTACTGCATGTAGACCCACTATGATAAATGTGTGACATATTGTGCAGCCCTGATTTCAATAAATGTTTTCACAATGGTTGCCTGATTTTACTCATAGGACAGGGATGTCCAAACTGTGCCCCGGGGGCTATTTAAGGCCCTTTGTCCACCATTTAAGATTGGTAAATTCTGCAACTGGCACCACAGCACAAATTGATGCAGACAAACTTTTTTAATTAATTTAGTTGGTAAATTATAAGGATAAGAAAATTATGTACGGCACAAATCTGATTCCCCATATAGGTGGTCTTACTTAATGAAACAGCCTGAACTACAGAATTGAAACAGGTTTTAATTCTATGAACTTTTTACTTTATTGTAAATTTCTCAAAGGGCTGTCATCTATGGACTTGGGGATAAATATTACTCACAGGGGTAAAAAAAGCTTTATTTTATTTTTGAAAATCTTGTCAAAACCGATTTTCAAACATACCGAATGTCCGATGCTGCAGAAATTTAAAAATGGCAGCATGTGCTCCCTTTGATGGGCAAACCCAGCACAGAAGATTAAACAAACCGTAAGAAATAACTTAAACAATCCAGTCCAGATTAGCTGCAGGTACATAAAATCAGTAAACTCTCTGTGGACTTCCTCTAGTTGTTGCATTTCCCTCTGCTGTGATGATGAATGGAGGAGGAGTAGTCAATCAGATTATTTACAGCTGCCTGGCTAACGTCAGTTTTGCATTATCAGGCTGTGTGTGTATGAAAACAAATACATGAAGTCATGTTAGCTGGATATTTGCATTTGAGTTGATCAGCAGTTTGACTTGAACTCGTTAGCTGCCGTAATGTTGAGAGACATATTTTACGGTTTTACTTAACGGATAAGGACTGCAGTGCGCCGCTGGGCTGATAGTCGGATCCGGGAGGAAGGAATAGGCCGGCGCAGCAGGTCAAACACAGAGTGGTGAATTATTTCTCATGGGCATCGCAATGAGCCGTGTTGTTATTTTGTTTGCTAATGTGAAGTGGCACCTTGGAGCTCCTTCACACACTTTCCATGATTGCGCAGTAACGCTAAAACTGGTGGATTCTTCTTCTTTGTCATTATTCGGTTGGGATCTTCTTCTGGTCAGCGGACTGGAAATCTAAACAAGGAATCATTCATTTATGAAAATTTAACGATTCCAGGAGAATCGGCACATGGGTCCCGGTTCCAATCAATGCTCCATTTCTAACCCTAAACGCAAAAATAAGACTTAGAGACAACCAAAGTTGGCTAAATGTAACATATTTTCAAAGAAAACGTGACCCAAACCCTGTTCTTTCTGCCGAGAAAAAAAAAAAAGTATTTTTTTAGCCCCTCTAAGCTCTGTGTTTTGAATCTACAAGCCTTTAAAAATCCTTTTCTACAAGAATTCCTACATGTGTGTTTTTTTTTTAAATATTCTCTGTTTTAAGTTATTGGTGAGCAGGTAAAAAAATGATAAAAAATACATAAAAAACAAAACAAAACTTATTTTTGTGGGGCACCTTCAACTTGATGATTTTGATCTTGTAGCAAAATGTTTGGACATCGGACGTAAGCACTTTGGAACGGTTTAAAGATTTTTTTTCACAAAAATTTTTTTCTGCTAATGATAAACAATTTGAGGTAAAAAACAAATCAAAAACGTGCTCACTAAAAATCTGACAAAAACCACAGAAAGAAAGAATCATTCTGCTACCTTCAGCTGCTTCTCCTCTTTGATCCTCTGCTCCTTGGCATTGGGGATGAGGACGAAGATCGGCCCAGACTTGTCCTCATCATCCTTCAGGCCTTTAGAGGTGGGTTTCTTACCAGCTGGACCCTGGTTGGAAGTAAACGAGCAGTGATCAGACGGATAGGTGGAGGGTTCGTTCTCTCAAAGGGCCGGACAGAGAAGTCGGGGGAAAGGAGAAAGGAGCGCTACAGGGGGAGCCATGATGGAAAGAGTTCCGTGCAAGCTAACAGAAGGTGCATTCAAACATTAATATCATAAAGCCTTCACACCAGGGGTTATCTTCAGGTTAAACGCTCTGAGGCTGCATTAGTGACTGAAGACAGAGGGTTAGACTGAGAGAAGCTAGACAGAGGTTAACAATCTGCCAAGCTGACAGTGTGCAGGAAGAGAGAGTCTGATCGTCAGGACGCCTGCATTCATCTACCTGTTGGCTGCCAGCAGCAGCCTTCCCTTTGCCGGGGGGCTTTTTGATACCATTAGACTCCTTTTCCTTGGAGGGAGCGGGAGCTTCCTCAGAGGGGGAGGGAGGCTAGTTGAGTAAAAAAAACACATCACACACTTCATGGAGGAGACATGAACGAAAAACATGACATGGTGGGAGGATGTACATGAATGACCTGGAAACATCAAAAACTGTGACGGGCTGTTTAAAACTTAAACATTTAAAAACCAGGATTCCATCTGTTCTTTTATCAAATAAATGAACGAATAAATGAACAAATGGGGTTGGGATCAAATACAATTTCTTCTTCCTATCCACTTTCATGAAAACTGGAGTTATTATAATTTTACTGGTTTTTTCTGCATGTTAATGTGTATTTTTTGTTGAAAAGCATAAAGAACTGGAGGTGGCTTGTCACCTGTGTGTTTATTGTGAAAATGCCTGAAATGAAATTAACCAAAATTTCAATAATCTAGTAAAGTAAAGCCTCATTAGCTGGATGATTTCTGCTCGTTTAGTAGGTGATGTACCTTCTTCGCAGCAGCTCCTCCTCCTCCTCTGACTTTCTTAGCTTCAGGTTTGCCGTCGGTGAAGTCGTCGTTGGCTGCCGCAGACCTGGAGGCTGCACAGGGATTCAAACCTCTCAGTTATCGATGGCTCCTTAAAGCTCCAGCCTTTCGTGCTTGAACTGCTCTGAACTCACCTGAAGGAGTTCTGCTGGGTTCTGCAGAACCTTTTCCTCCACCCGTTTTGGCCGGCGCTGCAGGTTTCGCCGGCATCACGGTTCGAGCCTTTTCCAACATGGCCACCACCTGGTCCTTTGAGGCAGGCTGATGAGAAATGAGATAAAGAACAGGAAGTTTCAACCAGCCATCGGGACTCAAACGCTGGGATCACCAGGAGCGCGTCGCCGGGCTCCGTACTTTGAGTTTTCCTGTCGCTTTGTTCATCTTGTCGTAGCCCAGGTGCATCATGAAGGTGGGCAGGGCCTCCTGAGCCTTCTTCCTGACGTCTGCGTTTCGGTCCTCCAGGCAGGCGAACAGCTGAGGGACACACACCATCAGGTCACCGGGGACCGTCCTGAGGGTGGGCAGCTTCTCTGCCAGCCAGCCCAGCACCTGAGGATGAAGAGTGAGTTAGAGTCGGATCTGCATCATCATCTTAACAGACAGGAGGAGAGAAGGAATCGGAAGCACCTCCTGGCGGAGGAAGGGATTCTCCCTCCTCAGCTCCTCAGAGAGATCTTCTCCTTCCAGCCAGTCCTTCATCCCAGTCTGCTCCACCCACACCTGCAGGGTTGCCAAGGCAGCCGCCCTCAGGTTCGCCTGCAGACGGACCAAAACGGTTACAACTCAAGATTAGACGTAAACCTCTGTAGCTCTGGCAGGACTCAAGGCATTAGCTAAAGAAAAGGAAAGGTCTCCCATTTTTCCTATATCTATAAAGTGTCGCTGTGGATTAGGCCAGGACAACATGGAAATAAAGTTATATCTCAATATTTTTCAGCTGAAATCTGATGTTCAATATGTATAAAGATACTTTTCTTTCCAAAAAAAGTACTGACAAAAAATGCAATTCAGAAACTAAGTTTCATGTCTCAAATGTTTCACAGGCAGTTTTACTGACATACAGCTGTAAATGTACACTACAGATTTAAATTAAAGTAACAGCACATATTATTATTATTGCTTTCTTGAATAATGTTTAATTCTTCTGAACCAAAATAGTTACTGCTTTGCTACTTCAAAAAGTTCAGTTTCATGTATGTTTAGTATGTATCCAATGTTGCTTACAAACCGCCAAACAGAAGTTTATTAATTGTATGTTGAGTTCAACAACATAGAACATTTGAAACTTATAAAAAAACAGAACAGAAAATAATACCACATTTCCAACGTTCCTTGAATGAATCAAAAGTGTGAGATACAGAGTAGTACAGACTAGAGGGTGACCCACGGGTCACGTGATTCCTGCAGGATTCCCGCGGGACGGGAGTCAATTTCACTGTTGGTAACGTGATTGGGACGGGACAGGAAATAATCCACGGATCGGACGGGAAACCGGAAATTATAATTTTTAAAACATTTTTTTTTTTTTACATTTATCTTGTCAGATATCAGGGAATTAGCTTTAAAAAAAATGACGCTGCGATGCGGTGCCAATGTGTGTGGTTGTGATGGCTGAACCTACAGCCACACAGCTACAAGTCGGTAACCCCCATGCACCAACATTTCAGTTATGTTTAGTTTATCATTTTGTTTACATAATTTAAACTTTGTTGAAATTAGTAATATTTGTTAACACACACAGGTATTTGTATTCGACTTTTGTTTGTTTTGCTTTCTTTAACCTTTCCTTTTCTTGGGTTACCGGTGCTGGGGGAAATCCAAATGAGAGCTAGAGGGCAGACATGAGCAGAAGCCTGCAAGAGCCAGCACAGTGATGTTGACAGGAAATGCCATGGACTGGTTCACAGCAGCTCCCTCAGGGGGGGAGATCATTCATTTGTATTTGTTTTCTAGATGGGTTTCCTGAATAATTTCTTTACTTATTTAGGTTACTTTTCCATTTATTTTCAAGTAACTAAAAAGCTAATTGGTTTAATATTCTTTTGTTAGCTTATTTGTTAGCATGTGTTTATTCCCTCTTGTGTTAATTGGTCTGATCAGCCAGTATTTAAGTTCCCTTTGTTTCCTGTTTGGGAGGTCAGTTTGGTTTTGTGTTCAGTTACTTTGTGCAGTTTGAAGTTACTTTAGTTAAGTTACCAATTTGACTTTGGTTTTGTTTGTTCATTTGACCTCTTTTAGGAGTTCTAATTGTTTGGACATTTCTGTGGGTAAATAAAACCCGTTCTCTTTGAAGCCACCTGTGTCCCTTGTTCCTGACCAGCTCGGTCCCTCACAGTGGTTATTAACTCCGCTGCAAAATACAATTCCATCAGGTCTACCTACACTGCACGCACCAAAACTGAAACTGCTACGTTGTTGCTACACCACCTGGATAAACTGGTAAGCATATGATATCCAACTGAAAATGCGTGTATCTTAATAGTTTGGTAGTCAGACGAATCGAGTCCATTCATTACGTGGTAAGGTGGCCAAACAACGAGAATGCAGGATATGGTTAAAGATGGCGGATAAAGCTAAATAGATGATCTTTGATACTGTGCTACGCTATGGTTTAAAGGGGCGGGGGGAGCGAGCGCCATAGGAGGTAAATTACTAATCTACGGGATTCGGGCCGGGATGGGAGTCTTTCTCTCGGTATTTTTTCGGGACAACATTTTTTTGGGGGGGCTGTCATGTGATCGGGACGTGACGGAGTATTTTTTTTTAGATCGGGACAGGAGCGACAATTGATTCCCGTGTCATCCTCTAGTACAGACAAGTACAGGCCATTCCTCTGTTTTACTGCGCATTGTGAAGGGCACATCGTTTCATCCAATTTGAGAAGTAATGCAACTCTAAATATTAAAGAGCTCCTCTGCCTTCATCGGTCTCCATGCTGCTGTTTACTTCCAGACAGAATGCAGCATTGGGGTTGCAGTGAGATTCAAGTTCAGTGAGGACGAGAGGTGTAGCAAGGTGAAGTAAGGCGAGAGGCAGAAAAGTGACTGGTATATTTGTACTGATGCAAAAAACAACAGGTTATTCTTGTGTCATACTGTGCATGGTGATGCCTTGAGCAGAAAGCCTCTCCAGTAGCAGTCTCATGACACGCCAAGAGCTCGTTTTCCGGGTGGCACAGACAGATTTCCACAGTAACGTCCTGGATGACATTTCGTTATTGCCAAACTCTGCTAATACACCCCATTTACTTTTGCCATCCCTCTTTCAAGACACACGTTTTTTTTTATGGTGTAAAAGTTATAGTGTGTTTTCAAAACTTTTTGTCGACACAACTAGAGCTGTTGAAATTGATCTTTAAGCGATGCATCGACATGCAAACAAATGATGCTGGATTGCGGCAGAATCCCACCATAATCTCTTATAACCAAATATAATTCCCCATCACTGCCTCGTTCCACGTAGGGCCGAAGAGTGCACCTTCGCCTTTGATCCACTGCAGTCACGGAAGTATGGTAATATTTGTGCCACCGGCGTGAGAACGCAACGATCAATCTGCGCACGCATTGTGACAGATGTGAGAACACACACGTGAACGAAGAATAACACCTGATCGGCGCTCGCACTCGACCGTGTCTCTGCTCAGTCTCCACTCCTCCATTCTGTGTCTGCTGGTGCTCAGGGCTCTAAAACGACATGATACTACAAAACAAAAGGGTAGAACATCCTAAATAATGACCTCCGGTGGACTGGCGACCTGTTCAGCCCCTCGCCCGATGACACTAGAGAGGATGGATGGATAATAAAATTAACACTTGAATTTTGTAGACTAAGACATTGTAGGCAAGCATACAAATATGATTGATAACTTTTTTTTTTCTTGAGCAACTATGTGACGTGTAAGGCAAGGCAATGTTATTAATATAGCACACTTTCATTACAAGGAAATTCCCGGTCATTTTACATGATTATAAAAATTTTAAAATTAAAACCGAATCACTAAAAGAAACCATAAACAACAACAACATTTTGCATTTGATTTAAAACAACAATTTAGGATAAAAATATTTAACAAGAGTATTGGCAATAATTGTATCAATTACTCATAATCAAGAGAAAACCCTAGTTTATGCTTCTCCAACTGTAAATCTGCACTCTGACGTAGACGTATTGACTGAGACGCTTTTCGTTTATAATAGGCTACTCAGTTCCTCTCTGCTCTCCATTGTTTTTTCAGCGTTGCTCGACCAGGACAGCAGGGGGTGCTAACTTTTCATGCCGTCTCTGCCTACTATCACAGCGTCGTTTCAGTTTTTCCTAGGCTTGTGAACGCAATTCTCCCTCAAGGAGCAATGGACAACAGACAGTACGTTTTGATTAAGCTGTAAAGCTTTTTACTAGAAGTGCAGCTCATAGAATACTCTAAAAACACATGGAAACAAACAAAGTGGCCGTTTGTTGTTTTCCTACACCTCCTTGTGCTCAAAATCACCAAAAGAACGGATTAGATCAATTATCCTTTGTTCTAGATGTGGGGAGCATAGAAGCTGAAAGCTGCTTCTCCATGCTTGGTTCTGGTTCTAGGGTCAGTAGACTAGATGCATGTGTAAAAACTCCGTCTGTCTCATCCAAGGAACACATATGTTAACCGATATCCATTATTATCATTTACATTTACTGTAGATTTTTGGAGGAAAAACAGTTTTCGCCCATCTATCAACCATTTTCGAATGAGAATACAAGAAGACTATTATACATAAAACAAGAAAATATGAAAATGGCTGAATTATTTAAAAGAAAAATCCTGATAAAGACCATCTATATGTGTTTTAAAATTTAACGTTTTTTTTTTGTGGAGGTGCCATGTTGTGGTCAGAAAAATGTTTCCAGTAATAAGTGTCAGACATTTGTTTTTGTTATTTATCAGTTATTGAAAATAAGCAAACGCAAATTAAATAATGTTGTTGCATCGAGGTATCAAATCAAATCATTGACAATCATAATTTAATTGAATAGTGAGGTTTGAGAAAAAAAAAAATCACACCTCTGGACAACACAATTTATGATGTTTATTTTCGGAACAGTCATTGCATAGGATGTGTCCTGCTGCTGAAAACCGCAATATACAACTTTTCACTGGCGGACCCCTTCTCCGGATGAACTGACTGAGTTTCGCTTTACAGCACTACGCTACACGCTACCTAATGAGATAAACAAAACCGCAGTTTTGAGACTTGAGCCATGGCAGATCCAAAGAAACCAAAGAAGACGCCATCAGAAGAAGCGAGGAAAAGGAACCTGCAACTTAGGACTAGGCGGTATGGAAAATTTTCATATCACTGTATTTTTTAAAGAATGAACAACAAAAATTTTCTTTAAATAGCCCATTTTACTGTCATATGGACTGCATCATGTTTTTTTTACAGACACAGGTGAATGATATGAAAATAATTAAAATGATTATGATTCGAGTAGACATTCCTGATGTTCTAAGGCTGAAAGTAAACTTGTTTTTTAAACTCACATTGACGCAAACAGCAAATTGCAACGTGTACTGGCTTTACATGTAGTACTGAAGAATCCCACTAGAGTACAGACTCAGACCAGATTTTGCCAAAGAAGTAAAATAAACAGGGCGACCGTATGAGATTAGCTGGTTGATATTCAGATAACAGAAAAAAAGACAACAGAAGTATTGTAGATAGTATGTAAAATTTATTTACTGCTATTTTTTTATTTCTTTTCAACTGGTTTTACCGCCGTTGATCGTGTTTACCTACAGACTGTCAAAAAGCGCTCAACACTCCCCCCTACTGGTTACTCGCAATAGCGCTTGCAAAACATTTGGTTCTCGTCTGACCTTTTAAAGCCGATAAACTTCTAAACTACAGACGTAACTCATCTTTTTGTAATGACTTCCTTAGCATTGTGTGCTTCGCTCTGACAGCTCCCGACAGCAACTGTACGTAAAAGTTAAAAACTTAATTTTTCAAACAGTGGTGAAGAGCGTTTAGCAGTGAAATCCGTCCTCACTGAAATACTTCCTCAAACATTCAGGAAGTTGTCCGAGCTATTCACCGGTATAGCGGTATATTAAAAATTCATATAGCGAAAATTAACACTGGTTTTCCGTATGAACCAGCATACCGCCCAGGCCTACTGCAAGAGCTGAAAGCGGCTGGAGCTTCCCTGCTGGACAAAGCTTGATAACCCCTGATTTACAGTAGGCGCACCCAGTGTGAATCAGGGGTAAGGAAAGTAGCAGCATGTAGAACAGTGCCACTGGACGACGAAGCTTTGCCACCTTCTCAGCTCATGACCAGGTAGGAGTCTGAGATAAAATAAATAAATAAAATCCTAGCAGACTATGACTGACGGAAGAAACTGTTCGAACTTCCTCCTCCTCTTTATGCATCCATGGAGCCTTTGGGGTCATATATCAGGTCAGTTTTTGCTTTTGAGATGCAAATCAAAATCACATCAGCTGCTCCCAGTTGTAAAAACAATACATTTTTACCACAATCAAACATTACAACTTCAAACATGTAATGCTTCAACCAAAGCGCAGACCTACGCAAATTCAGCTCAGTCCCAACCTCTCAGGTATATACTAACTAAAGTGTAAAAGAAGAAGTCGCCGGAATTTACAGAATTACTCAAACAGGCCGTCACCATGAGCATTGCTGTTCTAGGACCTCAGAGAGAAGGGGGAATACCTTGCTGTCTCCCAGAACGGTGATGATGGGGAATCCCAGGGCTTTTACATGCTGTTTGAGTCCAGGTCCCATGGCTGTGGCCAGCTGCTGCAGAATGCTCAGGGTCTGCTGGACCTGCAGACCATAAACAGGGTAGTCATCATTTCTGTCACGCAGCTCATTTCTCAGGCTAGAAAAGCCAAACCGCTTTCCTGCTCATCAGAAACGTTACAAGTTTTGTTTAAAAGAGAGTGATTCAGACCACAGGTGAGCCGTTCCATCTTACCAGGATCTTGTTGGAGTCGCTGAGTCGTCCTTTCAGGGCCAGAGGAAGATCTCCGATGTTTGCTGTGATAAATTTGGCCTCAGAGATGATGGCGGCAGCCTCATCCAGACCCTCCTTCCTGATCTTCCAGTTCTTGTCTCCGATTTTAGACACCAGGTCACACGTGATCTTGTCACTTTGGCAAAAAAATTGGCATAAGGATAAAAAACTTTTTTTTTTTTTAAAAGGATATGAATATTTACACATCATGCACTTTCTTGAAAATATGAACTTTGTAATGCTTTTTCCAGTGATCATCAACATCTGAATGCTTTTAACCCTATGGATTTGCACATTTAACTAAAACGGTTTCATGGCAGGAAATACAATGGGGGTTTTTATATTCAAGAGCTAGAACATCTAACATTTTAGTATTTTGAACACAAAATATATATTTCTCCAGTATCAGAATCCCTGTTTAAAATTACTTATTTTTATTATGTTAGAGTAAGAATTTTCATACCACTCAGATTTACCACGCCATTTAAGGCCTTGTTTTTTGTAAATTCATTAAATGAGTTCTTTTTTAATGACACGCGGAAATCCACATCTAAGCTTGATGGGAAAAAATATTTCTCTAGAATTGAGACAATGGATAATTTCAATTTGATGACAAAACAACGTTCAGCAAATAATTATGGTCAAAACTGGAGCATAAATGACATTTACAATTTTTGTGAATTACAGAAATGACTTCTAGATAGCGAGGTCTCTGGCCTTCATCGTTACAGGTAGTTTTTGTTGTGTTGCGGGTTTAAAAAACATTTGTCTCAACTTCCTCCTGACTGGACAATTTGGGTAAAATGTGTCACCATGTATGAAAATTTGAACAGCAGACTTTGTTTTGTTACATTACATGATAATTCCATCTTCATTCTTGGGTGCTTCGTGCTGAGGTTAGCCCTCCTTTTTTTGTCTATTATTCTTAGTTTAAAGTTACACAAGTTAAACTATCGTCAACAATCAAAGAAAGTTAAAGAATACTCAGAACTTTCAGAATAAATGTCAGGACCTTTTTTCATCCAGTTTCATCAGTAAGTTGCAGAACTTTGTTACCTGATGTCAGTTCGGGGCAGCAGGTCCATGATGTCCTGCCCTGCTCCTCCTCCATCCTCATCCTGTTCTGCACACTCATCTCCTTCTTCCTCTGCCTTCTTGATGGCTCTGAAGGGAGCCGGAGGTGACTGACCTTGCATCTGTAAGGGAAAGATTAGTTTTCAGTCGTTAAGTGTCCAGAATGTGACGGAGCTTCAGGAAAAGTCAAGTCTCCAGTGTTTCCAATCGGTGTTTCTGTACTTTTTCGAACTCTGCGTCTATTTGCGCGAGGAGGGCCGGCTTCTCATCTTCAAAGAACATTCGCAGCGGTTGGCCCATGTACAGGTACATGACTCCCAGCAGGGTGATGGCTGCCGTCCGCACGGCGGGGTTGGTTGCTCCCAGAGCGGTCTTCACATTATTAATGAAACCTTTTACGTTGATGCTGCAGAGCAGAAAGGAAGGGGTTTAAAGCCAATCCAAGGCCCCTATTGCTTTTACTGTACTTGAATCTGGAAGGATGTAATTTGGAAAGCTAAAGCCTCGTGAGAGTTTACCCAGCAAATCCGAACTCCTTCATGGCGTTAGCCAGCCAGTTGAGCGTCTCCGCCTGGTTTTTGGGGTTCTTCTGTGCAAACGCCAAGGAAACGACCTGATGCGGGAACAAACCACGTTAAAACCGCACGTTCAGTCACTTTAGCCTCACCGTGGGTAACTAGTTTCACCTGCTCTGCTGTCCACGGCAGCGAGCACGCCTCTCCGATCGCTGTCAGAGCCGCCTTGGCGTTCCCGCCGCACTTCACGTCTCCGATCTTATCCACCATGCCGTCCATAACCACGGAGGCGGACGTCTTTGAGAACTGCCCCCTCTGGGCCACGAGAGCCACGACGTGCAGCTTCATCTGCATCACCTGCAGGAGACACACGATTAGAGGGGGAAATACTGACACCAAGTTCTGGTGTGTCGAGTTGTTTTGGTTTCTGAACCTTTTAATATTGACCTAATTTAGTTTAATGACGGTTTGACTCTCAGAAATAATATTACTCGAGAGTCACTGCTCGAATCAAACAGATTAGTTATCATTCAAAGCATAACAAAATGTTAGCCATCAAACCCAGAATGTCAATGAAATTAACAATAAACAGACGGAACTATGTTTCCAGCAAAGTACTGGTGTCTCTAGCGTTTTACCACAGTCTTTGTGGAAAGCTGTCATTGTAGTTTTTATTGGTTTTAGTCATGTTCGTACTCTTTAGTCAAGTTTTAGTCAACTAAAAGTCTGAGCATTTTAGTCTTCTTTTAGTCAGAAATATACACGACTATTTTCGTTTAGTTCTAGTCGACGAAAACTGATGACATTTAGTCTAGTTTTAGTTAATGAAAATTGTATTTTAGTCACTTTTTAGTAATGCAATTCTATTTAAGCCAGTCAGCATAAGTACCTTGTAGTTTAGCCAAAACCAAAATTTTCTTTTTGCCAAATCTATTTCAAACAAGGTTCTTATTATATTATTGTTACCTTAGTCTCGACTTACCTCAATTTCTTTATGTAATACCTTGGAATGACTCTTCCAAGTTTTTTGTGTTCTTCCCTGCAATTATGTAGCTGCACTTATCTTTTACCACAAGACATTCGGTTTTATTTTTCACTTCGATGTATTTAAAGTTTTTCCAAATGTCTTCTTCTCCCAAATACAGACAGGCGTTATGCCGAGAACGGCATGCAGTCGAATTTGAAGTTGCCGAAATATGCATCCCTTCTCTTCTAAAGCCAAAATATGAGCTGGGATTCACACCAGTAGCTCAAGGAATTATGTACAGAATAACACATCATTCATAACTTTATCATTTCCTTTAAAAACTGTGCCATCTTTTTTTAGTTTTTAAAGAGGGGTACACACGAACAAACCACCGGGTAGGGTTTTTTATACTCTTTTGATAAATAAAATACTGCATCAACATAATGAACTTCATAATAACAAAAATTCTAGACCCCCTAACCTCAACAAGGTCTTTATGAAGATTATTTAGGAAGTTTTTAATAAGTTTTTAGATAAACCATTAACACTGTACACTCTACAAGCGGATATAACGTTTTCTTACTCGTACTGTGTCCCGTTTGCGCCCATATTAGCCTTAATTATTGTCATCATCGCATGACCAGCATTTATGTTGCGTCTCGTTTCGTTTTAGTCACGTGATAAAGGTTTGTGGATGACTATTATTAGTCATAGTTTTTGTTGATGAAAGCAACTCTAGGTGTCTCCCATTTAAAGGCCAATTAACTACAGTTTGTACAGTGGGAGGAAACTAGAGTACCTGGATAGAATCCACACATGCAAAGGGAGAACATACAAACTATGTATAAAGACCTTAGGCCGGGATTCGCACCCAGGACTAGAGCTGAAACAACTAATCAATCATAAGCTATTATGAAAATGGTTGACAACTAATTAAGTCATCGATTAGTTGCTTTATAATCACGTTTTAGCTTAACCCCATAACGTTCCGACGTCCAGCGGGCGGGCCCAACCGCCATTTTTACTGTTTAATCCATGATATTCCGATTTAGAATTTTCATGAAGTTTTAGATCATTGGAAAGCTAATTGTATGGGTTTTTTTAACCATATATGTCAATAAAGGAAACAATCATAAGTGTGAACACAGCAGTTGTCTGTCATCCCCCACTCCCTCCCAGAAGAAGAATTATGCACAACTCACATTTTGCAGCCTGCTCTCTCATATGTCTGATCTTTGAAATGTTTGAGTTAATTTACTTGAACGCAGGAGAGCCAAATTTACAAAGCCACATTTACTCCAACAGCCCACAGACCATGAAAATGTTGTGTTTAGTGAAGGTAGGTTAATTAATTCTGAGAACCTCAATGTTGCCCCAAAACACTGCCCAACTAAGTCAGCCTCGTTCATTCCCAAAATGAAAGTGTCATTTACATTTCATGGGCCGAGATTCTTTTTTGTTAATATGCTGTGCATCAATTTGTATGGAATTCTACCTCATTTTGTATTTTTACTCCTAAAAATGATCCTGGACAAATATCTTGCACTGTTAGGCTCATTTTACACTGTTAACTGTGTTCAGGTCCAATAAAACAGAATGCAGCGAACTGCACAATTCTCTTCATCTGGTCTCTCCATCTCCCAGAAACTCAGGGTTGAAGGACAAGAACAAGATCGAGCTTTAACGCGTTTTATTCAATGAGCATACCTGAAAGTTGGTTTCCTTCCAACCCGGTTTTCTGGCCAACATCCGAACCAACGCCTGGCAGGGCATGGCCGTCTTGTCCATGGTTTCCACCGCCTGCAGACACACGTGAACTCAAAGCTAAATGTTCTGCTCAGCCTTCATAAGTTAAAGGTTTCACAGAGTGAACTGGGGGACTTTACCCTCTGGAACTCCTCCATACTGGCCAGCCTCTCCTTCCAGTTGCTCGAGTCCAGCTGCTGCAGGCAGGAAGCAGGCAGTACTCCTGCTGCCAGCTCCTCACACACTTCAGGCTGAAACGACAACAAAATGTCAGAAACTAAAACATAATGCTAATTGTTCCGATTCACTACAAGAGCGGGTTTAAAGAAAATCTAATTATTCTATAATACTGAGGCAAATAGCCACTGCTGTAAATAATCCAATGCTCTTAAAAGACCCACTACGATCATGTTTTGAGCCATATATACAATCTCTCAGAGGTATTTATGCCGTTTTGAGCCAAAGTCACAAAACCCTGGCAGCAGCAGTAGCTCAATAGCAATTCACCTCTGTGTTTTGGGCGGAGCTAGGGTTGGGTAAAAATATTGTTTTGTCAATGCATTGCAATCATTTGTTTCTCATTTCAATTATCAATTCATAGCACTGGGCGATTATGAAAAGAAAATAATCACAATTATTATAATCGAGATTATATCGAACAATCTCAATTCTCGATTTGAGTTTTGTCAAACACTGTTTTGTCACCATTTGTCAATTTGCATACAGATCGTGCGTCCCTCTCCTGTTGTATTGCCATCACTTCAAAACTCTTTGCTTAGGCTATCTGCAAACTGTGGTCAGTTTCAACAATTTGGTTGTTGTTTTTTTATTCTTCCCTGTTGTCCATTTTCCTTCAAAATTCTTCACCAGCTGTACACTCTATACACAGCTTTTTCGTTTTACCTACCAGTGGGGCCTCCTGCTTCTCGATGGTGTATTTATTTATTTTTGTAGACTTTTTTGGCCAGTCAAGCTTGACAACAAGGCGGCGCTTCAACTTGATTGGTCAGTTAGCATAATGATTAAAACACACCTCATGGTTGTCATGATCAAGCTGTTTAATAATGCAATTTTAATAAAAATGCTCTATCAATTCATCTAATCCAATCAATTCAGTCAACCAGCCAAACGTGGCGCTGTGGGCAACACTCTAGTGAGAGTATTCAGCTTTGTACAACACATGTACAATATTGTACAGTTTGTTCTGCTTAATAAACCATGATAGGAAACATGCTCCTAAACATTACTATTGAACACATTAAAGAATATACCAAATTAGTTGTCTGTTAAGATTGAATTAATATTGAAATTAATAGAAATCGAATCCCCAAAAACCTAAATCGAATTGTGAAATTCCTAACAATACCCAGCCCTAGGTGGAGCCAGTTGGCGCGGAAGAAGCCGTACGGTTTTGAGGCAAATGCCAGGTAAGACGAGGAACATGAAGAAGTACATAGATCTAGACGTGTACTAGTGGATGCATCAGAATGGTATTGCAACGTCTTTGGAAACAACATAAAAGATATGATGAGGACCAAAAACTTTCAGTAGCTTATTTTTGCTGTTCATTAGGTTGTTTTTTTTTAATGGGCTTTATTATTGTGTTGGATAAACCACTTTGTTGGAAGACTTCAGTCGGGCCCATAGGGAGGTAAAAAGACTTTTTTATCCGACAAAAAAATCGGGTTTGTCCTGTTCATTGGACAACAATGGGTTAAGTTTCAAACTTTATCTCATGCGGATGTCTGTAAGTGACTCTTAGCCTCTTAGTTTTCAAATTATACAGAACATATATAAGTTCTCCTTAAAGCCTGAGTGGGAGGTTGGAGCCGCTTATGGCCCGGGCCACCTAGTAGAGTTGCTACGTCACAAAAGCGGTCTGTTTTAACGAGTGTTTTAGCCTCTGCTACAGAGAGATTTGATTGGAGAAATAAATAGAAATGTAAATTTGAGCTTAATTTTTTAAAGATATATCCTCTAGCATCAGAAAAATGCCAAAAAACAGGTTAAACAACACGAAAAACCCGATTTACATCGGAGTGGGTCTTTGGAAATTTTAATTCAGGCAGTAAATTTACTTAAACTTAAGATTCACTCAATGCTTCCATATTCTAAAATGCATCAATGAAAGGAATGTATAGCTGTAATTAAGTCAGTCTCCATCCCATTCTCTGCCAGAGCACTGAGCCAAGATTTTATTCTTGTTGGCATTTCTGTGCCGCCGCATTCACACTAAAAACTCTGCAGCAACGCTGCGCTACAACAGCATCTGGTTGGAAACTTACAGACAGTTCAGTTTCTGTGAACTCCTTGCTTTCTGAGCCTTTCTTGGCTTTTCCTCCAGCTGCAGATCCTGGTTTCCCTTTTTTGGGCGGACCAGCTGACTGTTACAGAAAACACACAGGAATATTAACGCTAAAGGTTTCTGTAAATAATCACTAAACTAAGTTTTTGTTCTGTGCATACCTTGCTGGCTGCAGCGGTTTGGGTCTTCTTCGGTGGGGCTGCGGATTTGGAAGGAGCTTCGGCTGCAGGAGCTTTAGCTGCAGGTTTCTTGTCAGCTGCTGCTCCTCCAGCTGCACCTTTTTTCCCTCCAAGAAGCTCAACTTTATCAGCAGACTCTTTAATCTGTTGGAAAAAAGCAGAAAACAAAGGTCAGAGATTGATGGCATGAGGAATGAAGGAGGTTTCTCCCATCCTAAACCTCACCTTATCCAGTTTGAGTTTATCCAAATCTGTGAGGAAAGGGTTCACAGCCTTTTCTCCGACCACCTTCATTGCCGTCCCTAGAGCTTCGAAGGCGGCATCACGGACCTCAGGGGCAGAGTCATTCACTTGCTGATGAAGATAAAGTTATCAGTTTTTAAACATCATCTGTGTTGGATTGGTACATCAGTGAAATCCTCCGATAGATATTTAGAATAATAATTATTTTTATTTGAAGCGCCTTTCAGGACTCTCAAGAAAACTGTACAGCAAATCTAGACATAACAGGATAAAAATGCATTAAAAAACTATACTAGAAATTAAAAGCCAGTTTGAACAAGGGCGTCTTCGGCACGATTTAAAAGCAGGGAGGGAATCAAGGTTTGAACATCGAAAGGAAGAGAGTTCAACAGCTTTGGGGCAAAAAAAACTAAAAGCTTTACCGGTCATTGTAACAAGTCAAATGATAGGAACTTCGTGTGAGAGGATGAGGATCTAAGGGTTTGTTGGGAAGTGGCAGTTTTACGAAGTTTAAAAGGATGAGATGGAGTAGGGCTGGACGATGATACGATAGAAATATCTATCGATCAATAGACGTGTGGTTCAATAGAAAAAAAAAAAAAAAGGGGTCAATAAAAAAGGTTGATATGAAAAAAAGTGTTTCCCCTAGCATATTATAGCCTACCAGGTGGCTTAATGTTACAGTCATTACCTACTCCAAAGTAATCAACGTTGACCCAGGTAGCTCAGTCAGCCATCACTATCTCCTATCAAACCACAAAAGGGATCAAATGATTTGAGCTGCAAAATAATTTGTTGATGGTCCCTCAGCGAACCATCGCCGTAAAACCAACTTCACCGCGGTCAGATGTCACAGCAAGGCAGCAGCGGAGGAAGTTGGTCCAGATAAATGTTTCAGTAGCCCAGCTAAATGTAGCGTCCGGTTTTTAACCGATCCTCGACGCACTAAAACACTAAACGGGGCAAAAATAAACCAAGTAAAATACTATGTTCAGTTGTCTTAAGCAGACTCCCCTCTCCCGGCTTGCTGTGAATAACAGCTACAAGTAGGGCCCGACCAATATATCAGCCGGCCGATATTACCGGCTGATATGGGGGTCGTGGATAATATCGGTTATTATTTTTGAAAAATTGCCGATAATTGGTTTTTTGTTATTTTTAAGGGGGGATGGCAAATTATGCAGTTGAGCTACTTATGCAGTTGAGCAGATGGCGCCAGATCGATCATATGACGTCTTAGGTAGGAGTGGAGCTCCAGTAGAGCCCCGATTAACACACACGCAGCAGCTCAGACGGTTACGTTACGTTTGTGTAACGAAAGAAGCGGCAGAGGTGAGTAAAAACAAAGTCTTGAGCATAGGCCCCAATTGTTGTCAGTGGTGAGTTGAACTGTGAAATAAGCAATGACAAAAATGTGTCGTCCCCCCCTCATAAGCTTAATGTTCGCCTTGTTTTGATAACCTGCATATTTCTTCGCTTAAACTTAGATTTTTACAAATAAAATGGCATAAATGTAAATCCTTAAATTCATATCTTAACTGGTTGGTTAGATTAAATAATGCATTAAATGTTTCTTTGCCTTAAAAAAACGGCGTAACTGCAGCATAGAGTGCAGACTTTAACAACTACACGGACTATCATAAATATTAACTATTATATAATGGTTAATAATACTCATCTTTGTATTTACTGACTTAACTTAAGTCTCTTGATTTATTTGTCTTACAAAATTATTTATGATTTTTTTTTTATTCTTAGTTAAAATTAGTTCATTAAAGAATAACAAAATGACCGGGAGGTACTTAAAATATATTTTTTACTATTTGTGATAGTTATCGATTAATATGACTATTCCCTTTATCGATATGCTCTTTTTCTATATTGTCCAGCCCTAAGATGGAGTGAGATTATGGACTGACTTGGAAGTGTATAAAATAGTGCTGTGTTGGAAAAAAAATAAATAAAAAAGAAGTTGTGAAATTGATTCTGAAGAGATTCTTGCGGAAATCAAATCGATTTGCAATTTCAAAAATCTGAGTTTTTACAATAGTTTGCAATTTGTACAGCTGAAATAGGAAGGAAAAGTCATTATGGCCAACTTAAGTCTCGAGTCTGAAACGGTTAATACAGTTTCCCCAGGTAAACCGTTACTCATCCTGTATTAAGTCAATTAATTATAGGCATATAATTAAGATAACAGCTCAAAGAAAACGTAATAGCACTGACCTAGAACTAGATCAGATTGAATCAGATCGAATTGAATCATGATAATCAATTCTAAGTCTTGAGAATCAAAATCAATTCTTGAAACTTGAATGGATACCTAGTCCCAGTATAAAGGTAAATTAAACCAGAAACCAGTGGAGCTGCTGGTTAAACCATACACACCTTAACAAGGGCAGCACAGAAAGGTTTGAGGATGCTCTTTGGCAGAGTGGACTGCGAGCAGTGTCGGAAAGATCGGGCCAAAAACAAAGACGCCTGCTGTTTAATGGACGGGTTCTTGTTGTCCATCACACCCAGGATGTCCTCCAAAAGGTTCTGCAGCGTTGTCTGGAAATAAAGAAAAAGGAAAAATTTCAGTGGATCATCTCCGCTCTACTTTACTGGATCCCATCAGAAACGCATTAGGAGCTGCAGTGTCGGCTGAGTGCTTGGTGGATAACGGTTTATAAACAGGATGTGCATTTGACAGAGTAACTCAAAAGATAAAAAACAATTAAGATCAAATCAATCCACAGAGAAAAAGCTTAATCATGTCCTCTAGACAGAAAGTCAAGACCGAGCTCGGTGGGAAAGCAGATAGAAAATCCTGTTGCACAATTTCAAATACTAACTCAAGTGTAAGATTTGCACAAAAAAAAAACTGTTAAACTTTTTCCATTTATTTCCAACATTTCATGGACTTAAGTCTGAACTAATATTTAAAACAGCATATTGCACTCACAGTGAGAAAGATGGCATCGATTGCCTCCTGTAGCGACTGGACAACCTGTGGTTTCTTCTCCTTAAACTTCTCCAGGATAGTTGGAACAACCTGTGGAAAACCAAGTTATCTTTGAGGGAAACTGTCCGATTCATGAGTCTCCACTTTCATAAATATTTTCATGTAAAAGTAGAAGAACAAGGAGAAATGTGAGGGTGGGAAGTCAAATAAACATGTTTACTTGTCCTGCATACGTCCCAAACTTCTTCCTGAGACCAGAGGCCAGTGCAGCCAGACATTTGGCTGCCATGGAAACCAGCATCACGTTCGCATCTTTCCCCACAACCTGCAGAGGAGAAACCACATCAGCTCAGACCATTCTCCCACTGGTCAAAACCTCAACCAGGAACCCTCGACTTCTCAGCCTACTAATGTCTTTAAAACATTCATTCTGAACTGTTGGCAAAGATCTTTTTTATGCAACTTATCAAGTCATTTATTTAATCTCTTCACCTTCTTCAGGGCTCGGGCCAGGTCTCCATAGTCTCCGTTCTCCAGTTTGGGGTTCTTGGTCAGAGCTTCCACAGCTTCAAGAGCTTCCTTCCTCTCCTGCCACTTTTTAGCTTCCTATGGAAATAAAATCAAGGTTTCATGGCTGATATGTAAACAACTTTCCACCTCGCTACCCATTCTAAAGCCCTACAACCTGAAAAAAAAAAAAAAAAAAAAACTAGAATTCGTATTCATTCATGTATAATGTATAAAAGATGACAACAAGCCAATCAGAGGTGTGGAAAAATCCAAGAACATTTCGGCAGGCCACAGGAGAGTTTACCTAAAAATGTTAGGTTGTCTATTAACATTGGTTATGTATTTTTCTAACGTTAACCTTCAGATAATGAAGATGTCACATGTTCTGAGCATTTTGGGGTTTAGTTGCATTCTCGCTTATTGATTCTGAATCTTAATTTATGCAAGATTATTTTTTTGAGGAAAAATGCAAGTTAACTTCAAGAGCTTTTAAAGTCTATAAGGTATCATTTGCAAATTCCAAAATTCCATGTTTTTAAGGTTTTTTTAAAGACCCTGTGTATTAATATCCTTGATAATAGAAGGAACTTTTAACTTTAGATTTCATGTGGAAAGTAAGTGTAAGATGGAAGACAGTCTAGACAGAATTACTCATTTAATTAGCTAATCTTTATTCACATTCAGTGAACGGAAGTTAATGTGTCAGACTTTAAATCTGATCTTCTAGAGTACAAAAAGCCGATTCAGAGATTATATATATTTTAGGGATGTCCCGATCAGGTTTTGCTCTCGAGTCGAAGTCATTTGATTTTGATCCGATACCGCTCATACATAAACTGAAGCAAAGCGAAAAAAACAGAACCAGGATTTTACATTTTTTTATTCACCTAATTTAATATTTTAAAATTCTGCTAGCAAACAGAGCACTTCTGTGAGGTAGCTTGAACAATTATTCACTTTAGGACTTTAGTGGAACAGTAACCTGAATATAGAAAAAGTCTAATATATAAACAAATGACACTTCAACTTAAGCATCATAATGAGAATGTATATACATATGAGGGGTTGTGTTAACTGAATATTTTCCGTATTTGACCGGTGTATCAGAACATTGATGGAAAAAAGAAGGCCGTCTTTCATTTTTACAGATTAGTAAAAATGGTCGACACTGACCATTGCACAGATGCTTTCAACTTTACAGAGGTAAATAAATCAATTCAAGAAAAGATTCCTGGACGCTTTGATCAATGCATGTTTCCTCCTGCGGGCTTTAGTGTAGTTTGCGGATCACCAAAATGTTTGTTCAGAGTCTTCTAGATTGATGTTCCCTCCTTTTAAAACTTTGGCTGAAGCGACACCTAATTCGAGTCTCCAAAAGTGATGCAATTTTTATTATTCTTGTGTAATGCATCACATTAGGCATTAATTGTTGAATTGAAATAATTATTTTACAATAAAAGTGTAAAAGTCTTGTTTAAGTAACAAATTAGTAACAGAGTTGCTGCCATATAGCGATCCTTTATAGTTACTGCAGAACGAGGACTGGAGACACAATGCTCCATATAGCTCATAAGACCGAGAAAAATGTAGCTAACAGCGGTCCTCTTGTTTACAATGCAAATGTGGACTTAACTCGTCGGGAACTCAGCATTTCCTTACTGGTGATTTGAGAGTAGGAGCGGCTTTAGTTCTGGTCCCGCTGCTTCATCTATCCTAGCCGTGGTTGAGCTGTAGCTTAGCTATTAGCTACTTGCTAGAGTCAACTAATGTGCTCTGTAGAAGTGTGCTCTGATCACAGGGGATGCGATACAGGCAGTTAAAACGTTACCAGGTGATGTAGTGAGTTGTATGAGAACTGGTGAGAAGTACTTGTTGGGGAAAATGCAATGTGTGGTTCTTTGTGATGAGGAAATAAACAGACGGTCACCTGCTAACTGTTGCTACGGCGTCGTCCCAGTTGGACGCACAGTAAACATAGGAGGAGGAGGTGATCGTGATCCTTTTTTGGATTTCGATGTGCAAGGACGTCATGTAATTTCGATAGATAATTGGGACTGTGACACCCCTTATTAATATATATATATATATATATATATATATACACACACACACAGTACAGACCGAAAGTTTGGACACACCTTCTAGATTCTCAATTAAGGGCATCAAAACTATCAATGAACACATAATGTATGGAATTACTGTAAGTACTTAAACAAAAACGGTTGAAATAACTGAATACACGCGTTATCTTTTAGATTCCTCAAAGTAGCCACCCTTTGCTCCGGTTACTGCTTTGCACTCTCCTGAGCTTCAAGAGGTCGTCACCCAAAATGGTTTTCCAACTGTCTTGAAGGAGTTCCCAGAGATGCTTAGTCCTTGTTGGCCCTTTTGCCTTCACTTTACGGTTCAGCTCACCCCAAATCATCTCGAGTGGGTTCAGGTCCGGTGACTTTGGAGGCCATGTTATTTCACACTTTTTTGTAAAAGTACTACATAATTCAATTTTTTTTAACGTATTTTAATCGCATGTGCATTCATAATATTTTTTTTTATTATTTTAATTCTACAAATTGATTGACATGCATTAACCAGTTAATTTGGACAGCCCTAATGTATTAAAATTAAAGGTAAACCAGTCAGGAATATTAGTCTATAGCCAATCCCAGGGATATTTATTCTCACAACATGCCTAGGTTATTCCTGTCATGTCAATGCAAACAGTGTCATTAGTAACGGCAACAGTTGGAACCTTGAAACCTTTTTGTTATAAAGCTGAGGCCTTGTTAGTACAGGAGCTGCAATCTATCATCTATACCCGCTTTTGCTGATAATGGTAGTAAAGTTAAAATATATACAAGGAAACTACAAAGATCGCCCCTGAAGAAGTTTTAAAGTGTTTTGAAAAACTCACAATCTTTTCATAGAAGTCTTTGGGTATCTTTGACAGAATCTCCACAGGTTCCAGAAGTTCATAAGGATCGACAGCTGCTGCCGTTTCCTCCTCTTCATCTCCTGGAAGAGGAACTGAGGAGTCACTGACTGTCCAATAACAAAAAGGGAAATTATATGATGAATCAGATGGCCTTACCGTCAGACTGCTCTCCTCCTTGAGTTTGCTGCTGCTCAAACTTTGCCTTCAGGTCCTGCTGGGAACGCAGGAACCGGCTCTGCTTGGGAGGGGAAGAGGGCAGCTTCACCCACTCTTCCTCCAACTCTTTTAGCTGCAGCGACAGAGAAAGCAAACATGAAGCTAGTTGAATTTAACAGCAATGTGCTTGAAGCGCTGTGCCATGCTGATTGTGTCTCACCTGTACGGAGTTAATATTCTGCAGCGGCGGCCTCAGAGCGTCTCTGATCCACTTGTAGATTTCTACGGAGAGCAACTTTGCCTCGTCTCTCACGGCCTTCTCTCTGGACTCAAACTGTTTTGGTAAGACTTTCACTATCGGCTTCAGTGTCACTATTTTCGATCCAAACTCGCTGTGGGAATATGATGCAGAGAAGAAAGAACCAATCAGAGTCAGAGTGGATTTTCGTAGTAAAAAAGCTTCGTCTGTGCTTCTTAGAGAGTAACTCTTCAGGAAAAAAAAACGGTAATAGTCAACATCCCAAAACTAGAGGTCCACTGTAGGGACATCCTGTCCCTGATACTCATGATCAGATTAGGAAATCTCTGAAAAAGCCCCCATTAGTAGGGGCGTCGTTATCTCAATTTTGTATCGAAATCGTTTGAAATTAAGTTACAACATTGCGCAACGAAATCTAATAGAGGATCACGATCACCTCCTCTTCCTGTTTACCGTGCGTCCCACTCGCGACTCCGTAGCAACAGTTAGCATTCTACCGTCCATTTACTCAGATTTCCTCATCACAAAGAAACACACATTGCATTTTCCCATCCTATTTCACATCCCCCGGGATCAGAGCTCAAGTCTACAGAGCACATTAGCTGACTGTAGCAAGTAGCTAATAGCTAAGCTACAGCTCAACCACAGCTAGGATAGATGAAGCAGTCGAATGGGCCATCTGGAACACTGTATCCAGTAGTTCTGCAGTAACTGTAAAGAGTCACTAGATGGCAGCCACTCTGTTAATCATTTGCAATTTAAACAAATTTCAATTTGACCATTAATGCCTAATGTGATACAAAACACATGAACAAATTTAACCAATTTTGTCTTTTAAATATTTTTTACTGTACAAAATGTAATGAATAAAACCAATGATTGTAGACTAGCCTAAAAATGACCTCCGTCTCTGTACTGTAAAATAAAAATAAAAACGAAAATCAAATCCCCAATTTTGAGAACCTTGACACCCTTACTTATTAGCCCTTTTTAACCCAAAACAGCTGCTTTGTTTGAGCACTCCGTCAATAACTTAAGGGCAGATCTGTCAAAGTAGTCAAAAAACAAAACATGAACTTTGATTATAGGCCCTTGCTGGAGATAAACTAGCCTATAAAACTAGAAAAACCATAGCAGTAGCAAATATTTTAGCCACACTCCTCTGTAGCTTCAGCAGGTCTACTATTGGCTCAGCTAAGTGAAGGCTGATGTTTGTAGAGACGTTTGAGCAGGCTTAGCACCATTGTGGTAGAGCTTTTCAAATAAAAGCTCTGCCGTCTAGCAGAACAGCAGAGCTGCAATTGAAAAAAACAAAACTGACGGAGGCAGATAAATGGTCTGCTGTCAGGACACCAGATCATGTTTTTTCTTACAAAAATGACAGAAGTCAATGCTGGACATAGGGTTGTTAAATCAATACCTAGATAATAATCAATACTAAAACTGGTATATTTAAATTACATATTCTGTTCCCATGACAGGTATTTTTGAGAATGGAAGGGAGGATGTGCTTTCTGAATGCACAAGTTTGACTGACAATGTTTTGTACAGACAGAACAGGACACAGAACAGAAACACACAATTATTACAGAATAAAGAAAATTACATCACGTACTATAGCTACAAAAACTGGGTACTGTACAGTTTTTAAAGTAATTAGAAATTTAGAATAGTACGGATTGTGCAGTGCAATTGAAGAGCAGAAGTGCAATTTTCAATAAGTTTTAATAAATAGTCAGTTAAAAGTAATGTGCGATTTATAATTGAGTTGTTGATTTTGATTTTGTGCAATTAAGCAGCAATGGTGTGAACATCTATGTCTGTTGGGAGCAGTTTAGATTGTATAGTCTAACAGCTGCAGGGAGGAAGGACCTGCAGCTGTTAGACTATACAATGGTTTGTATATACTATACAAACGCTCCTTTAAGCATCTCGGATGCAGCATTAGAATAAAAGCACGTTTTTGAAAACATTTTTCATCACTTGCAACTTCATTATAAGAAAACATAAAAAAATTGCTTAAAATCACAAATCTAATTTGGTATGAAAAAATAAATAAATCATATACAAGTCTTAAGCCATATCGCCCAGCCCTAGTCATTTGTTGTATCTACTTGTTCAATATAATGGTGTTTTTAAATCACCTTGGTATTAAATGTTCTTTTTTTCCACACCGTATCGAATCAGATTTGAAATTTTTGTATTGCGACAACACTAGTTGGACGCCATGATGGCCCTGTGGACTGCCCCGATGAATGACTTCCATTGCGTAGAATACGTCACACTATTCACTGCTCTGATTGGTCCAAGCACGGTCAGATTGTGTTGAGAGACCGTCTGAAAGACAACCGTAGGTTCCGTCTTAGGACTAGACTTTGCCCATGTATCGTGGCCAGACTATATATTCATTTATGTATATGGGATAGCTTGCAAGGCTAGTGATCAATTGCATGTAAACTCAAATTTCAATAACTCCCTAAAACAGTGAACGCAGCACACCAACGCTGCCAGGTTTAGCTAAATGAGCTCATTTTAGAATGCTGCATCCTGATCATCTCATGCGGTGAGGCAGCCACCAACCTCAGAGCCTTCCTGAGAGTCTCGATGCACACCACCACTATCTTGGGGTTCTTGTTGTCCAGTCCTTTGAGCAGCTCATCCTGAACCACCTCGGCCTTCTCTATCTCGATGTACATCAGGCAGATGTCCATGCCCAGCTCTTTGGCTCGGGCCTTCGGCTGGTTGAACACTTTGGTGACGACGCCCGAAACCACCTCCCCCGTCGTCCTGCGGCACAGAAACAGCTCAGAACTACATCACTTCACTCAAATTAAGTCGACTGAATGTGACGCCATGATCATTCACTGTACACCGCTTGTGTAAACATCCATCACCACCTGTGTGTTTTTTAAGAGCTGCCATAAACCTGCAGAAGAAACTCAGTCTATGTACAGAACTTACTTGCCAGCCACATGAGCGTTCTCAATAAAGGCCAAAGCAGCTTCGAGGCCTTTGAGCTGAGCCACAGCATTCGAGTCTGTGACGAACCTCTTCACTAGCCCCAGGTACTTCCCCCACTCCGGACTCTTCTCATCCTCTATCCTCTGGAACAACTTCAGAGCTTCTTCATAACCGTTAAGTCTGGCCTTCCACACCTGGATGACAGACAAGACACCAAACGAGTCAGAAAAATGAAAATAAAGAGATGTCTTTCAACCCAAACATGAGCCCTTGGCTTCAGTGCGTCGGTGCCAAACGGCCGTTTTCTTATCCATGTTCATTTGTGAACTTAAACATCAGAACAGCCCAAATCAAACGCTCAGTCGAGCCTAATTAGAATCTGTTTTTGTAGGCCAGGATTTAGAGAAAATAAATTCAGGATAAAGGAACCATATACACGTTGATTTAGGACCACTTTTTTTTTTTTAAGTGTTGTAACAGTGGAAATATGTTCAATTTGTTTCACAGCAGACAGAGCAGATGACCAGTATGAAAGTCGCTCAATTAGAGCCTGGGGGGAGGAATCAGTCTCTGTGGCATCGACCTGAAAGGATAAAAAAACTAAACTAGGGGTCTGCAAGCACAAGTTACTCTAAACACCGCCTACAATGGTTCCTAATAACTTATTGAAAAAATTAACCAAATTGTGGTTTTAAATGTAGATAATAGGGACGCAACTATACCACGTTTTACAAACAGACGATATAAAACATGGATCTGAGTACTTCCCCATACAGAGTACCATTGGCGATATTCTACCACACACAAAAAAAAGCAATGAATTGGAAGACTCAGTTTATTTTAATTTCTGCTTGTTGCATAAAATAATATGCATATATTAATCAAAATGACCACAAAACTAAAATCAAGTAAAAAAATTAATTTGTGAAATTATTGCAGTTTCCTCATTTAAATTGCTGGTTCACAGTATTGATTATCTAACTGATATTAGTACATTCGAACGGTATCTGCCCAATGCTCGTATTGGTGCGTCCCTTTTCAACCCTTTTTCCATGCAACAAGTGCATTGAATTTACACCAAAAAAGACCCATGAAAGGACTTGCATAGGGAAAAAAAAAAAAAAAAATACCGTGTACACTTTTTTTAAATACCATGATATGATAATTTTGCCATACGACCCAGTCCTAACTTTTACCTTGTGCAAAATATTAAAAAGCAGGCATGGCCAAGGCTGCTTATTTTATTGGCTGTGGTGCCATATTATAAAACAAATAAATCTAACAGAAAAATATAAGTGTAACTTCCTTTACCCAGCTGTTTCAGAGCAAGAGAAAGAAAAAACTAAACAAAAACGTTTGGGGAAGGACTGCCTTCAAACAAACTATCTGGAACTCTTTGGGATATTATGGAAAGTCTGGGGAGAAGCAGAGCAATCATCTGATCTGAGAGCAGAAACAGCTGATTTGTCCATTATAGCCTCAAGTCTTCTTGGAACAAAAAAAACAAAAACGATGCGAAGCTTGTATAATGACTTTTGTGCACATTAGTGGAGGATATCAAAAACTAAAAAAAGTGCCAGATTCATGCTACAGAGGGTAAAATCAAAATGAGACTCTCCTCCTTTGCTTTAGACATTTTAAACAGTTTTGTAGTATTTGTTAGCTTTTAAACGATTGTTAACGGTATGGTGTTTGATTGTTCTTGTAGATTTACTACACGATATTAGGTCTGATGGCTCTGTCTGTTGCCATGGATTACAGTTCATACTAAAACTGCATTAGTCTAATCCTAAACGTAAAGCCTCATCAGGATCCAAACAAACAGAGCGAGGAAGTCTCAAAGAAGCTAATCGTGCAGAGAGGCTGAATCCCTGATGTCTGCAGGATGAGGCTCAGGTTTAAGCCCCTCTGATCTGAACCAAATAGTTTGATCCCTCCCAAATGCCGGTTTGCAGCTAATTTTCAGAGCTGCAGTTGGTTATTACTTAATTGATTATCCTAATTATTCAATCATTTGGTGCCAAAATGTGGCCATGCCTCCGTTATTCTACTTTCGCATGATCGTTCTGGTGTTTTCCTGTTAACCAGACCTTCACCATAGAGAAAAAGCTTCCATTTATCTAGGGCTGCAGCTATCGATTCTTTTTGTAATCAATTAATCTAGCACTTTATCAATTCGATTAATCTGATCTTTTTTTTTTACGTCTTTAAACAACAAAAACAAACTATGCATAACGAAAATTGTGTGGCTGTAAAATGATCAAGCATTTTGCCTTTTATCTCTCTCAAAAAAAAAAAAAACTAAAAAAAAAAAAACATTTGGCTCCAAAACTAAGCCCATTTACAGTATTTAGTCATTTCACAAAATAACAGTTAACACAAAAAATGTAAGTTAATAAACTAAAAAGTCCATCCACTATTTTTTGAAAAAGCTTTTGTGAAAAGTTGCAATGTTTTTGTGATTTTATTTTTAGCCAAACGCTAAACTGTTTGAATCGCAAGCTGAGGTTGAGACGACATTGTTACATAAACCTTAGCAAAACCAAATGACCTTTTATGTAATTTTAACAGTTGAAAACTCTAAAATGTGACCAGCTCAGATTGGGTCCCCACTAGGAGATGATCTCGCTTTTATTTTTGGTGCTACAGTCCCAGACCCACCCTGGGCCCCTTTAGCCCCTCTTCATTAACCTCCTGGATACGCCCCTGCTCAGCACCACTGAACGTTTAGGAATAGTTACTTAGTAAGGATGTGAATCTTACAACAACTCACGTTTCGATTCGTGGGGTGACGATTCGATTCAGAATAGATTCACAATCAATACTATTGGTTAAAAAAAAAAAAAAAGGTGCCAATTTGTAGGGCTGAGACAATATGCATTTCTCCTGATTCAATTCTTTAGATTTTCTTTGTAAGTGCTGATTTTTGACTTGTTTTATTCACTATAGCATTGAAAAGATATAGGCCTATTATTTTCTGAATGTTCTACTTCCTAATTCTTAAATCTTTCCAACAGAATGAATGAAAAGTAAAAATTTTCTGAAGTAAACTGCTACATACTTAAATATACTTTATAATAAAGTGAACCTAAACTTTTTTTCCAAGCCTGGGCGGCATGTAAAAAACAACACTTGGAAAATAGATTTTTTTAAAGGAAAAATTGGGCATTTTACACTTATAGCCCTGTTTTCAGACCTTTTTATGATGAAATTTGGACAAATGCTGCCGTCTCGATAAATTTAGGTTTCTTTGCCAACACCACCCCCCCAACCACAACTTTCACAATGGGAGTATAGGTGCACAGAAACATTCCTTCCTAAAACGCATTAGAATTTCATTTAAAAAGATGTGAAACTCACAGAGTGGTCGGTGTATTCACTGATATGGTCACACAAAAGTCGTCGCAAACGATGCTTTCCAACAAGTTTTATCCTAGTTTTTGTCCAACTTCATTGCCTTGTATTAGGACTGTGGAAGGATATCAGTCCGCGGGCGGCAACGAAATTTGTTTGAGTTTTGTTTGTAGTCTTTCTGTAGTCTTATACAGTAGCGGGGTCGAAACATTACATAAAATCAAAACATTTTTTAAAAGTTGTTTATCTATCTTATCCATCTCCGTTAGAAGCCCTCTTCGCTGTTTACTTCAAACGCTTTCTAAACAACGAGCTTCTTTTTCTGTGTATTCTATGAAACGCCAGTGGTTGACTTGCAGTTGGCAAAGGTGCATTACCGCCACCAGCTGGGCTTGAGTGCCTATTACTCAAGCTATCAGCATAAGAATGTACGGGTGTGAGAGGGGGGTGGGGGGGTGTGTTAGGTAAGAAACTTAAATTTGACAGCATTTCTCCAATTGTCTATCAAAACCGTTCGATTTCATCATAAAAAAATCTGAAAAAAGGTCTTTAAGTGTAAAATACCTAACTTTTCCTTTAATAAAAAAATAATTTAATTCGAAATTGTTAAGCAAAGAATCGAGATTCCTAATTGAACCAGATCCGCGCGCTATAGTGCGCGTCATAGGAATTAAACGAGTCTTCGAGGCAGAGTTTTTGCCTCGAGCAATTTTTGGAATCGAGTAAATGGAGTTACTTGACGAATCGCTCCAGCCTTACATTTATCAATTTGGTTTTACAGAGTTCAGTGTCATTCAGAGACCAATCCTTTACCAGTGAAGACGATGTTTGCAAAATGGAAACGAAGAAAGACACAAAACACACTAACAGTTGTGTCAACATTAATCACTTTTTGAGAATATTAGAGATAAAAAAAAAAATAAAAAAAATAAAATCTGAATGCGGCCAACTGAGGCCAGAGAGCCGGTTACTCACCTTATGTTCACATTTCTGGTCGATGGGAAGCTTCATCCACTCACTATCGTCCCCCATGGTTACTGGTCGGGGGCTGGGCTTCCCCAAAAGTTACTTACCTGGAAAATAAATTTTAAAAATATAAGAAGATAATAGCATTATAATCATAAATGTATAATTTAGATAAATTTACAAATGTTTAATCGTTTCATTAGCACCTTTCTACTGATGCAGAATAATTTGGGCTTCCTATCTACCTCCATTCATTGACGGTTGAAATCCATTCTGGTTAAGCAACTTTATGAAGGTAATATGAGCTTCAGTATTGACCGTTAATGAGAAACAAGCAGCTGAATCCACTTTATCTCCACTAAGTTAAAAGAACTCCTGGGTTGGTTTTAAAGCTGGCTCCAGCTCTAGAACCGAAAGCAAATATGGAGAAGCAGCTTTCAGTTTTTATACTCCCCACTTCTGGAATAAACCTCCGGATGAATGCAAAGCTGCAGAGTCACTCAACTCTGTTATATCTAAAATAAAAACGTATCCATTTCAGACTTGCTCATGAGTAACTGATATGATTTTGCCTGTATTCTTTTGAATTATTTTTTTTGTAAACCGCTAAATGTTTTCATTAATTGATTCGTGTTTCATCTGTTTTTAATTTTCATAATTTTATATACATTTTCTTTTAAGTTTCAATTACTAAATGTTTTCCTTTAGTGATTTGGTTGCATATTTTCATACTTTTATCTTATTTGGTTGAGTTATCACTAAATCATGCAAAGCACCTTAAACTTCCTTGTGTTGAAAGTGTGATATATAAATAAAATTGCCTTGCCTAATAATTAAATGTCGGATTTTTTCATACCAAATCAAATTTTAATCATTTATTTTCATACCCGTTTTCTTCTTAAAGAAGTTGCAAGTGATGAAAAATATTTACAAAAACTCTTATTTCCATCACCCTGTTCCGGAGCTGACTTGAATTCAAAGCTGAACTAAAAACAAGCCGCAAAGCATCCTTGTAAAACAAGAGGATACATCCTGGGCAGATTGAAATCACGGAGTTATGGAAGCCTAGATTGGTTGAAAAATAAATAAATCTTGATTTACCAAAAATGTTCATCTTTATAAACTGAATATTCAATTAATCAACCAGCTCTAGTTAGTGTGAAAGCCAGAGTTTTGGTCCAACATGGTTTATTTTAGAGTTTGATGTAACCAAACCAAAGGAAATTCAAACAAAACCAAACAGAAGAAGGCGAAGAAAGATCTGATCAGCTCAGAGATTTATAATTAGGGATGCACCGATACAGATATCGGCCCCGATACTGCCTAGTGTACTGGTATCGGTTAAACTTAACCGAAACCATGAACTGATACTCAAAATGGGGAAAATCTGCAACAAATTCACCAAAAAAGATGAATTTTTCACTTGAAATTTCATTTTTGTGGTAATTTTATATTTTACATCTTTTATTTTGTCTCAGTTATGTTTAGTTTGGAAAGTCTGGTGCCTTTAGTCTCTTCAAGAAAGGCACCAGAAGTTATACAGTTTATTAATTCAACAATATGTGGCAAGGTACACAACGAGGGCCATTGGGGGAGTTGATCCCACGACTGCCAGGTGAAGGTCATGTGCGGTAACCATTCAGCCAAAGGGATATCCCTGTTGCCAAGCAGCCAGGGCACATGATCTATCGGAGCCATAGTGACAGGACCTCCACACTGTCACAAATACTATCGGATTGGTATCGGGTATCGACACATACTCAAAATCCAGCCATCGGTATCGGTACTGAAAAAGTTAGATCGGTGCATCCCTATTTATAATAGGTTCACATCAAAGTCAAAAAGGTCATAGAGGAATACAAAGGAGGGGAGACCCATGACTCAGTAGGCAAAAAAAAAAATAAATGCTGAGAGATATGGCTACATTCTCTCAACAAGAGTGCATAAAGCGCAGCAAGATCCCAAACACTCACATGCGCTCAGAAGCATAGAAACGGGATGGTTCAAAGCACATTAAAAAGGAACAGCTGGAGGTTCATATTTCACATTGATCCAAACCAGTCAGGCAAACATGCAAGATGCCTTCAGTCCTCTTTACAGGAACCCCCCAAACAGCTGATTATACATGCATACAAGCTTTAATATTCCTCAGATTTAGATTACCTTAAAAAAACATATAAAGAAACAAAAACCCTGCAGCTGAATCCAGTTTTCTTTAGGACATTTTAAAGTCAGACAGGAGGTTAATCCGGGTCAGTTGGTGTTGGGGGGGGAGGTAGGATTCAACACGTTTGTGGTGATTTTAGTGCATGAGGAGCTTCGGGGAGGCAGCGACTGAACCCAACAGAAGAAATAAGAGAAAGAAACTAAATACATTTAAAAAGAAATATACCTTATATGTAGTAGTGGGCAATTTAAACAACAAAAGGTAGAAATTACAAATTTAGCAAACGGTACAGATTTTTACCCTACCAGCCTAATGCAATTACGGATTTTTTATTTCATCTAGTGCAGTGCTGGTAAGGAAAATTCATTCTGAATCCATTCTTATAGAAATCAAATGGATTCTCAAATTCAACTTTTTTCTTCTTTTTTTATAGTTTGCCCTTTTTACAGCTAAAGTAGGAAGAAACTGTTGTGCTCTACAGCTTGGTGCATTAAGGCTCCGTTCTTTAGGTTTCTGGGTTGTGTGCTCCCGCTTGCATCAAAAACCCACTAGCTTTGGACCACATCGGTCACACTAGGAATAGATATTTTCAGAAATTGTCTAAAATCGACAATGTAGTTCCATATAAGCCCAATGGAAACGAACGGAGCTCGGACATTTTGCTACTGCCGCCAACTGCATTGGGCACAACTCGTGTTACGGTTCAGCGCTTACACATGTCAGCAAATTAAAAACTACAAATCACTGAAGGAATACACTTTTTTTTTTTTTTTAGCACATGCCTGGGGACAAGAATTGCTCACATTTCAAATTAAATTCAATAATACTTTATCAGATCCCAGAGGGAAATTAATCAACCACAGGACTGCAACAACACTGTCAAGGTGAGCAAAGCTTGGTTCAACTTGTTTTGGCTTATTCTCTGTGCATTTTGTGTCAACAAGATTAACAAGATTTTAATTCAAAGTAAATCACAAAATACATTTTAAACAAGAAATAGAAGTGTCTATGTTACTTGTTATTACGACACACCAAGCTTTTAAAAAAAGTATGCCTTTAAAAGTGTTATGGGACTCTAATGAGCAGAGGCCATTCACTGTCCCTTTGTTAATTCTCCCATTTTCTCTCCAAAACTTCCAAGTGGGAAACCCCCCAAAAAAAAAAAAAGGTGTGTTTTTATGAATCTGGACCACACTAGAACTGGTCCAGGACAGAAACTACAATACTTAGAACATGGGTGTCCAGCCATCTGTAGATGTGGCTCAGCTCCAACACAATAGATTCAGATGGTTCACCTACCTCCTCAGCATGTCAAAGTTCTGCAGAGGCTTGCTAACGAACCATCATTTGCAGAATACCAGCACCTACATCGCTCATTTAGACTCTTAAACACTAGCCTAGATTATTATACACGGAGGTGAACGATCCCAGTCCTGGAGAGCTACCATCCTGCAACTTTTGGATGAATACCTTCTAAAATACATCTGAGTTTCCTCTTCAGATGTCATTCAGCAATGCAGAGGCCTGGTAAAGAGACATTCGTCTGATTTAGGGGTGCAGGATAGTAGCTCCTAAGGCCACACTAATAACAAAATCTCTCAAACCCAGTTAGCGATTTGTGAAACATTTATTCACAAACAAGGTTTAATATGTTATTTGTGTAGAATAATCTAGGCCAGCTCTGAAGAGTCTACGTGTTGTGATTTTGAAACTAGAGCAGATTGAAGATACTCAAGACAGTGAGAAATTAGGTGAAATCGCCTTTTAGTCGTTAAGCCATTCCCTGACGTCAACCTCAGCTTCATGATGGAATCAACACATGCAAACTACATTAGATTCGCAATATGATATAAAAAAAAGCAACATTGTTGTTTAATACTGTATCGATAAACCCCCTTTTCTCTGTCCCTCGCGGCAAATGAATGAATCTCCTTAGAATGCAATCAGGGGATGCAGAAGTATGTTAATCGCCCGTTTCTTTGAGTAAGCTGTGCAGCAGCAAGGTACACAACGCCTGGAAGGCGTAATCATACGCGTCAGTCAGATTGGAGTTAGGAAGGATGCAGAAATGACTGAACTCGAGGTTCGGCGTCATTGAATTTTAAATGAAATTCCAAACCAAAGCTAACCCAGATATAAGGCGAAACCCGAAAACCCGCCCGGGTTAACCTAACAGCTGCCCTGTCAATAGCTACCCGCGACCTTCGTAACAAACAACACATTCAAACCGAGAAAGGTCAGCATCTAAACGACAAGTTTTAATTAAACTGGACCAGGTCAACAAGCGCCATGAAAACTAGCTACCTTAGCAACAGCCGTTGCTCCGTTACTCATCCCGGAGGTGCAGGTTCAAATCATCTCACCAGGAAATATTTATAACATTCATTAAATATGAACAATTCTGCTCTACTAACGCTGCCTACTGCATGGAAAATATGGATATACACATCTAGGGAGAGAATTCATAAGGAGCGCCTACTGGCGGCTCCTTTAGCAGCTTGGGAATGGCTAAGAGCTAACCGTCCATCCGCGCCAAGACAGCCAGGCCGAACAACGCACTTCTCTGCCAAAGCATATCAAGCACGCCGACAAGGAGAAAATGGATTCCGGGTCGACTAAGAGGACAAAACTGACATGAAATGGTTACCTGTTGACGTCTCTGTAGGACAATAAGGTGCAGACAACCCGGTGATACGAGGGCTAAAATGATATCACCTCAGGAAAGTCTGACCGACTTACATAGCCGAAGTGGCACGTAGTACCGAACAACTTCCGGTAAAAGTAAAGGTTACCGTCTGCTGCGTCTTTTTAAGAATTGGATGTATAAATAATATTAAATTAAAATATGTATTTTTCCATAGCACCGTTTACATATAGTTTCAACATATTTTTTATATACCCTTGGATTTTTTGAGGGGGTCGTATACAATTTACTGACTCTTACTTTGTACAATCACATCCGGTGTGATCACTTGTGTATTTGTCCATCTTGACACATCGTTTTCAAACGACTCCCAGGGCGGAGAGACAGTGGAGGGCGGAGACCGGGGGCTTCGTCTTTCCTGTACCCGTTTCTTACGCAAAGTCTGATCGTAATCGCTATCAGAAGGAGTTTAAAATCAAATTGGAAGCGGATGTGTAACCTATAGTTTATTTATTTTTTTGTCGTTTGCAATTTGTGAAATAGTTTCCCTCGTTATTCACCAGCCATGGTCAATGATTGGCTACATTTGAACGAGGCTCCGCCCTCGTACTGTCAAAAGTGTTTGCTGATTTGATAAACGTAATGTCGTACATACTTTGTATTGATTTGATTGGCTGTTCTAAGAAACTACGTATTCATCATTAATTTTACTATTGGTTATTTCGTATTGACGATGTACACACCCTTTCGTCTGTCTGATTCGAGATTCTATTGTTCATCTTCATTTTAATTATTTTTTTATAATCAGCAGCTGTTTTTACCACAAACAAACAATGAGAAAAACTAATTACACGTCAGACAATCATTAAAAAAATATATAAAAATAGGCGGGAAAGGAGCAACATATAGCTACATTAAAAGAAGGGTAAAACAAGTTTTAGCAAAAATAATTAAAAGGTAGAATTGAAAGAGATCATCTTTTTTTCTTGTTCATATCCTTGGAAAAAAGTATTTTTTTCTAATATAGCTTTTAGAATAGAACATTTTGTGAAAGATATTTATTGTGAGGTATAAAACAAACCACAGAAAAATTGGATTGATATGATTTGAAGCACACATTCTGTACATTTTCTATCTTCCATACCTTGTTGATTTGCTGCTATGTTTGGGGTCAGTGTACTTTTGATGACCTGGTTTGGGACATTCTTTTTTTCCCTTTTTTTTTTTTTTACAAATTGCTTAATTTGGGGCTCTATAATGCTTTGGTACAATTACAAGTAATTCCCTTGTAGTTCTCCATGACTAAAAGATATGATAACAAGCCTCTATATTTGATATTCTCCAAATAGTTTATTATATCTGTCTTTAAAAATATTCCCTTAACACATCAAATAGGCTAGGCTAGATACCCTTATCAACATCAGTCCAACTCCCCCTGGGGCGTTTATTGGGTACACCTTACTGGTACCAGAATGGACACCCTTTTTCTTTTAAAACTACATTAATTCTTCTTCATATAAATTTTACAAGGTGCCAGATATATTCCTCAAATTTTTTCAGCAATATATCCACAATCGGGCAGCTTTGGAGTTATCAGGAAGTTTGTTCCAGATAAGTGGAGCATAGAAAGTGAAAGCTGCTTCTCTGTTTGTTTCTAATTCTACGGATTATTAATTAATACGAGTTGGAGGACCTGAATGGTCTGGGGGGTCAGTATAAAGACAGCAGGTCTTCAACGTATTTTGGCGCTAAGCCATTCAATGATTTATAAAATAGTAGGAGTATTTTGAAGTATGTTCTCTGAGCTACAGCGAGCCACTGTGAGGACTTCAGAACTCGGGTGGGGTGGGCTCTACTTTTCTGGTTCTAGTGAGGACGCGAGCAGCAGCGTTCTGGATAAGCTGGAGCTGTCTGATTCCCTTTTTTTAGACCTGTGGGGAAGCTGTACCAGTAATCTAGCCAACTAAAGATGAGTATGGATGAGTTTTTTGAGGTCCTTTTGTGAAATTAATCATTTAATCATAGAAATGTTCTTCAGACGATAGAGGACTGACTTTGTTATTGCCTTTATGGGACCCTAGAAGTTCAGGTGTAAGTCCATTATTACACCTATAGATTACATGCCTGATCAGTCATTTCTAGCTGTATTAATTGAAGCTGTTTGCTGACTCTTGGTTGTTATTCTTTTGGGCCAAAGATAATTATTTAAGTTTGTTTCTTTTCATCTGGAGAAAGTTATGGGACATCCAGCTATTGATTTGTTCAATGCATTCATTTAGGGTCTGGATGGGATCAAACTCATCTTTTGCCATTGTAATCTAAATATGAGTATCATCTGCATAGTCATAGTTTAATCTTATTGTCTGTTATAATCTGGGCTAGTGGGAGCATGTAGATATTAAATAGAGGAGGCCCCGAGATGGAGCCGTGGGGAACCCCACATGAGATTTCTGTATGTTTTAATGAAGAGTTTTCAATAGAAACAAAGAAACCCCTGTTCTTCAGGTAAGACTCAAACCAGCAGAGTACTGTACCAGAGAGTCCGACCCATCTTTCCAGGCATTCCAGTAGTATTTTATGATCAACAATGTTAAATGCTGCACTGAGGTCCAACAGAACCAGAACTGTGGTTTTACCACATCTGTATTTATGCGCATGTCATTAAAACGAGGGCAGTCTCAGTGCTGTAGTGAGTATGGATTCCAGACTGAAAATTATCAGAGCAGTTGGTCATTGTTTGGAATTTATTCTACAGTTGCAACGCAACTTTTTGAGTAATTTTGCGGATGAACTGGAGATTAGAGATTGGCCTGTAGTTTTATATTAATGTGTTGTCCAGGCTGTTCTTCTTTAGTAGTGGCTGTTTTGAAGGACTGGGGGAAGACACCTACAGGAGGGATGATTCAACTATTTGAATCAGATCAGACTTAAGCAGGATGATTCCTTGCATTCATGTTGTTTACTCATAATGTTGACCATGAAATCTAGATGCTGGAGTTGAAATTGATTCTTGCCAGAAAAGTACCCCATGCTATGGATTTGAAAAGGATTATTATTATTATTATTATTATTATTATTATTATTATTATTATTATTATTGTGCGGAACCCGTACTCGCTGGTGTTTTCTGGGGGTTGAAATCCATGTAGCTCACAACATCCGGTCTGTTTCCTGTTCCCATCCGTTGAAGCGCAGTTAGCTGAAATGATGCCTGATGGACCCATTCGGAGCCTACAGAACCGAATCAGCTTGTAATTAAAGTTCTTCATGATGGTCTGAGTGGGTGGATCCCGTCAGAACCATCAGAATGAGCCGCCTGAGTTCGGCCGTCCCTGCTGAGCAGTACCTCGGTAGGTTCGGTGCTAAGATCGATCATCTCTATTGGCTCTGTCCTGTTCATCTGAACATTTCTGTGTTTGTTTGTTTTTTCTCTTAGCCGAAAGCCAGGTTCTGTTCTACCTGAATGACGCTGTTACTCAGCTGCTGGACCACAAGGAAGAGTACACTCAGTTCGGCCTGGTTCGGTATTTCGCAGAATAGTAGGTCCCACTTGAACTGGCTGCGTTGAACCTAGAATAGCTTTTTGTTAAGTTAACATTACAAACTATTACGTGGGTTTTTTTCTACTTCACAGTTGTCCGAAGTTTCGTTGTTTGAACGCTCACCCAATCTGAGATCACCAAAGTATGATAATCCAGATCGAATGTGCTAAATAAACACATCTTGTGCTCATAAATAAACCGGGGGGGGGATTCCAAAACCCAGGCTAACTTTGACAACCCCAGCTCAATATACCCAGATTCGGTTCCACAAACAAGGCTAACCTGAAGCCCCGCCCATTCACCATGACAACATATGCTCTTGTATGAACCTGCTTTGTGGCAGGCTAAAACTGTGAGGCTTATTTGATCTTGATGAAATGATTGGACGATTCACTGCAGGGCTGCTATTGTGCTACTGTTCTCTCCATCATCACACCCATCCTCCACAATGAAGTTATTAAAGCAGCTGCATTTTGGTGGTTAAATCGTGCAAATGGAATGCGGGTTTTAGCTTTTAAAATGTAGTTCTAATTATTTAATGATTAATTAAATCTAATGATATTACTTTTACCATTTTGAAGAACATTAGTGTATTTAATATTTACTTGCAGCCAGAAGCTTTTTGTTCCACCAAAGTTGCAGCTGACACCAACTATTAACAATTACGGATAAATAACCTTTTGCCCAAGATGGAGTCATGAAACTATCATGCTGTCCTGTATAAATGTGTAAAAATAGCCGTATCCTACCTTGAAACAGGTACAAAAAATTTTTAAAAAAAATTTACATTTAGATACTGTATTATTGTAACTTTGCATTTTAAAGACTTGAATCAGTTGTTATTTAGTAATACATGTTTTTACATCCTTTTTTAAATAATGTTTTAAAGTCTGTTTTTAATAATTCTCAACAGACTATAGATTTTCTTGCCCTACCCGATGAGTTAATACTATTTATAAACATGAATTTTGACATTTACAATTAGAAGTGCTTCTCAGCGCTCCTGTGTCACACACTTAACCGTCCGTAAGCAACATCACCTCATTTACTCTATAACACAATGCAGCCTGGCAAGCTTTTCTATGCAGCTGGTGTTCCCCTTATTGGTTATGATGTAACTTTGTCGCTCATAGGCTGCATTAATCAGTCTGTCTCGGTCTGTGACTTTTTTTCCCCGCTATTCTCACTTATCTAGCATCGATTGACCAGAGCTGCCTTTAATGTAGTGTTGAGGCACATGAGCCTCGCTTGTTAAGCCTAGCTTTAATCAGGGGGGGTTGAATTCTCCTGAGCTTCGATGGTGGAACCGAAATAAGCCTGCAGAGAACTGTTACGCTAATTCAAGCGAAGATATTTCAATGAGTGGAATACACCCCTGGTATGTAAACATGGGATACCAGTTTAACTGTTATGGTTGTTATTTTTATATTAATTATGGACAAAATATATTATAAATATATTAATTTCTCACTTCTAATATGGTTTTATTGTTCATTATTTTGAGAAAAGTTTATATTTCGTCCTTTTTGTATTGAATGTGTTTTACATTTCGACACATTATGATCACTGATGGAAACCAGTTAACTCAGACTGACTTCCTACTGGTAGATATTACTTACAGGAGTCATATTACTGCACTTACCTGGGCTCTGTAGAAAAGTGCTTTAAATGTAATTGACGGTTTTCAACGTGAACCTGAAACATCACCTGGTGGGTATGAAGGGAGGCAGTCAGAGGGAGAAAAATCATTTTCATACCCGAAAAAGTCGGGTCCGTGAACACCAAATCTGCAGCCTTCCCGCACCCATAAATCTGTTTGTGTGTTTGCAGTTTCAGCAGTGTGAAGAACAACAATCATGTCCTCTTCAGGGAGTTTAGCTACATCAGAGCCACCCAGCACAACAGAGCATCCTTCGTCAGAGTCTTCTGGAGATGCTTCAGACAGATCGGGAAGAGTGGAGGTGAGAGCTGCAGCACCATTCAAGAATTTTTTTCACATGAACCTTTATTAAAGATTGCGACGGCAGAGAAAAAGCCAGATTTTATTATCTGAAGGAGAAATCATTAAACGCACTTTATATAAATGACTAATGGCTGACAAAACAAATAAAGTAAAAATAAGAAGTTTTCTGTCTTTGTCACCTATACACCCACTGGTCACTTTATTAGGCACACCTGTCCAACTGCTCCTTAATGGATATTTCAAATCAGCCAATCACATGGCAGCATCTCAATGCATTTAGGCATGTAGACACGATCAAGATAATCTGCTGCAGCTCAAACTGAGCATCAGAATGGGGAAGACAGGTGATTTAAGCGACTCTGAACGTGGCATGGTAGTTGGTGCCACACGGGTTGGTCTGAGTATTTCAGAAACTGCTGATCCACTGGGATTTTCACCCACAACCATCTCTAAGGTTTACAGAGGATGGTCACAAAAAGGGAAGATTTCCAGTGAGCGGCAGTTCTATGGGCGACAGATGGGCTACAGCAGCAGAAGACCACACCGGGTGCCACTCCTGTCAGCTAAGAACAAGAAACTGAGGCTATAATTCACACAGGCTCACCAAAATTGGACACTAGAAGATTGGAAAAATATTGTCTGGTCTGATGAGTCTCGATTTCTGCTGCAACATTCGGATGGTACGGTCAGAATTTGGTGCCAACATGAAAACATGAATCCGTCCTGCCTTGTATCAACGGTTCAGGCTACTAATGGTGTAATGGTGAGGGAGACATTTTTTTGGCACATTTTCGGCCCCATAGTACCAATTCGTCAATGTTGCAACGCCGCAGCCTACCTGAATATTGTTGCTGACCATGTCCATCCCTTTATGACCTCAATGTAACCCATCTTCTGATGGCTACTTCCACCAGGATAAAACTGCATGTCATAAAGCACCAATAATCTCAGAATGGTTTCTTGAACATGACAATGAGTTCATTGTTAATTACCTCCACAGTCAGTCCAATAGAGCACCTTTGGGATGTGGTGGAACGGGAGATTCGCATCATGGATGTGCAGCCGACAAATCTGCAGCAACTGAGTGATGCTATCATGTCAATATGGAGCAACATGTCCGAGGAATGTTTCCAGTACCTTGTTGAATCTATGCCACGAAGGATTAAGGCAGTTCTGAAGGCAAAAGAGGGTCCAGACCATTAATAGCAAGGTGTACCGAATAAAGTGGCCAGTGAGTGTAGTTCATAATTATCAGACAACAGATATTCTAAGCATCGTCAATACGTTACACAAAGACTGTAAAAATAATAATAATAATAATAATGACTGTTATTTCTTTAATGAATGAGGAAAACCCCAAAATTCATTGTCTCAAAAAAAATGAGAAAATATTTGGAAAATGTTATAGCATGTTAAACCATAGAAAGTTGAGTGGAAGGAAAAAAAGTGTGCCAAAGTAAAATCCATTCCCAAATTTAAGGGAGTTTTACCAGTAGGGGCCTGAAGCTGGAGTCAGCACACACATACAGGACAGTCAGGATCATGTATCATAAACCTACAGGTAACAGTTTTAGCCCCATCAGCTGACCTGAATGCAAATGGCTGATGGATAAGATTAAAACAGAAAGTGCTGCAGCATAAAAGTATGAAATATGAAAATCAGATATTTAGTAAATAATTATATGTGCTTTTGGGGTCAAATTAACTCGAAGATCTTTTAATAAAAATAATTTCCCAAAATAATTAATATTTTAATATTTTGATAACAATACATGCATTTAATTAATAAAAATCATAATAACATTATTGATAAATGAAAAATGTATTAAAAATACTCGTTTACTTATTGATACACCCTTTTTTATGCAGAGATAAGTATTGATAATATATGAGGTTTTGTTAGATTTATTACTTATTATTGACTGTTTAATGAGTTGTAAAACCTCTGGCGGCATATATGGCCGACTGTTACAGTGAACCAGCTTAAGCAAGCAGTGTGTTAAGTGTGTGTTGCTGTGTTGCAGAGTTGCTGTCCGTGCTGGAGTACAGGTCTCTGCTGCAGCTGCTGTGCCCGGACTTCCCACTGGAGGTGGTGCAGAGCGCAGCCAGGTCAGATGGATTCACTGCCTCTAGTTTAACGTAAACTCAGGGATGATGACTTGAAATTGAAAGACCACGATGGTGACATTTGAAAAAAGAAATCCGAAGGGAGAAAATACCTAAACTAGAGCTGTAGGATTTCAGGAATTCCATTCAGGAGTGTCCATGAATGGATTCTCTGCAGGTACTCTAATTTTTTTTCCCACACTCCAGAAACAGGACTGTTGGAGGAATTGGTCACTCTAAGATGAAATGAATTTTTCCGGTGTGTACGTACCGGTAATCTTGATAATATGCATAGTTATCTGTCCTGTGTGTCTCTGTGTTGCGATGGACTAGCCACCTGCTAGGAGAAACAAGTGAAGACAAGGGATGGAAATTAATAAAATAACAAATGCTAACATCTTAAATTTGAAATAAAAAAGTCAGATATCAAACTTTTAAATAAACATTGATAATATTTAGATGATTCCAATCTGTGCCTAACAATGTAAAAATAACCTAAATCCTGTGTTTGGAATATTTTTGATGATATCCCACAAGAAAGACAAAAATAAACAGACAGAATGAGGCAAGGCATTTTCATTTTTATACACACTTGCAACACAAGGCAGTTCAAGGGGCTTTACATGATTCAGCGGTGAAGAAAACAAAAACATGATAATTGTATGAAAATTAAAACAGAAAATCACCAACAAAACATGTAGTAATTGAGTCTTACAAGGAAATTAAAGTAAAAGTCTTAGAATTAAAGACAGATAAAACACAAAAAGCAATTAATGAAAACATTTAACATTTGATTAAAAGCAGTAACATTAATTAAAAATAATAAAGCGTAAAATCGTATCAGTTGTGATTTGAGTAAAATAGAAATTTAGGTAAGGCCTTTAACCAAACATACAGGTGCTGGCCAGTAAATTAGAATATCATCAAACAGTTGAATTATTTCAGTAATTCCATTCAAAACGTGAAACTTCTATACTGTATACTTTCCTTCCACACATAGGGATATATTTCAAGTGTTTATTAATTTTCATTTTTATTATTACAACTGACAGCTAATGAAAACACCAAATTCAGTATCTCAGAAAATTTGAATATTCTGAAAAGGCTCAATATAGAAGACACCTGGTGCCACTTGTTGAATTAAATAATTATCATAATTAATTCAATGCATGTTCAAGCAGAGACAAAATGGAACCAATTTCCAGTTCTTAACATTTATTTTGAACAGATTAACAAATTGCAGTTTTACAGAGAAAGTTGTCCCCCTAGTTTCTCTGGTCCAGATTTAAAGAAATCTGACAATTGAATGATCTCCATTTCACAAACTTTATAGACACCGGGCCTCGCCAGGACACTAGGCGTTTCTTCTCCCTCCAATCAGATCATTTCCAAACAGTGTCTTAGCCATTATTGGCTGTCAGAGAATTATGCAGTCATAAGGTGAGACGTGTCTTTTCTCTTAGTCAAAAGCTCATTCTGAGTTTTATGGTTTTATGGCAACACACTAAATCTACAGACATCCTGTTTTTACAGCTTGCAATAAAACTTACCCAAGAGTTTTATGACTTAAAAGCTTATCCCCATGACAAATACTGACAGACCATATATATTTTTTACAACCATGCAAACTATATAAACAGACTTTTACCTTCTGAATAATAAAAGTTTAAAACATATGCAGAATAACACCACACACTCTAATCAGCTGATTAACTCAAAACACCTGCAAAGGCCTTTAAAAGGTCCCTCAGTCTTGTTCTGAAGGCTCCACAATCATGGGGAAGACTTCTGACTTAACAGCTGTCCAAAAGACGACCATTGACACCTTGTACAAGGAGGGCAAGACACAAAAGGTGATTGCTAAAGAAGCTGGCTGTTCGCAGAGCTCTGTGTCCAAGCACATTAACAGACAGGCGAAGGGACGGAAAAAATGTGGTAGAAAAAAGTGTACAAGCTCTAGGGATAACCGCACCCTGCAGAGAATTGTGACGACAAACCCATTCAAAAATGTGGGGGAGATCCACAAAGAGTGGACTGCAGCTGGAGTCAGCGCTTCAAGAACCACCACGAAGAGACTCATGAAAGACATGGGATTCAGCTGTCGCATTCCGTGTGTCAAGCCACTCTTGAACAAGAAACAGCGTAAGAAGCGTCTCGCCTGGGCCAAGGACAAAAAGGACTGGACTGCTGCTGAGTGGTCCAAAGTTATGTTTTCTGATGAAAGCAATTTTTGCATTTCCTTTGGAAATCAAGGACCCAGAGTCTGGAGGAAGAGCGGAGAAGCACAGAATCCACGTTGCATGAGGTCCAGTGTAAAGTTTCCACCGTCAGTGATGGTGTGGGGTGCCATGTCATCTGCCGGTGTTGGCCCACTCTGTTTCCTGAGGTCCAAGGTCAATGCAGCCGTCTACCAGGAAGTTTTAGAGCACTTCATGCTTCCTGCTGCTGACCAACTTTATGGGGATGCAGACTTCACTTTTCAACAGGACTTGGCACCTGCACACAGTGCCAAAACCACCAGTACCTGGTTCAAGGACCATGGTATCCCTGTCCTTGATTGGCCAGCAAACTCGCCTGACCTTAACCCCATAGAAAATCTATGGGGTATTGTGAAGCGGAAGATGCAATACGCTAGACCCAACAATGCAGAGGAGCTGAAGACGACTATCAGAGCAACCTGGGCTCTCATAACACCTGAGCAGTGCCACAGACTGATCGAGTCCATGCCACGCCGCATTACTGCAGTGATTGAGGCAAAAGGAGCCCCGACTAAGTATTGAGTGCTATACATGCACATTCTTTTCATGTTCATTCTTTTCAGTTGGCCAACATTTAAAAAAAAAACATTTTTTTTCATTGGCCTTTAAAATATTCTAATTTTTTGAGATATCAAATTTGGTTTTCATTAGTTGTCACTTATAAATATCAAAATTAAAAGAAATTAACATTGGAAATACATTGGTCTGTGTGCATTGCATGAATATAATGTACATGTTTCACGTTTTGAATGGAATTATTGAAATAATTCAACTTTTTGATGATATTCTAATTTACTGGCCAGCACCTGTATAATAAAAGCATAATAAATAAAAAAATTTTTTTTGGCAATTAATGAAAAAAAATAGCATTTCATTAAAAGCAATTACAGTATTTGAAGAAAGAATAAAAAGCAATAATATCAGTTATGCAATTTAGGATACACATTTATGTAAAAGTATGTAAAGTAAAAACCGATAAAACACAAGAAATAGTAAAAATAAATTATTTAAAAACAAGACAATCAATACTGCAATGTAGAACTCAAAGGCAGCTCTGATCAGTATAGTTTTAATCTCTGATTTAACAGATCTTAACAATTCAGCATTTTTGCAGTCGTCAGGATGTTTGTTACAGATTTGTGGAGCATAGAAGCTGAAAGCTGCTTCTCCATGTTTGGTTCTGATTCTAGGGATGTTAAGTAAGCTTGAGTTGGAGGACCTGAGTGGTCTGCTGTTGACAACAGGTCAACAGATCTTCAACATACTTTGGTGCTAAACCATTTAGAGATTTATAAATTAGTGGGAGTATTTAGAAGTCTATTCTCTGAGCTACAGGGAGCCAGTGGAAGGACTTTAAAACTGGAATGATTTGTTCTACTTCCCTGGTTCTAGTGAAACGCGAGCAGCAGCGTTCTGGATCAGCTGTCTGAGTGACTTCTTAGGTAGAACTGTGAGGACGCTGTTGCAGTAATCATTCCGACTAAAGTTGGCTAAGAAACTATGAATAAGCGTTTTGAAGGCACAAAATGAAATCCAGTGTGCACAAAGAGAAAGGTCCACATCAGTTTGAAGACATCATCCCCAATATGAGGATTCTATTCCCAGCTCGTTGACTTGGCTTTATTCTTTCTGTCGTCCTGCAGAATGGTTCAGATGGACGACGCCACTGATTGCTTGATGTCGTTCTCTGACTTTATTTATGCCTTCCAGCTGCAGTTCTGCTACCAAGGTACAGTATCTGACACAAAGGATGCAGCAAGCACAGCAAACCTTACCCATTTTTGATTAAAGCCTCTGCTAATTGACAATATTTAATGTGGACAGCTCTTTCCAACCCTCACACAAGACCCTTTAGGGATGGATCATGACTAAAGGAACCAGCAGCTGAGTTTAGCTGGGCAGATAAAGTAAAGAGCGCCATCGTCTGGTGGGAGCTCAGGGTAGAGCCGTTGCTCCTCCATGTCAAAAGGATGAGCTGAGGGGGTTCATCTGATCAAGGTGCACCAGGTAGAAATCGGTGCAGAAAACCATGTAGAACTACAATCAAAACAAGTAATTCAAAAAGTTTATTAATATTTTTAGACTGTAATATTTGGTCAAATAACAGTCATAAAAAGATGTTGAGTTTGCAGCAGCTTCAGGGAACACTTTGTAAAGTGGATTTCCTTTGGCTTTCAAGGACTCCTTAAAAGTATGGAACAATCCGCCATCAGCTGGTAAAAAGTGTATCATGCGCAGTGAGGTTTTTGTTCTGACTGACTACTTTTCTTCCTTCTGCTACTTTTCTCTTCTACGACTCTCCAGTTGCATTATGTGCTGTATTTTCGACTCTTAACTCCGTTTTTTTTTCTCAGCGTTTTTTCTCTCCATAGAATCCACACCTGGTCTGGTATCGTTGTTGGATGGAGGGCACAGACTGGGATAATACTTCCAGTGATTGAACGCCTTCCATGTCCTGTTGTCAACTTTTTACTTTCTATTGTTGTGGGTATTTTTACATGTGAAATAGAAATACAAGGTTATAATTAAGAACTCAAACAAGACAGGTTCATATCTGTAATGCAGCTCACGGCCGGAATTTTATTCTGGTTTCATCAAACAGGACAATTCACACATTCAGGAAATTATCTGTTAAACAATTAACGAATCACATACCTTTGCGCTGAGCATAATAGGTGATGGACCCTTCTCTGATTCTCTTTCTATTTATACCCGAAATCAAACAATTGCAGTCACAGGACAGGAAACATCTGGACTTTCACAATTCTGGCTGGAGAGTACTTGTCTATTCTCAGAACGATATTTATGAGGACTAATTGATGTTTCCCGCCAAACGTCTAACTTAGAGAGCCAAAAACTTTGCTGGGAAACAAAAAATTAGACTTTCTCATGCTTGATGCTTAACAGCCATGGCCAAATATCACGTTTCAGGCCCAGAATGCTATATTAAATTCGACTTCTACACTATAATATAGAACGTAGCCTACTCTTACATCTGTTCCTTTTGTTCTTTTTGTGACTCTGCTCGGTCTTCTCAGACCTCCAGACGGTCGTGGCAGATGGCCCGTTGTACTGAACCAGGTTCTGGTTCTGCTGGAGATTTCTTCCTGTTAAAGGGGAATTTTTCCTCTCCACTGTCGCTACGTACTTACTCAGTATGAAGAATTACGGTGGCTGGAGTCTGCATCAACGGGGCCCAACCTCAGGTCGAACAGGATTTAATTTAAATGAATTTTCTTGTAAGGTCCATTGGGATGACATCTTTTTTTGAATCGACGCTATATAAATAGAGAAACTGAAACTTCTAATAGACCACAGCGTCCTCCCATAATGAACAATGCTCAGTTTAAGGGAGAGTTCTGCCTACAATCGGTAGATTTCGTTAAACCCTAGCTAACATACAGATGGTATTCACCCGTTGCCTACTGGTGGTGGTCAGAGGGCGCGCTGTGCGGCAGCCTTGCCTCTGTCAGGCCAGCTGTGGCTACAATGTAGCTTGCCATCACCAGTGTATGAATGGGTGAATGACTGAATGTAGTGTAAAGCGTTTTAGGGTCCTAAATAAAGCGCTATACAAATACAGGCCTTTTACCGATTGCAGCGAATCACCTTCTCTATGTTGTGGAGCTACTTTTTTACAGCAGTAAGCACCAGATCGTTCTCTGTGGAGCAGGTTATAGGGTTGTCACCCATCTCCTGCTAAAAAGAGCCCAATGAGGGTGGTGTCTTCAGCTGTACAGGGAGAAGGGGAGTACTCCCTGAAGGGACTATTTATCCCTTTTGGAATGGGAACTCCCTTTGGATCCCCTAATCTGAAGCTCTGACATCTGCGGCTTGATCGCTGATGAACGGACAGACGGATCTCTTAGCTAAAAGGAATTGTTGAAAAGAATATGAACAAGTGCCTCCTGTCGTCCGACAGAGTTCTTGGACAGCGTTCTGGCCATCTACCAGGATCTGCTGGCCGGGAAGAGTCCCAACACCGTCATCGTCCCCACGTCTTCCTCCGTCGAGCAGCTCACCTCTGTGGCCACCGAGGAGAACGACAGGGAGGAGCAGCAGCAGGACGCCGTGGATTCGTCCACGCTGGCTGAGTGTGTGGACGCACTCTGTGACAGGTTCAAGCACAGGTGAACAGTCCGGCTTCCTGTTGTATTACGTCTGATCAGTGCAGGATTTGTCTGCTTCTGTGACCTTTTTTCTGCATTTTTGCGAGCAGCTTCCCCTCCAGGACATGCGTGCGGGAAGTCCTTGAACAAACCGACAAAGTTTCTTACCACAGCTTCCTGATGAGTCTGGCCAAACATGAGAGTATCAATCAAACTATCGGTGGGTTCCACATAAAACTCAATCTTCTTCACTGCTGTTGCTTTGACAAATTTTTCCCCTCAACAGAAGCAACTTTACTTACGAACCAAAAACATTCCAGCTATGTGGACCAGAGCTGGCCTAAGGCACAAGCAAACTAAGCTGCTGCTTAGGACCCCCCTCCCCCTTTATTGAGAATAAAAGTACTATTAATTGTTATTTAACAGATATAATCACAGATAAAATAAAATATTTTAAATGGTTTAAAATGTAATATTTAAAAGAATTGGTAAATTTACTTGGTAAAAGTGTGACAGATACTCCTTATCCTTATAATAATAAACATACGACCCCACCTTAAAATGGCTATAATTAGGGGTGTCCTGATCTCAAAATTGGACTGGGCCGATATTTTCACATTTTTCAGTGATCGAAGATCATCTGTATTAGCTGATGAGTCGCGCCGATCTTTAAGAAAGTACCTCCTAGTTACGTTTGACTGTGATTGTGCAATAATTCCAACCTCTGTAGCATTGCAAACAAGGACTCTTAATTACCATAAATCAGCATAGCATATTAAACACAATTCTAATATGGGTAAACTTCTACAAACAAGCTTAACCACACTTTAAACTGTATAATAAAGGCATAGAAACTCACCTTCTGGCATTTACACACAACAATAAACCCAAATAAAAAAATTCCTCTTAGCTCCTGCAGCGAAAGGGAAAAAAGACAGATGCTAAACCGCACCTGGGCTGCATTCAAATGGCGTCGGAAATCTACGCTGACTTCAGGAGCATAGGATATTTCAGCTTCTAAACACCAATACTGCGGCTTACAAGCTTAGAACAATGTGGGCTTTCCAGTACTATTATTTATTCAAAGTATAAAGTGAATATGATCCCATGACAATGGAGGGCAGCATTGTGCACGCCAGGATATAGCCTGCGGGAAATATTTTTTTTAAAATAATGCTGTATCAAGTAAAAGTGTTTTGCTTTTTACTTTTGTGTGAAATATTAAACTAAAGTTGATCTTTGATTCTCTGCAAGATATTGGTTTTCATGGTTTACAGCCATAATGGTAATGCTTATTAGTCTTGTAAAAAGTTGAGTCACTTGCTAAAAATGTATCTGAGTTTTATAAATTTTAATACTAAAGGCAATATCGGATTGGGACTCGAAATCGGATCAGATTTGAGGTTAAAAGGTCAGATCGGAGGTCTAAAATGCTGATTGGGACATCCCAAGCGATAACTGTCTATTTTAATAGTTCAAATACCAAATAATGTATTAATATGCACAGAGGAGTGTGGAGACCATCTTGGCACTACTGCAGAAACTAAAATCTACAATCTTTCCCATCTGCCCCCTGGAGGGTACAGCCAATTAGCACAAAAGACAATGAATGGCACTCCTGGATTGGTTACTTTGCAACGTTAAAAACTTTGTTACGGACTCAAAGTCCAAATATACGACGGCGTATTAGGGCCATTGTAAACAAAAGAAAAATAACGTACTTCCTTAATAAGTATATTTCCGCCCCAAAAACCTCAATCAATCAAGTCACATATTTTCGAGAAGAAACTCGGAAATTCTCTGATGTCAAAAAGTAGTAAAATTATAAGTAAAAACTCAGAATTTCTGAGATTATGTGCACTTATTTTCCAGAAAAAAAAACTCGGAAATTCTCCATCACAAGAGTTAAAAGACAGAAATATTGAGATGAATTTCAGATATTTTCTAGGGAATAAAGTGTAATTCTCTGATGTGAGAAAGTAGAAAATTTGTGAGAAAAAAACTAAGAAATTTCTATGGTTACAGGCATACATTTTTTCTTACAATTTTCTGACTTTACAATGTCAGAAATATCGATGTTTAGATATTGAAAATGTATGCCTTTAATCATACAAATTTCTTAGTCTTTTCTTGAAAATTTTCTACTTTTCTACATCAGAGAGTTATATTTTTATTCCCTGGAAAATCTAAAAATATATGCCTTTTCAGGAGGCGGGATTATACAGAAACGAGCCGTTTCACTTCGTGGTCCAACATTAACTACAGGATACAAGTTAAATTTGACGACAAATCAACACCAACGGTAACATTTTATCATATATATGTCTATCCCAGAAGTTGAAAACTGTAAAATAGCATGAAATAGTCCCTTTAATTTTAAACAGTTTAAAGCCAGGAACAGCCGTTCCCCGGTGCGTACTATCCGCCATCAGCCATTTGTTATGACTTTGGAAAGGTTGTGCTGTAAACTTAACTTGATTGCTCCTCGGGTTCAATGACAATAAAGGTCATTCATTCATTCATTCATTCATTCGTTCATTCATTCATTCATTTATTAATTCATTTCTTTCTCCTTGAAATCCCAGTCAATACAGTATTTCAGGTACCAAAGCTATATTTTCTTTTGAATTATTTTAGATATAGTATTCCAGGAATAGGCAGGTTTTCCTTGAATGATTTCAGGTTTGAACATAACAGACAAAAACATCCGACTGAGTTTTATTGTCATATATTTACATTTCTTACAGTCTCTCAGTTCAGGCAGTTGGTACTGATAGAGTCATTAATGCAAACGGAACCCCAAAAAAGTATTGAGTGCATAGAAATAAACATACTTATCAGAAACCTAGAGTTTTTGTTTCAAAATGTCAGTTTTTGTTGTTCCTATTTAATATTTTAATATGCTAAGATCCTGATTTGATTTTTAATTTATCTGTAAGCCAGAATAATCAAAGTTACAGGAAAAAAAGGCTTAAATATTGCTCACTGTGTGTTGAATCTGGGGTTTTTCAAAGTTTCCCTTTCTGAAGGAAAAAAAAACAGTACTTTTTCATGATATTCAAATCTTTTTTTTTGCAATATACCTCTTAAATCAAAGTTATCAGCTTAATCTTTATTAAATTAAACAGATATTTACCCTAAAACACAGTAAGATGGTTTTATTTGTTACCATTTCCTATTTTTATCATTATTATTTGTTTATGGGGATGCAACGATACCGCTTTCTTCAAACAGATATGAAACCAGTACTTGGATCTGAGTACTTGCCGATACCGAATGCCAGTGCTGATATTTCTGATGCAATGAATTGGTAGTTGTTGTTTTTTTTCTCTGCTTATTACAAATATTAATGGTGAATTAGCAAACAATATTAATAAAAATGACCACAAAACTAACTTTTCAAGTGAGAATAAAAATTCTGTGAAATTATTGCCGTTTCCACTATTTAGGTATTGGTTCATGGTATCGGTTAACTAACCGATACGAGTACATCGGAACGGTATTGGACCTGATATCGGTATCAGTGCATGCCTACTTACGGATACATGTAAACTCAGTTTATTTTTCTGAACTGGTTCAGGAGCGTTGCCCAGTAAGGACGAGCTGCTCATTGACCCAGAAATGGACCAGGAACTCGACAAATTGTGAGAGCAAACACACAAAACACTTTTTTATAAATTTAGCCTGTAATCACTGGGTTTTATTAAAGAAGTCACGCTAACATAATTTAGTTTGATTAGCACATCAGAAAATAATCATCAGAAAACAGAAAAACAAACCATCCTCATTAGACAGGATTTTTCGTTAATTTGGCTTTAATTTAAAATAAAATTGAAACATCTCTGATATGGAGGAACACCTCTGCAAAAATTGACAATAAATAAATACATGTGGGAATAAATAAATCTTTAAATAAATAAATGTGAAATCAAATATTTTTTCCGAATGTATTTCCAAATTAATTTATTTTCAATTGTATTTACCTATTTATTTACTTCCACATTTATCTATTTATTGTCAATTATGGCAGAGATGGTCCTCCATACTCTCAAAATGAAATGTTTTAAATACCCACCACTCATTTAGTGGGATGCAGTTTTGAATGTTGCCTTTCCGTCTGAATAAATCCAGAATCGCTCAGATCTCTGTGAGTCCCGGCAGCAACAGCAGTGGCAGCGCCGTGGGGGGGTTGAAAGAGGTGCAGAGGAGGGCGTCCCCGCGCAGGAACATCCACCACCGGAGGAAGATGGAGGTGGAGAGCGACGGCTCCACAGAGGAGACGGACTCCTCTGAAAACTGAAGTGGGACCTGCTGGTTGATCCAGATTTGACATGTTTCCCTACATACAGTGTTTACTTTTTATTTATCAGCAAGTTAACAGGTTAATTCTAATAAAAATACTAAATTTGATTGTGCAGTTTAAACAAGCATGACTGGTTTATATACTTTATTTTCATTTTAAAGGCCAACAAAAAAAAGTTCATTGTTTTTATGTGTCTGGCTCTGTTAAAGTTCCTTATTCAGCACCTCTTGTCAGTGTGTGATATAGACTTTTTTTGTCATCTCGAATGGAAATTGAAAGTTTTTTTCTTTGACCTTTGGTTTTTAACTAAGTCCAGCTCTTGTAGCTGACAATTTTCATAGAAATTTCACTTAGCTTTTAGCTTAGCATAGTTTTAGATTAGCTTAGTGGAATATAGTTTAGTTTAGCTTAGGTTAGCTTCACTTAATGATCTTTTGATTAACATAGTTTGGCTAAGACAATTTTAAACTAGTTTAATCACTTTTAAGATGTGCTTACCGGTAATTTAAATAATTTAGCTTAACTGGATTTTTTGTAGTTTCGCTATGCTTGGTTTAGTCGATGCTTGGATCACTTAAATTAGCTCAATTTATTGTATTTTATTTTTGCCTAGATTAGCCTCTCTTGATTTTGCTCAGGCAAATATAGTTTAAGAATTATACCCTAATTTAATTAAGATTGACTTAGTCTAGTTTAACTTTTAGAACTAAGGAAAAAAATTCAAGATCAGTACCTCATTAACATAAACTTTCTCTATGTGATACACAATTCTGTAAAATTAGGAGCAAAAGAAAGTTCTCGTTTTATATATATCATAACATTTATGAATTATTAAAACTAAAATAAGTTGGATATATAAAACCTGTTTTGGTATAACGAGAAAGATTATTGTTTTCTATCTCAAAATGTTTAGCTTCACTTCATTTAGCTGTTTAGTTCAGTTTAAAATGCGTTAGCTTTATTAAGCTTACCTTAGGTTCACCTAATTCAATTCAGTTTAGCTTTATTTAGCCTTGATTGGCCTTTCTTGATTTGTATTTTTATTACCTTGATATTTGCTTTGCTTGGTTCAAATTAAATGAGCTTAATTGATTAATTCTTAAGCTATTTATATTATTTAACATTGAGTATTTCTGACAAACTCCGAAGAAATTTTCAATCAGATCTAATCCTCTCTCTACAAATGTTTCAACTGAATTTGTGTTATGCCAATCTTCTGTCAAATTCAATGTGCTGTCGAGAAATTTACACTGTTTTAAGTTTGAACCATTCAAAATAAGTGGGCAAAAGTACGTCTTTTATCTAAATTGCATCTCATTGAGTGATTTAAGTGTAGCTGTACGTCAGCATGCTACCATGGTCATAATTAAGGACTGGAGTTAGATTTAGAAGTTACCAAGACCCCAGGAAAACTTTTGAAGATTTTCAGAGAGCATAGAGAACTATTTAAAAGATTATTAATAAGCGTGGTTGCCTCTTAAGTCAAATCTGAAGACAAGAACATCTTGATGTTGACAGAAAATCCATCTTTGGTTCTGTAATTTTTGGCCAAACTGCTTTCAGCTGCCATTTGATTGTGGAACTGGCACCTTTTCTTTTGATGTTGAGGTCAGTTTCTTGCAATAATATTGATCAGGTAAAAAAATTTTTAGGTTTGTGTCAGGTGATCTGTACATCTATTTATAGAAAACACAAGCACTATTGACTATTTTTTGGTTCATCTGATATGGTCAATATGACAAGCTTCTCTTTCTTTGATCTGCTTTAGACCTGTATGTTAAAATGAAACATTACCGTATCCCTCACCTGTGAATGGATGTATGACTTCTTATTATGATTGGAGATAACATGATTCGATATGTATACAGTTTTACTCACACCAAATAAAAGCTATAACTGAGATGTTCTAGATTACACTTTTCTTGTATTGATTACAAATTACATCAAGTTGATATGGAGCCAGGTTTTGATTCATTTCAGTGTAATGGAGTTAAACTGTGTGGAATTGTGATAAAAACGTGAGCTGCAACATGGATAACCTTTAAAAGAAAGATGGATGTCCACAGCGCAAGTTCTGGTCCAAAGATAAAGGAGCTGTCTTTGCTTTTGCTTACTTATTTTTTTTTACAGAAAGGATACCTACATTACCGTTCAAAAGTTTGGGGTCACCCAAACAATTTTGTGTTTTCCATGAAAAGTCACACTTATTCACCACCATACGTTGTGAAATGAATAAAAAATAGAGTCAAGACATTGACAAGGTTAGAAATAATGATTTTTATTTGAAATAAGATTGTTTTTACATCAAACTTTGCTTTCATCAAAGAATCCTCCATTTGCAGCAATTACAGCATTGCAGACCTTTGGCATTCTAGCTGTTAATTTGTTGAGGTAATCTGGAGAAATTGCACCCCACGCTTCTAGAAGCAGCTCCCACAATTTGGATTGGTTGGATGGGCACTTCTTGCGTACCATACGGTCAAGCTGCTCCCACAACAGCTCAACGGGGTTCAAATCTGGTGACTGCGCTGGCCACTCCATTACCGATAGAATACCAGCTGCCTGCTTCTTCTCTAAATAGTTCTTGCACAATTTCGAGGTGTGTTTTGGGTCATTGTCCTGTTGTAGGATGAAATTGGCTCCAATCAAGCGCTGTCCACTGGGTATGGCATGGCGTTGCAAAATGGAGTGATAGCCTTCCTTATTCAGAATCCCTTTTACCCTGTACAAATCTCCCACCTTACCAGCACCAAAGCAACCCCAGACCATCACATTACCTCCACCATGCTTAACAGATGGCGTCAGGCATTCTTCCAGCATCTTTTCAGTTGTTCTGCGTCTCACAAACGTTCTTCTTTGTGATCCAAACACCTCAAACTTGGATTCATCCGTCCACAGCACTTTTTTCCAGTCTTCCTCTGTCCAATGTCTGTGTTCTTTTGCCCATCTTAATCTTTTTCTTTTATTGGCCAGTCTCAGATATGGCTTTTTCTTTGCCACTCTGCCCTGAAGCCCAGAATCCCGCAGCCGCCTCTTCACTGTAGATGTTGACACTGGTGTTTTGCGGGTACTATTTAATGAAGATGCCAGTTGGGGACCTGTGAGGCGTCTGTTTCTCAAACTAGAGACTCTAATGTACTTATCTTCTTGCTCAGTTGTGCAACGCGGCCTCCCACTTCTTTTTCTACTCTGGTTAGAGCCTGTTTGTGCTGTCCTCTGAAGGGAGTAGTACACACCGTTGTAGGAAATCTTCAATTTCTTAGCAATTTCTCGCATGGAATAGCCTTCATTTCTAAGAACAAGAATAGACTGTCGAGTTTCAGATGAAAGTTCTCTTTTTCTGGCCATTTTGAGCGTTTAATTGACCCCACAAATGTGATGCTCCAGAAACTCAATCTGCTCAAAGGAAGGTCAGTTTTGTAGCTTCTGTACCGAGCTAAACTGTTTTCAGATGTGTGAACATGATTGCACAAGGGTTTTCTAATCATCAATTAGCCTTCTGAGCCAATGAGCAAACACATTGTACCATTAGAACACTGGAGTGATAGTTGCTGGAAATGGGCCTCTATACACCTATGTAGATATTGCACCAAAAACCAGACATTTGCAGCTAGAATAGTCATTTACCACATTAGCAATGTATAGCGTGTGTTTCTTTAAAGTTAAGACTAGTTTAAAGTTATCTTCATTGAAAAGTATAGTGCTTTTCCTTCAAAAATAAGGACATTTCAATGTGACCCCAAACTTTTGAACGGTAGTGTATATTCATTTATAATTTCTAGGCTTTTCAAACTAACCTTTTTAGAATCCCCAGTCTTTTACATTAATGTTAAAATGTAAAATAAAAATTAGCATGGGCTAATGTAAAATATTGAAATGATAGGCAGATTTTAGCTATGGAAACTGCTGACAGGAATGAGAGGGAAAAGAAAGCAAGGAAGGACACAAAGTAAAAAATGGTGTACAGATAAAAAAAAAAAAAATCAAGGTTTGTACAAGTATATTAGGGAAATGTACATTTCACATCCTGATTTTATAAGGCAGAATACAGAATCGTCTGACATAAGGCCAGAGTGCTATTTTTCAAATGACTAGTGTTACAGGGTGACTGGTCAATAAATACCCTAATAAACAAAGTTCAGAACTAAAAAGCTAATTTTTCTGAAACTTTTAACAACCATTACATCATCATTTTCTTAATCTAAAAAAAAAAATCACATAAATAAACACACCGGTATCTGAGATTTTTTTTGTCATAAACTTTGATTTATTGACAAGGAAACCCAGCTTCAGATTCTGTCTGAGATTCTTCATTTTACAACACTGATAACATGCGGCGTTACACCCAGCCACAGCGTACGGTAATACCTCCTAAACAAACATACATACAGGATTTGAACAGGATATCTCTGTGATGATGATGATGAAGAAGTATGTACAGTGGATGTTCGTGCTGTTAAGAGTCACAGAGCTGGAAAGCAAAGAAAGGACACTTCCTGGAAGAGCAGCTGAAAGTAGTGTGCTTCAGATGGTTGCCGTGGAAACAAAGGAGGACACCTGCTGTTATAGAGAGATTGAAACATTTTTCTGTCATTGCTGAGAAGACTATTCTATTTGGGATCCTTTAAAAGGGTACTGATGAAAAGTTTATTTAGTTTTCTTTGGACATTTGCTGCCTTTCACTAAGTTTTGGATCATGAGGCATAAATTGTTTTCATTAATACAAATATGAATTGTAAACTAGCTTTCTTTGGCCTCTTCTCATATAAAGCTTTAATCAAGACTGTCATATGAACGTTAAAAACAATAAATATAGTTTTATTCTCATTTTTTATCATTAGATAACATTCTTCATGTTTTATTGACATAGGCCTAGTTGATAATAAACTTCTAAAGAGGTTTGATGTATTCATTCGGGGGCTAATGTTTTGCAGGTTTTAAGATGTTTTTAAGCTCCAACAATCCTGACTTAATTCCCATAACAACATATTGTCAAGTCTCTGCAGAAATAGCTTACTCATCAACTAACGGTGCATTCATTAGTAGTTAGAACTCCGAATTCCGACCAACTAAAACGCCCAGGGTTATAATAGCTTTAAAATTTTCATTAGTTTCAGGTTTTATTTAGTTTTGACTTAAGATTTTAAATTCTATTTCAGTTTTGATTTGTTTTTACCATTTGTTAGGTAGTTTAGCTTTGTTATAGTTTTTTGAAAATACTTAGTTTCAATGTAGTTTTTATTCGTTTCAGTTTTAGTCTTTTCATTAAACAAGTTGTGTACTGGGGTAAGACAAAAAAAAAAAAGAAGAAATGCATAACAAAATATCAGAAAATGATCATCTTTTCTTAAAAATGTATTGACATGGGCCAGACAGTGCGCACTAGGCAGTGAGTGACATAGAAATAATTCTTCCATATTTTATGAGACACTTTATGAAACGAGAACTAAGCACATTTTCTCAATAAATTCAGTTTGTTTTAGTTAGTTTTGTGAACACTCATTACAGTTTTTTCGTTTTTACCCAGAAAGTGTGAGATCTGGTGCGTTCCATTTATAGTCGGAAATTCCAACTTTACGAATGGGAAAAATGAACTGGAACACCCCCGAAGTCTAAAAGAATTCCTTGCTACAATTTTGACTTAATGTGGCCACTCATTGCATCAACAATAATAAATTGTGGTGGAAAAATGTTTAGTTTACACACAAACTTTGCGTCTAAGATTGCGTCTAAAATAAGCATTACAGTTTACAACTCTGAACTTTACAAAATAAAATCGGTTTTTGCACATAGAAAATAGAACTTATAATGATGTTTATACAAGGTACTACAAACAATAGAAACCTGGGTCTCAAGACATTGGAATGTTAACTTATCCAACTGTGTTAACTGGAACGTTGTCTACTCGGCTGTAATATCAAACCCAGCTCAGAGTTCTGAGGTAAATTTGGTGCGTTCTATTTGCAGTCGGAATTTGGAAATTCTCACTTCAGAGTGGGAAAAATCAACCGGAACGCCCTCCAAACTTTGACTTCCCACTCGGAAAGTTTGAGGCTGCATCCGAATACCTCTACTGCTCTTGCTACGTAGTAGGCAAAAGGGAATGTGCAAGCAACGTAGTAGATACAAATCTCCATTATGGATTGGAGTGGAAAACACAAAGTTCCCAGATGTGTACTACAGCCACAGTAAGTAGTAAGTAGCCGGTGGACGCCATGCTTTCCCACAATGCAGCGGAAGCCCCGAAATCGTAGAAGAACAATCTAGCTAAAAATGGCTACAGATGAACTGTCAACCATTGACAACACCGCAATTTCGGCATATAGATGCACGTGTAGTGATGGTACTGATTACTGTAATTCTTTTTTGACAACTGATTAAACATGTATGTTGATAAGTCATACCAGACAAAATAACCGCTAGTGGCTGGCGGGATATTAAGTAACGTAAACATCCGGGTCAACAGAACGGTCATACGGGTCAAAGGACATGCAAAATGGTGGAGCAGTACGTCCCATTTCATGCCTACTATTTGCTCGTTCACAGCACAGTATTTAGTACATCAACGGGCGAGTAGTATTCACTATTTACTACGTAGCAAGTACTAAATACTATGGATTCGGATGCAGGGTGAGATTTTGGGTGTTTCTCAATGTCAAGGCGCCTGGGTATATGTCGGTTAAATAAAAAGAATATATATATAACTGCTTTAGATCTAAAAAAAGATAATAACAAGAAAATGAAACAAAACAAACATTTAAGCCCGATAGCTCAAGTTGCTTGACTTGCGTTTAAACTAGAAATTTACCCCCGAAGTAGCTGCTGCCGGCTGTTACCGCGCTGTTTTCTAGGACATTTGTAACAGAGAGAAGGCATCAAGGCACCTCTGATGTATCCTTGGTCAGTTAGCTAAACGGCAGACAAACAGAGGACAGATACCTCGGTAGCACATGAACATTGGGATGAGCCTTGGCGGTCCCTGATTACGTATCTCCTAGGCAACCGGGTCGGGACCAAGACATCAAGGCGAGGTTCCTTGGCATTGAGAAACACCCTTTGTATTTGCTCCAGCTAGCAGCTCCTCACACAGGTTTACCCACAGCTGACCTAACTTCTGATCCCTTCAGACATTATACACCGTTTCCAGAGCAACCACCTCAAACACGACTAGTCGCACCGAGCCATAGGACCACTCATCTGAGCACGAGCCGCTGTTTTGATGCTGACTTTTTCAGGTTCGGATCAGTGTCTCTGACGTGGGTTGGTTAGTGCAGAAAGAGGCACTGGTTATCAAACATCTAAGTAAAAACATTTTGGTGCTTCACGTTCTCAGGCTTTATCTGCTTAAACCTCGATAGTTTTATACTAAAGTTTGTTAAAGCTGCGATGACTGATGTGGCCACCTTAGGGCAGCAAAACGAACTTTCCCTGCAGGGGGGCATGTTGATTATAGGTTCTGAGTTCCTGGTTTGTGGTGCAGGTCCAGAATTTTTCTGGTGTAAAAGCAGAAAAAGGAATTATCACAACAACAAAAAAAGCTGTATGATTTAAATGAAGAACAAAAAATACAACAACTCATCACCTTGAAGTGGAGAACTATTTGAGGAATTTGTGAGGATGAGCTGTCAGCTTTCATGCACAAGCAGGAGCCAGACTCACTTTGCACCTCAAATGGGGACATTTTGGTTTTATCAAGTTGAAACAGCCCTTTAAATGCATCTGCAAAAACTAGGATGCAAAGTTAAAAACTCAAAGTTATATATATATAATTAGACTATTTGTTGCCATATCCATTTTCTGAAGAAAAAAAACTTGCATCTATTTTTCTGCTTTAGGAGAAACACTTTCGTCCCAGATTTGAGCAGATAAAGCAGAACAAACGTCAGCTGGAAGTGATGTGAACACATAACTGAACACCATCCACTTTTTCTCTCTCACACACACACTCAGATTGCACGGTGTCATTTCGGCCTCGACTCTATTGCCCGGCTGCAGGAACCCTGCCTGAAGGTTTTGAGTCACGTTTGGAAGCAAAATGAAAGCAGCAAACATAAGAAATTAGGCACCTTCACCATTAAAACAGCAGATTATCGTGGCCAACAGTTTTTTTGTTTTTTGTGGGGGGGGGGGTCTTGGGAAACGTCAGTGTGTCCAAAGAAACGGGCGGGTCCAGGTTCTGTGATCAGATGAAGGCCTCCTTCATTATGGAGCGTTCAAAAAACAGAAATCTTCACTGTTGATTCATCTTTCGGCTTCAGACCCAAAAAAACACTAAATTTATTTAATGCTAGAATTCTATTTAATGTTATTAAAATCATGAATACAGCTGTTTAAGGAAAATCTCACAAATCTGACAATATACTGATTTGATTTCATGCAAAATTTTAAATATATACCTTTGTCAAAGATGAGATAAAATATGAAATTAATTCCAATGCTTTATTTTTATCCAAGTTTTGTTATTAGATTCAATAAAACAGCATTAGTGGGTGTGTTAACTTTCTGTTGTAGTTTATAGCTGGAGGAGGAATCGGAGACCTTCTCAGATGTTCGTGCTTTCCGGATTGGGATTTCAGATCATGCGGTCACGTTCGGAATGTTTCTGCAGCGACATAATTTTTTTTTTTCTCTGCTGATCGCGCACTTTCTGCAGATTCCTTTCTCTGTCCCTTCCCCTGATTGTTTTTGGAAAAGTTCAACCAAGAGCGAGCATGAGTTCTGTGAGGTGCCAACATCCAGTGTTGCATCTCAAGTCTGTCCAAAAACGTTGCCAAATAGGATGGGACCAAAATGTAATCTCTAGATTTTCCATCGTTCAGTAGCACCTTCCTACAAAACTAAAGAACGGATGATGCTGCTCAAAGATCAGAATATTTACATTTTGGACCTCTGATCAGAAAACTCTACTGAATAAGAACTGAAAAAGAAAAAAAAAATGCAGATAAGATGTCTGATTTCAAAAAACTGAATCAATCACATCTTGATGAAATTATTAAACAACTAAACTCCTCTTCTTGCTGCCTCGATGTCTTACCCGCAGTTTTTTTAAAGAAAGTTCTCCCTGTCATTAAGTCAGTTCTGACGCAAATAGTTAACCCATCCCTCCAGTCAGGTGTCTTCCCCCAGGCCCTCAAAACAGCAGTTATCAAACCCCTATTAAAGAAAAACAACCTAGACAACACCTTGATGCAGAATTATAGGCCAATCTCTAATCTCCCATTCATCAGTAAGATTATTGAAAAAGCTGTATCTCAACAGTTGAACACATTCCTGATAATTAACAACTCCTTAGATCATTTTCAATCTGGTTTTCGTGCTCAGCACAGCACTGAGACTGCCCTCGTCAAAGTTTTCAATGACATCCGCATAAATTCAGACAGCGGTAAAACTACAGTAGTGGTTCTGTTGGACCTCAGTGCACCGTTTGACACCATTGATCATACAATATTACTGGAACGACTGGAGAGCTGGGTCGGACTCACTGGTACAGCTCTTCAATGGTTCAAATCTTACCTCAAAAATAGGAATTTCTTTGTGTCCATCGGAAATTTCTCATCAGAACAAACAGAAATTACATGTGGGGTCCCCCAGGGCTCCATCCTGGGCCCCCCTCCTGTTCAATATTTATATGCTCCCACTAACCAAGATTATAGCAGCCAATCAGATAAGTTACCATAACTATGCAGACGATACACAGCTATACATTACATTATCACCAGGTGACTTTGATTCTATCCAGACCTTAAATGAATGCATTGAACAAATCAATGACTAGATGTCCCGTAACTTTCTCCAGCTAAACAGACACAAAACATAAGTAATTATTTTTGGACCTAAGGAGGAACGATCCAAAGTCAGCACACAGCTTCAGCTAATACAACTAAAAACTACTCATCAGGCTCGTAATGTAGTGGTAATAATGGACTCAGACCTGAACCTCCAGGGTCACATAAAGGCAATAACAAGGTCAGCTTTCTATCACCTGAGGAACATTTCTAGGATTAAAGGACTGATGTCACAGAAGGACCGTGAAAAACTGATCCATGTGTTTATCTTTAGTCGGATCGATTACTGAAACAGCGTCCTCACAGGTCTACCTAAAAAATCAATCAGAAAGTTGCAGCTGCTCCAGAACGCTGCTGCTCGTGTTCTCACTAGAACCAGGAAAGTAGAACACATCACCCCAGTTCTAAAGTCCTTACACTGGCTCCCTGTAGCTCAGAGAATAGACTTTAAAATACTCCTACTTGTTTATAAATCATTGAACGGTTTAGCACCAAAGTAAATTGAAGATATGATGTCACTATATCAACCCAGCAGACCACTCAGGTCCTCCAACTCTAGCCTACTAATCGTCCCTAGAATCAGCACTAAACAGGGAGAGGCAGATTTCAGCTTCTATGCTCCACAAATGTGGAATAAACTTCCAGACAAATGCAAAAACGCTGAATCGCTAGGCTCTTTTAAATCAAAGATAAAAACTCTACTATTCAGAGCTGCATTTGAATCTTAAATTGCGCTTTCTGATCACTTTTTGTCTTGTTTACCCGATTGTGTTTTATCTGTTTTAATCTGTTTTTATTGCACACATTTGTTCCTTAAATTATTTCTTATTGTTGTGGTTTAATTTCTATTCTTACTTTTTTATTTATTTTTTAAGTGATTGTGTATTAATTACATAAATTTGTTCTTTACATTATCTTTTCCTATTGATTGATTACTGTTAAACTTATGTTTTGTTTGTAATCATGGTTTCATTATCACTGAGTCATGTAAAGCACCTTGAATTGCCTTGCGTTGAAAGTGTGCTATACAGATAAAATTGCCTTGCCTTGCCTTGCCTTACTGAGAACCTGGAGTAATGTTTCAAAAAGAAAGTGGAGTAGCAGAAGACAAAAAATCTCAGATCAAGTTCCAGCGCTGGGAAGACAAGAAGAGGTCACCGCCAGGCAGATCTGGGTCTAGGAGTTGATATCCAAAATGTCCAAAAGTTTTCACACCCAGCATAAATCAGATGGATTTGACTCTACTTTAATTTACGATTCTCCGACAATATTTTCCCCCTTACAGATTTCTTAACTTTGTAACAAATAGTAAATCATATTTACAAAGACAAGAAAAGATATCCAATCCAACCTGATCATAAGTGCAAAAGCAATCATCTGCCTTGTTAAATCAATTAAATGTTGTTAACTATTTTATTTCCCGGCATGATGAATGGGTATAGACAAGTTCACGTCCCCGTACCCAGGATCGGTTACTAACAGGACTGTATAATCAAGAAATATGTTAAATAGAACCTTGCTGAACCCCTGATCTTGAGAAAATCAAGAACAGATGAGAGAAACTTACGTCTATCCGCATGGAAAGGGTTCCAAAGCCACTCCTAAGGTGCTGGTCATAAAATTAGAATATCACGCAAAGGTTTATTTCAGTAATTCCACTCAAAAACGTTAAACTTACATAATTGGTATATTAATGTAGGCCAAAGTTGGCTAACATTTCAAATTTTTTTTTGATATTATAACTTTCTGAGATACTGAATTCGGGACTTTCATTAGTTGTTAGTTATGATCATCAAAATTGTAAGAAAAGAACATTTGAAATATTTCAGTCTGTGTGTAGTGAATTAGTCTAATTTACACGTTTCACTTTTTTAAGTGAATTACTGAATAATGATATTCTAAGGTTATGACCAGCACCTGTACTCGAAGAGGGCATCGACTCGTCCAGAGGATCTCAGAGAACCCAGAGCAACATCTAAACCACTGCAGACCTCAGTTAAGGTCAGAGTTCATTATTCAAAATCAACTAAAAGGGAGTCCATGGGGGAAACCCACAGCCAGAACCATTGTGGACCTAAAGGAACATAAAGGCCCATCTCACATTTGCCAAAAGAAACCTGGTCTTAATGATCTAAAAGCAGGGCCTGCCAAAAGTCTTATTGGGCCTTAAGCACATGCCCTTTCTGTTGAGAACACTACCCACATTCACAGCGTTTTAATCAAGATTTGGTCTAATCTGGGAAAGTGGGCAGAGTTTATTTGGCTGATCCTAAAAATTTGTCCGAGATAATTGTTAATATTAGCTGAGACGATCTGAAGCTCAAACAAAAGAGAAAGGTTAAACTAAAGTATCAGATTTTAACAAGGGTAGGAACACAATAATAAAATCATGAATAATATAATGTCATTTTGAATTTTAATTTAATTTTTAAATATATTTAGAAAAAAAGTCTACATTTTAAATTGACTTCAATATTTTTTAAATGTTTTTCTTTTTAAAATAAAAATAGAACTTTAATTTTTTTTAAATTAACAAAATAATTAGTTACAAAGAAACTCGCCTAGTTACAACACAAAAAATATAAACAATTGTAACATTTTAAATAATATACACTGAAAATAAACTATATCAAATGAAGTAATATTCACATTTTCATAAATTTTAACATCTGCAGTTTCTGTTCAATTTCAGTTTTGGTGGCCCGGATGGGTTTAGGGATGGGGGGCCTTAAACAAACACTTAGTTCACCCATGCCTTGGGTGTCTGTCTAAAAGACTTCCTGTTGACCTATAAAACCAAGGTTTCCTGTTATACTGTGTACATAATTCACTTTACATTTCAGAAGAAGAAATATCCTGCAGTGAAACATGGTGGTGGCAGTGTGATAGTTTGGGATGGCTTTGATGTATGAGGCCAATATATGTATACATCAGTCGATCATCTTAACCACAGGAGGACAATAGACACAAGCAACTTCTCAACAGCTCAAACAAACAAAATTAAGGGTTTGGAGTGGCCTAGTCAAAGTTTGGACTTTAACTCAGGTTGAGATGCCGTGGTATTACCTTACAAAGGGTGCTCAAAGTGGAATACTCTCTACTGTGGCTGAAATATAGTCATTGTAAATCTAAATAACTTATATAAAATATTATTTTGCTGTTATTTAATCTGTCAAAAACATAAACCAACATTTGTGTCACTGCAGAAACTTTTGTCACGGACTGGCTTTGCTTTGTTTGATTTCAGGTTTATTTATCGGCCTTCAAGCTGCACCAGACTTGGACTGAAAAGAGTTTTGTTTTTTGGAGGGGGGTGGGGGCTTTTATATTTTACTGTCTCAGTTCTCTTCCAACCTTTACCGATGTCTGGCGCCACCTAGAGGTCTTTCTAAGTATTTCCGCTGTTGCCTTGTCTTTTTTTAGCCATTGTGGACGCCTGTTGGGTAAAATATCTAAGCATGGGTACATTTAAATAATTTATGTTAATAAATGCATGAATATAAAGTGATTGTTGGGAACGTTTTAGCGTGCTCAGTAGTTATGGTCCTGTCCATCTTTGATGGGCTTCACCTGGAAACACGGCGGACAACGTGGACCTCGCTGTCTCTTTTGATGCAGTCAAAACTCGGAGTGACCCACCATGCAGAGAGGGTATTCTCGTGGTCCTGTCCGGGTGTAAGACCGGGCTTACATGCACATAGTGAGTCTTCAGTCTGTGGTGGACACAGAAGACGAGGACGAGGGTTCATTCGATGAAGATGTCCTCAGTGGGACAGGAGTATCCAATCTGCTGCTTGTAGTTCTGCTGGAACGCCCTCCTGAGATAAGATAAGATAAGATGGATGGGTGGATGGATGATAGATAGATAGATAGATAGATAGATAGATAGATAGATAGATAGATAGATAGATAGATAGATAGATAGATAGATAGATAGATAGATAGATAGACTTGTAGTAATTCATCCTCCAGTGCATCCATCCATCCATCCAACCAACTGTGTATCTATCCATCCAACCTTTTATCATCCATCCATCTATTGATCCAACTGTTCATCCATCCATCCAACCGTTTAGCCATCCATCCAACCTTTTATCCATCGATCGATCCATCCATCCATCAGTCCATCCATCCATCCATCCATCCTTCCATCCATCCATCCATCATTTATCCATCCATGCATCCAACTGTGTATCCATCCATCCAATCGTTTATCATCCATCCATCTATTCATCCAACTGTTCATCCATCCATCCATCCATCCATCCGTCCATCCGTCCAACCATCCAACCATTTATCCATCCATCCATGCATCATTTATCCATCCATCTATCTGGTCATTCATCCATCCAACCGTTTATCATCCATCCATCTATTCATCCAACCGTTCATCCAGCCATCCAACCGTTTATCCAACGTCCATCTATCCATCCAACCGTCTATCCATCCAACCGTTTATCCATCCATCAGCTTGAGACTCGCTTTTGCAGTGAAATTGGTCCTTTTTTTAAATTTTCTAAAGTTATTTTGTTACTTTTCAGAGCCACTGTAACATCAGCATAAGATATGGAAGTGATTGAAATCGATTAAATAAAAATTGACAAACCACACAACCCACCATAAACAGAAGAAAAAAAAAAGTGTAAAAAGTGACATTTTCCTTGATATTTCTTTTTCAACCTCTAGCCTCAGGATCATTAGAACCAAACACCTGACTGAAAGAAACTCCAACCCGTTTCTGTAAATATGATTGTAGAAAACAGCTGGCTTCTCACCGAACAGACTCCGCCAGAGGATGTAAGCTGGTGTCTGACACCAACACATGGCAGGCGAAGCGCTGCTGGTCCGGGTGTTTGGTGATGAATCCAAAGTACCTGCAGGAAAATCAAAATACGAACATTTACTACTGGTTCTAGGAAGGAAAACTCCAAAGACTCAGTGACTCTGTTGAACTTACCTGCTGTGTTTGGGATGGCAGCCACAGAATGAGATGTTCTTCAGCTGGAAGAAATGGAAACACTGGTCTCCCTGATAGACACACAGAGACACACACACATATTCATATTCAAAACTCCGTTTTTCACCCTCCTGTGCACAATAATCAGTTTTTTTGTTGTTTTCCTAGTTCCATCGTTGATCGCTCCATGCAGTCTAGCAGATGGAATAAAAAGAAACGACTCATCGGACGTACCCGATGAGCAGAGTGGCACTGGTCCTGAACGATCATCTTCACACCCTTCACGCTGACCTCTAGCACACAGGCCGACGGCAGATGACCGGCTGACCGCCTGTTACACACTACCTGTGAGAACACACAGCCAGGCAATCAGTAAAAAAACACACAGATCTGCAGCAGCTTCACATTCAACACAGGAGTAAAGTAATGATTGTTTTGTACCTTTTGCATCGCTGCACACAGGACATCATTGCCCATGTGGATAGGGACCTGAACCGAGCCCAGAAACCGCACCACAAACTGCTCCGTCCAGCAGTCGTCCCAGACTGAAAGAAAAATAGACACGTATGAAAAGAAACGTAATAGAAATGCATAAAGCTACTGAAATAACAGGTTTATCTAACTTTTTATTAATCATACTATTGTATTATGTTATTTGTCATTGTTATTGGTTCTTATGGTAAAGCTGGTGGTTTTACACCAGATATAACAAAACGCACAACTTGCTAAATGTTCCACCTTCTAGTTTTTTTTTTTTTTTTTTTGGTTCATTTTGGTCAGCACAGGTTGAGGATTTGGGACTTCAGTCTCTCTTTTTCATTTAATCATATTATCTGACCTCAACTAGGCAAATGACGCATGATGTAGTTTTCGGTTCGTCTATGACCTCCTAGACTAGTCATTGATGCACTTGTCGAGTAATTTTGGAGGAGCTGCCACTCCTGGGAAGGTTCTCCAGCGTTCCATGTAGGAAATTGATATGGCAAGATTCCATATAGATTGAGATGAGGATAAGGATGATTCAGTCTCCGTTGGAGTTTTTTAGATTTTTATTAGGACCTGAACAGAAACCCATCTCTTGGGTAATTGCTCTCTGCCCATCTAGACCGGAGTGCGTCTGACCCTGTATTCCTGTCCTGCTTGCTACTGCTGCTATGTGAGAGTGTTATGTCAGCATTGTTTAGACAAAATTAAAAATAACAGCTGCGTCATTCAACAACATCATATAGGCAAGATGTCCAGGACATTTCACAAGAATGTTCATGACTCTGCAACATTCTAGAATATTCCTCTGCTGCTCTTACTAATAACTAGTAATCACTGAAAGGAACTTATGTTGAAATAATTCTTCCACTACAGGATGTACCGATACTGGTATTGGGCTGATACCTTTCTTATGTACATTACTTGTATCAGTATCAGTATCAGTTTGTTAACTGACACCGTGATTTGGTTTTTAAATGTGGAAAATGCTAACATGTCACAGAAAAGGTTTATTTTACACTTGAAATTATAGTTTTTTAAAGTTTTATTAATATTTTATTTATTATCTTATTCACCATTAATTGTTGTAACAAGCAGAGAAGAAAATAAAACCAGTTCATTACATATTTTTTGTGGTAGAAGTATCGGCATTGGTACTCGGAGTTGTTAAGTACTCAGAGTAAGATTTGAGCTTAACCCGAATACAGTATTTGGAAAGGCACAATTTACATGTTTCTTTACAAATACTAATTTTAAACAAATACTTTAAGAAATATTTGCATTCGGGAACAAGAAAAACTGCTGATGGGACCACAATGCTTGCCCCCTAGATGAGTGGGTGAGTGACGTTCAGAGGGGGAGGTAAAAGAGGTGACTGACAAAGCTGCTCAAACTTAGCTGCACAAATATTTTTTCTTGAATAGACTTTTGTGCCTTAACTGTGATCCGGAGGCAGTTTAAGTCATCAGTATAACTCGGGAAGCGGAGTTTGATCGGGAGATTATTCCATTATGCTGCTTTGCCTTGCCATCACCACCAATCATCTTTATATGTAACAAAAACAAATAAATCTGGAGAACTTGGAGGACTTTAGATACTGTCTATTGGCTTTTATGGAGACTTGGTGAACCACTCTTTGCTGCAAATGTACAACAGTCTGTCTGTATTTCCAGCTGTATTAAACTTTATAGGTGTTGCTCTCATTGTAGCTGCAGGAGATTTAGTTGATGAGCTGTTTTCATGTAGCCATTATCCGCCATTATCCGCCTGAACCTATGTTCTCTTACTCACTTTCAAGAGTGGCTAAGAGAAATCAGCATGTGTGACTTTACATTTACACCATAAGGAAATGGGAAGTCCTGATTTGCTAATTAAAATTCAAAGAAATACATGTGTATCTGTATCAGAAGGCTGTTGCAGAGTACCGTGGCTCCCATCTTTGGGCACCCTGACGGCGTAGAAGGCCGGGAAGATGCCAGTGGCCCCGGTCCTCATGTTGTAGCCCTGACACCACAGATCCTCGCTCTGCTTCAGCATCAGGACCGGGTCGTCTGTTTCCAGCTGCAGCTCGTCCGCGTGGCGGGGGACAAACCTGTGGACAGAAAGCGAGTCAGGACGGATGTCGCCCTGGCGGTGATGGCGCTCTTTGTGTGTGAGTGTGTGTGTGTGTGTGTGTGTGTGTGCTGACCTGTAGACGGCCCGGTGGCTCTGCTGCCTCTCCACGCCGTCCAAAACACACGAAAACACACCAAATGAGCCAGCACCTGAGGAACACATAACGAGCATTACCCATCATCACTGTCAATTTGGGTAACTTTATAGGGCTACAGCAATATACAGTAAAATTAAGCAGTTTTACAGGGTGCTTTCAGGGTTCTCCTGGGGGTAATTACGGGGCAACTAAAGGGTACATATGGCTTATTTCTTCACTGTTTAAAATCTTAAAATGATTGATCTTTTATTATTGTGCCTCAGAACTACAGTATAAAATCACAGCACTCATCACAATATTAGTGTCTGAAAGCAAAACCACGAAAGGCTCTTTGCAATATGCAATATTAAAAAGCCTATCAAATTTCAGGTATCTCGCATTTAAAACTCTCCTCTCCAGGACTCTTTGTCCACTTAGATGAATTTTCACAGTCATCCAGCAGGACGTTTAAACCGAACATACAAAACATTTAGAACACTAGAAAATACGCGCTATAGAGGGTTTAAACTGGGATAACTGAAACAACACGGAGAACATTTAACCCATCAGAACTATACAGCCCTCTCCCCGGCTTCAGATTACAAGTAAAAGTCTAGCATTTCTGTCTTTGTTGTATTTGTATCTTGTTTTATATGGCTTTCGGAGTTAAACACATACACCTGGTGTATTTCAGGTAAACCCACCTGTGGAGCTGTATGGGCTGCTGGCATTGGCAGAGAACAGGTTGAGGAACTTTCTGCTTCTGGGACCTCTTCCTCCGTTAGATTCATCGTCCTCTGACGTTGTGGCAGACGATACCTTGGACTGCTTGCAGACCCTCGTAACTGCAACTACCTCCCTCCTTCTCTTTACTTCCTCTTCCCTCCTCCTCTTTAAATCCTCCTCCTTCCTCCTCTTTTCCTTCTCCTCCTCTTTTCTCCTCCTCTCCTCCTCTTTTCTTTGTTTCTCCTCTTCTTTCCTCCTCTCTTGAAACAAAATAAACAAGGAATTGAAAGCATAGTGTTAGTCTTTTAAAAAAAAAAAAATTTAATTCTGGTGCTTCACAGTAGTTTTTGTTCGGTCTTCCTTTTGTTTCTGAAATTTTGTAAGGGATTCCTTAATTACTTCTATGCAGATTATACTTTTTATTTTTTATTTTTGAAGGAGCAGATCAAGTGATGTTTCTTTAGTTACAGTTTTTCTGAATTGCTGAAACGTTGAACTCTATTCTCTAATCCAAATTGTCAATGGCCTAAAGCTTTTTTTTTGATCAAACGATAATTTGGACAAATCTTAAATACTGTTCAGCAACGTAGACAACATTTGCTAAACTAATCCACTCTTTTTCTGAAAAAAAACCCTAAAGATATTCTCAGTCGCTAAACACATTTCACTCTTGTTTAGCTAAACTGTAAAAACGGGCAACAGCTTGTGAACGTAATTAACACACGGCAGTGATGTCATCAGACCAATCGGGCAGGATAAAAGTCAGTCAATCTGTGAATAGCAGTTAGAATCTTTTCATTTTGATGATTTTATTTTTAAATTTTTTGTTATCTACATTGAGCACTTCATATCCATCTCATCACTGTATTTTTTTTATTGTTGTTAAATACTCTTAAAATATTTTTAATGTAAGCTGACCTGGATGCTTGGTCTTTTTACTTTTTTTTTACATTTTTATTTATTTTACGTGTCCTTTTGGCTGTATGGCAATCAGAACTGGTGTCGGAGTACCGAGCAGCAGCCCAACACATTTACTTTCACAAGTGGAGCATTACAGCTTTTGCAAGAACTTCCCTTGGTATATATGTGTGTGTCAGAAATCGTCATTAAAAATTGCTGTGTTTTTTGTTTTGTTTTTTCTTCTTGAGATTATGGACACGGAGAGAGAAAATAAAGGGGAAAAAAATAAAGAAAATGAAGAGGGAGTGTTAACTTAAATTAAAAGAAAGCATTGTAGTTTGCTCCTACACCTGCAGGATGGCAGAGAGAGAAAAAAAATTATAAAACAAACCAAACAATGCGGACTGATATCTCCACAACCCACTAATATATATGTAAATACCACAACAGCTACAAGCTGTGACTACAATGATTTGATGTAATCTAATCAAAGAGCTACCGTTCTGTGGTCCATAGATTTTATCCGCTGTGTGTATGAGGTGAACACATTGTTTGGTTTGGAACGCATAAAGACTGATTTTAAAGTTCTATTTTGACTGAGGAGTGGTTTGGTGAATGTAGTTAGGATTTTTAGTTTTGAGAAAATTCGTGTAGGTTGCAAAAAATGTTTTAGCAATTCCAAAAAAAACAAAGAACTGTAAAATGATCTGGGTTTGGCGATTTGCTGCTGAGAAACTGCTCGGATCAACTCTGAAACAAACAGTTTCAGTGTTTTATTACATCTATATCTTTTATAATCTCACACTCAGGCTACGTCCACACTAAGCCGATAAGGTTATACGGGGAGTTAGACGCCTAATGTTCTCCACTCAACACGAGCATTTATGCCCCGTTTAAGGGACCATGATTGCGCAATCCCATACCGACCTGTGCTAATACTGGGCATGCGCAAAAAGACGCACGAAACACGCGTATAATCTACGTGACGCCAGCGCCTACATAATATATACAAGAAGCTCTACAGCACAGTACATATCTGCTTGTCCCGTTAACCGAAGAGAACAATAGCTGCTCAGAAGAAGAGAGAGTTTTTGGTGTGGACAGAAGACGAGATCGATTTATTACTCTTCGCTGTTGTCTTTGTCTGTAGTGTCGTATTGTTATTGACGCAGCATTCATTGACGCCACTTCCTTTCATTATCCGGGGAAGCTGTCCACACTAGCTCGTTTAGCCGTTGAGTTAAGATTTACACGGCTTTTTCACCCGGCTAATAGTTATCCGGCCACAGACCTTGAACGACGCCAGGTTAGTGTGGACGTGGCCTCAGAGGTGAAATACTCCCACCAGCATTGTTTCTGCTTGGAAATAAGAAGGAGTTAAACCCAAACAAAGGATTATTCTAATACACTGGAATCAAATTTTAGTTGCTCTTTTTAAAATTCTGTAAAATTTTAGAATTAGAAGCTGCTAACTCTTGGGTTTTTTATAGCAAAAGATGCAAAATTTTCCATTAATTTTGGATATTGAATCCAGGATTGTATGAATTTTACATATGTCCTTTGTTTTTTACCTAACTTCCTGGCTTCCTCGCTCTTCCTCCTCTCCTCCTCATACTCAGGATCTTCCTCCTCATTGGCTGACTGGTAGACGGTCTCTGCGTCGCTGTCCTCGTATCCATGTAGGCAGTCCTTCAGCTTGACCAGCTCCAGCTGAGCGTGTTCGTCCACCACCAATGTGTATTTAACGGCGTCATAATTCAACCCGGCTGCAGCCTCGCTCTTTCGTTGGGTTTGTTCCAACTCTATGTCCACTACATCCTCAGCTTTGTCCCTCCCCGTGCCTGCCTCTATGGGGACACCGTCAGTCTTGGGTTTGTCCTTCAGGACGGGCGCACAGGGAGTCGGATCTCCTTCCACGTCTTCTTCGCGGATGTCCGGGTTGGTTCTGCAGGACAGAGATGGATGCAGAGGTCCTGGAGGGGGCCCCTCTGTATCTGAGCTCAGAGACATCCTGTTGGACCCCCCCTCGCTACTGGACAGAGCAGCAGGGGGGTTCTCCTGGGTTCTGTCATGGTTTTGGCCTGGAAAAAAAAGAGTTCAACTAAGGAAACACTTTTGAAATGAATAGGCTGCAAACATCTTTGGAGTTTACGCTTAAATCAAACCGAGAGCTACATGGAGGACATCATAGAAACTTGGAAGAAAGGTTTCCTGGTTTGTCACCAAGGAAATTCAAACTGATAAAAACCTGAGATATGTCAGGAACATCTCAGGGAGTTGAGATATAAACCTTTCTCTTCTTTACATCTGAAATATTTTTATTAGATTTTCCTCCTGAAAAGAACATAGCTCATCCGTTTATTTTCATTAGCTTTGGGCTGTTTATTTGGTGTAAATAAGCATTTTATTCTTTATATTAAATGCTTCTGGTAAGTTTTCCATGTTTTTTGTGTTTGTGTGTGTTTTCACTGAATGCCATCTATAGAGGACCTAAATCAGTGGAAATAATGGATTGAGATTACGACTGCAATAGGATAAAAATGCTTCTGAAATCTTGTCTTATTACATTATCTTTAACTTGACTGACAACACAAAGGTTCTTTGTTACTGTTTTATTTTTATGAAACAGTTGACTTGTGGTTTAATGTGATTTTCTTCATGAGGCAGAAGAATAGGTCTGTCTCTCTAAAACCCAGACTTGGTCTCTAGATGTGGGAGTGGGAATTGACCCTGAGGTCCTCACCTTGGTTCTGGCTCGTCTCCTGGCTTTTTGCTGCTACAGGTGTGCGTGGGACCACCATGGCGGGCAGGTAGACCTCCTGGTTGGACAGCTTGTTGTTGGATTTGATGCCTGCTCTGCTGTTCACCTTCCCTCCTCTTCCTCGGCCTTCGGCTGCCCGTCCTCTTGGCCCGTTTACCTCTCTCTGCCTCTGATGTCCGTTTTTGTCTTTGTCCTTTGCCTTGTCCTCGCACAGCCGTCCCCCTCTCCGATCTGTCCCGTTCCCCCTGAACTCTCCCAGGTTCTTCTCCCTCATTGCTCCTCTCCCTCCTCCTCTCCCACCTCCTCCGGCTCTCCGCTGAATCCTGGGTGTGCTGCAGGGCTGCGTGGCTGCAGATGTCGACCTCTCTCGTGGACGGACTCGTGCGTCTGCAGCTGAGGCAGCAGACTGAGTGTTGTTTCTGCTGTTAGACCCTCCAGCTGTGGGCGGTTTTGGTGCCGGCCGGCGCTGAGTCGCGGGCCGGACTTTGTCCTCTGCTTTTGGCTGGACATCCTGAGGCGCTGGATCTCCTTAACACACACACACACACACACACAAAGAAAGAAAGGAACACCAGATTATGTGTTACTCAACCTGCAGAACAGCAAACAGACTGATTATACATGTAGTAAGAAGATTAGTTTGGATCAGTGTTGCAGAAACTTTTCTTTTCCTTTACACGTTGTTACTAAACTATAAACTCAGGCTCAACTGCTTCCTGTCTCAGAGCCTCAGAGTCTGTGGCGTGTTTCATCTCTGGTGTTTTGTTCCACCTGGGACATTTTTGTTGCACCAGGGATGTGTTTGTTGCAACTTTTGCTCTCATGACTGATTGATTGCACCTGTGGTGTGGTTATTTTGCTCCTGTTGCTCCCATTATGCATTTATTGCAACGGTGATGTTTGTTGAATCTCAGATGTGTTTTTTTTTAACCTGTTGCTCCCATTAATTGCACATGTGACATGTTTGTTGCACCCGTCATGTCTGTTGTACCTGTCGCATGTTTATTTTGCTCCTGTTGTTCCCATTATACATTTATTTTTTTTGCGGCTGTTTGTTTCCATGATGCATTTATTGTGCCTGTGACGTGTTGGTTGCAAATGTGACGTTTCTGTTGCACCTGTGACGTGGTTTTTGCGCCTGTTACTTCCAAAAATGGAGTAAAGCATAATCACATTAGAATTTATTGCATCCGTCACGTATTTTTTACACCCGTGACGTGGGTTTTTGGGGCTGTTGCTCCCATTATGCATTTATTGCGCCTGTGATGTCTGTTGCACCTTTTGCGTGTTTATTTTGCGCCTCTTACTACCGTTACGCGTTTATGGCGCATGTCCCGTGTTTGTTGCCCCTGTGACGTGGGTTTTGCGCCTGTTACTTCCATGACACATTTATTGCATCCGTCACATATTTGTTGCACCTGTGACGTGTCTGTAACATGTCTGTTGCGTGTTTATTTTGTGCCTGTTGCTCCCGTTATGCATTTATTGCGCATGTCTCGTGTTTGCTGACCCTATGACGTGTCTGTTACACCCGTGACATGTTTTTTTTTGCTCTGTTGCTCTCATAATTCATTTATTGCGCATGTGACGTGTTTGTTGGACTTCTGATGTGTCTGTTGCATCTGTTGCTTTATTTTGCGCCTCTTACTCCCGTTACGCATTTATTGCGCATGTCCCGTGTTTGTTGTCCCTGTGACGTGTCTGTTACACCCGTGACATGTTTTTTTTTCTCTGTTGCTCCCATTACTTATTTATTGCACCTGTGACGTGTTTGTTGGACTTCTGATGCGTTTGCTGCAATTGTGATGTGATTGTTGCACATGTTGCTCCTGTGACATATTTTTTTTGCACCCATGATGTGTTTGTTGCCCCTTTTATGCCCATGTTGTGTTTGTTGCAGCTGCACATGAGACACGTTAATTGCACCTATGATGTTTTTTGTACATTTTTGTTGTACCTGTTATGTGCGGGGAGGAAGAGCGGGAGTCCTTCCAGCTGTCTTTTTTACCCAAAGAGTTATTGTTGATGGAGTCCTGAAAAGAAAAAACATGTTGAGAAAAGTCCGTCCATCCATCCATCCATCCTTACTTACTTAAAATCAGTGATGTTCTGGAACCGGTTTGCAACATGTTGGCCAACTCAAGCAACTAAAAAAAATTTTCTTCTCATTTTCATCTCGAAATATCTGCCGTTTCCTTTTTCTGAGTCATCCATCTGACTGAAACATGTTAGAGTTTTATTTTTTCCCTTAACTTCTTTCACTTTCTCCAATTATAACCTTCTGCCATAGCTGTACAGTGCGACATATATGTTGTACGTGCCATGACAGAAACCGCACTAAAATGTTTTTCAAATGTACCAGTAGTGCGACAGCTTAGCAAGCTGCTTTTCTTATTCTGTTTTCTGAACTTACAACATTTCTGAACACCTTTGGTTACTTTCTGTGAAACTTTTTCGCCGTTATTCGCTGCAGATTAGAGCCCCTTTTTGTTCTGCACCGGGACTGTCCTTCCAAACGCTCAGGAAGGGAATGATCTCTGAATGTCCACGAGAAAATATCACGGTACATTGACTGACCCGTAATAAACCTTTGTTTTTATTTTTAAATTAATTTTAAAATCTAAAAATTATCTGAAAACACAAACATCAGGCAGAAGCTTGTCGTAGCTGCAGCATGTTGCATTCAAAATATATTGAGTTCGATAATTCATATAAAAAACCATTAACAATAACATAAGCCCTATACATAATATGCCCTATTTATTTTAAAGCAATAAACTAGATTATTTCTATTTATTTCTCAGCAAATCATTTTTTTAGCAAAACTAGAAATGTGTTATAATAGTTCTTGGTGTTTGACATTTTGCAATTTTTGTACCAATTCCCTTAACAGTATATTTCAGGGTGAACAATATATACAATTTTCCACAGTCTCTTCTAGAGGACAAGCAGACAAGGTTTTTAGAGATTTTGTGTTGATGCTATTACTTTTTTTTGTCTCCACTACAAAACCAGAAACCTCTGTAGCACCAGTGCTATAAACGAAAAAAGTTAACGTACAGCCCCGTTATCTGGCCCAGTAAGCTGGAGGAGCTCAGCCAGGTTTACCTCCATTCAAAGAGAAAACTACACCTAGATAAAGATGATCACATTTATCACAGCTCAGCTCTCACTCTGAAGTTGGTAAAGGAAACTCATTTGCGGTCCCTTTGTCTCATCTGGTTTGTGTTGAGTTATTCTGCATTAAATTGTCAGTCTCTCAGTTTTTTGACACCATTTAATCCATCTGTAATGTCCTTTTCCTCGCCTCATGTGCCTTTCTGGTTTTGTGGATTTTGGCTGCATTTACTGAATGGTAAAATTACTCTACAGTAAAATGGGGATTAAGTTACATGTAAGTAAACCCAGAACAGACACAGCTCTTTCGAAATCCCACAGATGCTTTATCATTTTTCACTTTTTTTATTTTATCTTTCGCATTTTTTATCCTCTTGTCTCTCGGCTTATGGCTTTATGGTCAATTTCTGTAGGTTTATTTCGATTTTCTGGATGATTTTTTTGCATCTATGTTAAATTATTTTAGAAATGTCTCGTTCATGTAAGCTCAGGTCTGTTTGTGTCTTCCATCCATTACTTTAAAAAGACAAAAAAAGGATGTATATGTTATTGAGCTCTCAAAAGGGTTTAACAGCCACATCAAACAAGTTAGCAAAGTTTGCATTTCTCTGTTTTGGCTAAATGTAAACTTTTGTGAAAATTATTTTTCTGCACAAAAGGAAGCATGTTCAGTGTTTGATGTGGTTTCTTTGAGGCGGCCATTTTTCATTCCATTTTCTTGAGTTACTTTGTGGTATTTTTTGTGACTTTTACGCAAACCAGACCTAACTGAACTAATCTGATTACTTCTTCCTGAGCGATTTCGTTAACCTGTGGAGAACTAGAACTGTTGACATCTGTCATCGCCTTTTCCAGCTGATAAATATAAAAACCGGCAAGGTAACAATCAGAAGGAGTCCAGATCTTTCGGTTCACAGTGAACTGAACTGAAACAGACCCAACAGATCAATGAAGCATCCAGTTACGCTGACTCAGCACAGCCTTCTCTGATCTGTTGGCCGCAGCAGTCAGAACCTGCAGAGTGAAGGTCTTAAAATTGATTTATTAGGATGCTATTTGTTTTAGAACAAGGTTCCCCTTTGGTCCGCCTCTTCCTCTCAGCCCTCTCAGATCAGGAAAACATGCCTGTTGTTGTCTGCTTTTTGTCCTTCTGTGTTTCTGCAAGACCCAGAGACGAGTTTAGCCTTCCCTCCTGTCCCTTTTAATGATTTTGTGCTATTACAGTCTTCTCATGATTCATTTCACCTTTTTATCTGCTCCATCTGAACCTGGGGCGCATCCTGGTCGATACAAGCCCGGTTTATTGCCTGTGCTTATTGCCTCTTTTCTTTCTCTTTTTTGCTGTAATGTTGATGGTCTAAACGTACATCTAAAGCAAGGGTGTCCAAAGTGCAGCCCCAGCCAATTTGAGATCTTAGGAATAATTTTTTGCAGCCCATAAGATAAAATCTAAGAATTGCTAAAAAAAAAAAAACAGCACAGGAGATATCAGTATCTGTATTTTATTACTGATTTTTTTTTTCAATCCATAAAAACTTCCAGTGAGTTCAACTCAAGAGTTAAAGTTGATGCAGCCATTAATAAAAAATAAAAAAACAGTTTTTGAATAAAAACCAATATCCTGTTCTTGTTTTACTTATCTTTAAATTTCAAGTGTGCATTCATTTACAGTTCTGACAACACTGTTTTACTAAAAATATTTCATGTTTAGTTATTGCTGAAAAGATGAAAACCACATTAAAATATTTTCCCCTGTCTTTAAATTTTTTGTTAAGTGAAAAAAATCCAATTTTTGTGGCCAGCACTTTCAACTTGGCGATTTCGGCACTAGAAAGTTTGGACTCCATGGATCTGACCGGTTATCCTTGTTCTCTATTCAGCTTCAGCCAATTAAAACTATGTTTTGGTTATGTCATTTTACAGTCATGTAAAAATGTGTTTTTATCTCTCACGTTCCCTTTTATAGTGTTTTTGTTCATTCGTTACGCCTCTCTGCAGCCATACTTTCTGCCTCTAAACTGTTTTCAGGTGATCGTCTTCACAGATGTTGGATGTTTTGGAGTGACCCAACCAGAATCGTGACTTGAAAATAATGGGAATTTGGGGAGGAAAACAAGGACTCGGGTTATGGCACGGAGGAATTTGAACCTCAAAAACTTAGAGCTCATCAACAAAAACACAAAAATAACTCTTGGAAGGAAATTACACAAATGATTTATAAGCAATAATTATTTTTTAGACAAATTATTTAGAAGTGCATGGAAACGAACTATTAGCATTATTTTCTTATCAAATTTACATAAACACTGATATGTTTTATAAAACTCATACTCTACTTACATTGCTTTCTTTTGATAATCTTGATAGGATATACATAAATAAAAGTACATAATACAGTGGGGCAAAAAAGTATTTACTCAGCCACCAATGGTGTAAGTTCTCCCACTTAAAATGATGACAGAGACCAGTAATTTTCATCATAGGTACACTTCAACTGTGAGAGACAAGAATGTGAAAAAAAAAGCCAGGAATTCACATTGTAGGATTTTTAAAGAATTTATTTGTAAATTATGGTGGAAAATAAGTATTTGGTCAATAACAAAAATTCAACTCAATACTTTGTAATATAACCTTTGTTGGCAATAACAGAGGTCAAACGGTCTATAGGTCTTTACCAGGTTTGCACACACAGTTCCTGGTATTTTGGCCCATTCCTCCATGCAGATCTTCTCGAGAGCAGTGATGTTTTGGGGCTGTCGCCAAGTACACGGACTTTCAACTCCCTCCACAGATTTTCTATGGGGTTGAGGTCTGGAGAGTTGCTAGGCCACTCCAGGACTTTCAAATGCTTCTTACGGAGCCACTCCTTCGTTGCCTGGGCGGTGTGTTTGGGATCATTGTCATAATGGTAGACCCAGCCACGTTTCATCTTCAAAGCTCTCACTGGTGGAAGGAGGTTTTGGCTCAATATCTCACGATACGTGGCCCCATTCATTCTTTCCTTAACACGGATCAGTCGTCCTGTCCCCTTAGCAGAAAAACAGCCCCAAAGCATGATGTCTCCACCCCCATGCTTCACAGTAGGTATGGTGTTGTTGGGATGCAACTCAGTATTGTTCTTCCTCCAAACACGACGAGTTGAGTTTATACCAAAAAGTTCTACTTTGGTTTCATCTGACCACATGACATTCTCCCAATCCTCTGCTGTATCATTCATGTGCTCTCTGGCAAACTTCAGACGGGCCTGGACATGCACTGGCTTAAGCAGGGGGACACGTCTGGCACTGCAGGATTTGATTCCCTGTCGTTGTAGTGTGTTACTGATGGTAACCTTTGTTACTTTGGTCCCAGCTCTCTGCAGGTCATTCACCAGGTCCCCCCGTGTGGTTCTGGGATTTTTGCTCACCGTTCTCATGATCATTTTGACCCCACGGGATGAGATCTTGCGTGGAGCCCCAGATCGAGGGAGATTATCAGTGGTCTTGTATGTCTTCCATTTTCTGATAATTGCTCCCACAGTTGATTTTTTCACACCAAGCTGCTTGCCTATTGTAGATTCACTCTTCCCAGTCAGGTGCAGGTCTACAATTCTTTTCCTGGTGTCCTTCGAAAGCTCTTTGGTCTTGGCCATAGTGGAGTTTGGAGTCTGACTGTTTGAGGCTGTGGACAGGTGTCTTTTATACAGATAACGAGTTCAAACAGGTGCCATTAATACAGGTAACGAGTGGAGGACAGAAGAGCTTCTTAAAGAAGAAGTTACAGGTCTGTGAGAGCCAGAGATCTTCCTTGTTTGAAGTGACCAAATACTTATTTTCCACCCTAATTTACAAATAAATTCTTTAAAAATCCTACAATGTGAATTCCTGGATTTTTTTTTCAAATTCTGTCTCTCACAGTTGAAGTGTACCTATGATGAAAATTACTGACCTCTATCATTATTTTATGTGGGAGAACTTGCACAATCGGTGGCTGACTAAATACTTTTTTGCCCCACTGTATAAAGGTAAAATTTGAATCTGTTCATTTTTTACTGTTTTAAATTTATATAAGGATTGACAAGTATTTTATCCTTACATATATATATTGGGATGATTATATACTTTCCTATCTTTTTTTATAAATTTTGCTCATTTGAAAGTACCAATTTATGTATTTTTATTATTATTTGGATCAAAATATGCAAATAAAAAAGGAGGGATATGAATGCCCACTATAATAATATTGTTATAAAATATGTTAAGAGCAAAAATCTTAAACAAAGAGACAAAATGAATTCTAGGATAAAGGTGTCTGTTTGATTTTCACAAGTATTCAGTCACATCGTTAATCTGGGATTTACTTGAAGATGAATTAATTCAACAAAGCGGAAGCGGCTGAGTGGTGAAAAAACCACAGGCTGATTGCTATGGTCACTCCCACCTTTCCCAAGTAGGATGATAAAATGTTGAAATGATCAAGAAAAAGTTTCAAATTTCAAGAAATATTTTTACAACAATAAAAAAGCATATCAGCTATGAATTATAAATTACAAGAAAAAAGTTCAAATGGATGAGAAAAGTAAAAAGTAAATGAAGATGGGAAAGATGAAATAATGAAGAATAGTTTTGAAAATTGGTGAGGAAAAAGTTAAACTAAATAGAGATTTAAATATAAAGTTAAAATAAGAAAAACTGTTAAAATTGGTGAGAAAAAATAAAGAGGAATAATAATAATAATAAAATAATAATAATAAAGAAAAGTAAAAAAAGTCAATACAAAAGTAAAAACAAAGTACAAATTCACTTGGTTTCTATTTCAGCATTCAATTTCTAGATTTTTTTTTTAGATTTATTTCTTAATATTTGAATTGAAAGCAAAAAAAGTTTTCTCAAACGGTTAAAATCTAATTGTTACTTTTAATTTTTTTAAGTTTCATCTTAATTCTGTTATGTAAAAGAAAAACAAACCTCCCACCATGGAAGCAGAAAGAGTTCAGAAACTTTCTCTAGGAACTTGATGAAAAAAAATACTTTTTAATTAAGCTGATTTGTAATTATTCAGAACTACCTCAGGTAGCAACTTTTTGAAGCCTTTGATTTGCAGTAGGCTGACCTTCTCTCCAGCTCTGATGAATTAAAGTCAATAGGTCAGGAAACACCTGAAACTTTCCATCTCGTCAGCCTCTAACAGCTCGATACCTGCTATCTAAAGCAACACATTTAAAAGATAAGAGGATATAGGTCCAGGTAAAAATTAAACGACTCATCTGAACCAACCCAGTAAATAGGAAGACTCTCATTTAAATGGGAAACTCCAGAACACACTGCTGGTGATACTTGCAGCATCAGCAGCTAAACAGCATTAAAAACATCCCGGACTGTAAGAAAAGGCTGCCTTATTTTTAAAAGTATCACTTTCTTGTTTCTCTATGATAATTTTGTGTAAAATTGTGAGTTTTAAGGCATGGGAAGTACCAATTTTATCCTCTTCTGAGTAATGAGAGCTGGAGGCCATTTTGTTATCCTTTCCCTTTCACTTTGAATCCCTGCAGACATTCTGAAGATGTATGCTCCACTCTATCTTATCAGATTTCATTACTATAAACTACACATACTTATTGCTATTTACTAAATGCCAAAATGATTAGCGTTGTATGTCTGGGTTTTTTGGCAGGCACGTGCAGAGGGGGTGGCGGAGGGGGCCTGCGCGGCTACCCCTTTTCCCCATGATGCCCCAAGTGCCCTTTTAGAAAAAAGAAAAAAAATAACACTTTGTTTTTGTTTTTTAGGAATGTACCCATTAACATCTGTCTTTGCCCTTAAACATTAAGTTATTAGTAACACTTTAGCACTTTAGCTGCCTCCACTCTTAGCTTTGTGAGTGAGGCTTGCTTATTACTATGAAATATTTGTCATTTTCAACAGTTCAAAGGTAATTTCTTTTCTAATACGCATAACTTTTAGACATTTTAATTTATTTTAACTATAGTTTTTATTTCAAAACATCTTTTTCACAAAGTTAGCTTTCATTTCATGGTGTTTTTCCCAATGAAATATATTTTTAAAAGGATGTTTTTCAGTTGAATGAGTACATCTGCCAGTCAGGGTCAGGGGGAGGGACCTGAGATTAGTTTTTTTCTCTCTCACGATTTCACTGTTACATTATATATTTTTTTGTTGTTTGTTAATGTAGACACATTTCACAAAGGTTTTATTTCTTTATTTAATGTTGAGCTCTTTGGTGTTCCATAATGGAAAGCCAGATGCGCCAAGAACAAACAAGTAAAAAAGCTAATAAAACTTATCCAAATAAATATGCATTATTTTTATATTAGATTTTTTTGGTAGTTTTATTAATATTTTCCCTCATTGTTATATTTTCCCTCAGGAATGTGTAACCCATTTTGGGTTATTATATGGGTCATGGGTTATTATTTGGGTTATTTTGTGCAACCCATGCATTGGGTTATTATTTGGGTTATTTTGTGTAAGGTTATGCATTGGGTTAAACACAGTTGGGTTATATACAGTACAGTCTATGGTTAAAATTCATCAACCCAACAAACATCAGTTGATTCAGGACCTGGGTTGTTTATTTGTTTATTTGTTTAAAGAACTTTATTGAAAAAACAATAAGTATACAAAAAATGAATAAATTAGGGTATTTTAGCTTTGAACATCAACATATCATCACCTCAACATCTCCCGTTGTCCAAACGGATCATCCAGTGTCGAGCCAAGTCATTTGTTTGTGCTTATAATTTACGTTGTCTCTCTAGGATTACATATTAAATTAGTATCTTTATTTTGTTGTTATCAGCCTTGTGTTGAAAGAGTGCTATATAAATAAATAATGGAAACACAAACAGGGATGCAGTACATCTTTTTGGTTTTTAACCACTTACAAAATGAGTTAACAAACAGTACATATTCGTGGGCTTTTGGTCGGGTTTGAATTCGCCAAGTACTGGACTGTTTTGCTAGATTGACAGGCAGATGGCTACTGTGGCTCAAGAGTTGGACAATCTGACTAGGAGTTGGGTGGTGGGTGGTTCATTACCCATCCCTGACAGACTTGACTATTGTGTTACTGAGCTGGTAAAAATATATATAAGACTATTTCCTTTATCCAGCATTTAGATTAAACAACTCATTTTTGTTGGGTTAAAATGCACAACCCAACTTGCTGGGTCAAATTAACAACTGCTGGGCTGGTGCAATATTGACCCAGCAGTTGAGTTATAAAGTAAAACAGCCCAAATTGGGTTATTTTTTTATTTTTTAGTGTGATGAATGCATGGCTATTACATCTAACATATTTATTTAAATAACTTGACTATTATCTAGGCCCTTGTGTCCTGAGGTGTGGCTGGATCCAGTTAGCTCCCCCTCAGCTATAAATCGGCCACTGTTTTGACTGAGGGCCATCTCTTCAGCCTATGTGAGTGGTGGTGTCCTGTTTTGCGGACCTCAGCCTTCTTTCTGTTGGCTATACTGGAGGTCATCTTTGATCATATCCAGAAAACTCAAATTTTGAAACATGCAGTTACAGCGGGCACTTAGGTATGGCTGAAGAGTTTTTTGTTTGGACAGGATGACATAAATTTGGCTCCCAAACCATTCATTTTAACCCATCAGAGAATGCCCTATACAAACATGTAAATTATGTAAGTTTCTCTTGGGATAAAAGTTACTTTACTACCACAAATACTATCTAATTTAATAATTAGGTCCCATGGATAAATGGGCCATTGGTCTCATATAGTTCTCACTGATGGTGCTGAAAAAAATAATATATCTATATATATTTATATATGAAAAATCATTAATTAGATTTAAAATTGAAATATACCCAACTACATGGGGCATTTAGAGTAGATTTGTACACATATATTTACCTTTATACACTTTATAAGACCACTGACTGATTAATGTATACAATTTCCCATGAGCCTTCGCTGTTGTACCGGACTAACAACTACTTCCAAGTTAGTGGTTCACCATGCAGCTATCACCAACATGGAAAAAGATTATCTGTGGCATATAGACAAATAAATATTTTACAATATACCAATATTCTACATATGCAGTCATTAATATATCTAACTGATCCAACTCCCCTGGGGAGAAGTAGGAGGAGCTAATCTTTTTTCACTTGTTGCCATTGTGAAATCATGCTATCTGTATGTCCTGTCATTGTGGCTCTGATTGATCATGTGTCCTAGCTGCGCCAGAATATACGTTTGGCAGAATGGTTTGCATGCATGACTCTCACCTACTCTCTAAGGCAGGGATGCCCAAACTTTGGCCCGCGGGCCCCACTTTGGGCACCCCTGCTCTAAGGAGTTGTGGGATTGAATCTGGCCCGGGCCCTCGATGTGCGCTTTACCATACATCGATGAGCACTTTTTATATCCTTTTTTTGACTCAGAGTTGATAGAAGTAACTCTTAACACCTGTTCTGAAATTGAAAACTCTATGTTTGACAATTAAGAGTTGGCCAACCTTGAGTTCAGGTTTTGACTCAGAGTTTGCTAAACCTTTCTTTCTGAAACAAGGCCCTGTTGTGACAACTCTCAGGGGGTGAATCTTTTTATAACTCATCTGTTACATATAATTTAAACTTTAAATTATAAATAAATAGGGAAATCTGCTTTTGATTGTCAGTTCTCAGAAAGAAAGTTATCATTAGCACTGGTAGCTAACAGCTTGCTATTGCTCTGCTTTCTTGTTTCTCTGAACTTGACAGTCAGTTGTGTATACAATGTTTATTCGTGTTTGGATGTTAATCATGCACTTATTGGGCAAAGACCGCTCGCTGTGGTATTGATTGCTCTAACAGACCGTCTAAAGAGGCTCTGCTCCATTTTTTTGGAAAGTAAAATTATATTTCTGCTGTGCATTTAAGATAATGCTGCTATGTCAAAAAATGGTTGAAATGATCACTTTGTTTTTTTACATATTGATTATTAAAACTTAGTTTCATTAAACACTTCATTGCTATTTGACACAGTTATGGATTCTGCCTAGAAGGCAGAGGGAGTTGCTGAACTGCAATGTTTCAGCATTAAGCGTCTGCTAACCTCTGTTAGCCTTGGTTAGCTAAATTAGCTTCTAGCTACATCGCTATGTAGCTCGTAGTGTCAGCAATCCACCCGCAGCTCCCTCTCTTAGCATTTTTTTTGCATTTTCCTGGTGCAACCAGATACGTGACACAGCCAAGGTGGCGGTGGTGGGAACCGCCTAGTTGGCTTCATGTTAGCTCTTCGGAAACTTACGAGTGATGTCACCAAAGGCTCTGTCCATCTATATACAGTCTGCACGGATTAAGATTTTCTCACCTTGGCTGACTGAATGATGGTAGAGGGTGTCAGAGTACGGTAGTTGGCTCTAGAAAGAGTTGTTTTAGGGAGCATTGAACTTTCAGCCCAAGATGGTCATTTTAGCTCAGAGAAAAACAATGATTTGACCTGAGATTCATGTCGTCACCAATCGTTCTTTCTTCAAATTTCAACTGTCTGTAATGAACACAGTGTATGCAGATTGACAGCACCAACATGGAAGAACAAATCGTCAAACCGCAGACGTCAGGGGACCTTCTCTGTGTTCTGACGCAGGAGAAATCCAAACCCAATCATCCAAATCAAAAGTAGTTTTAGAAATGCCGACATACACGACAGTGCATTGAAAAGTCAGTTCTCACATCTTAAATGGCAATGCATTTTTATAAATTGTAACAAGATCTGGTCCTAAATCTGCGTTCTTAACAGTCAGAGTCTTTGTCAATCAAAGATGTTCAGAGAGTTCGACGACATAAAGGCTTTGGGTCCAAACTGACCCTTATTTCATCCACCATGACAAAAACCTTAGTTCGTAGTGAAAAGAAGCAATCCCAAATCATGATGCTACCACCACTATGTTTGACAGTGGGTACAGTGTTTTTTCTGTGCCTTTCCGTGTTTTGTTCGGTTCTGTCAGACCACAAGATGTCTTCCCACAAGGTTAGGTTTAGTTCAGACACTTGGAGAATAGAGCAGATTGCTGCAGTCTCTACCTTGATAAGCACTTTGATGTTCTTCTGACTAATACCTTTGACCTATGACTACTTCATTATTTCAATTCACTGCGATCTTAGTGCTTTTACTAATTAGGAATGATTGGAAAATCCTAATAGGAGCCTTCAACTTTACTTCAGATGAGATTCAATATGATTGTAAACTCAGGTAAACCTGACTGACGAAACTAGAGTATTAATATGAAAGTGTGCATACGTTTACAGTCAGATGGTTGCAATTTTTCCTTTCCATTGGGTGTGTACTCTTTTCAGAGCCACTGTGTCCCTGTTTTGGAGTCTGACTGCTGCCTCACAATGTATCCTCAGCTGATGATCTTTAGGTGAACTAAGCGAGGCGCATCCGATCATCTACTAGTTAGATTTCGGTCTGAAGTCGGCAGTCCAGATGTGTGGCTCCAGATTCAGCATATTTATTATCGCTGTAACGGAATATTTTCCCAAGATGGCAGAGCATCTCTTGCTAGAGGAGGGAAGAACGGGGCAGGGGGGGGGGGGGGGGGGGGGATCGTTCAGTCTTCCATCGATGAATCACTTCACCTTGTCCTGCTGCAGCCCTGATCCACACTGATTGCTTCAGTATTCTGCCACTGATCAGGGATATTCTACAGAAGGCTGGGAGATGGAGCCGGATGCTGGGATGTGACCCACATGACACACTTGATTACACACAGATGCTTCACAAACACACAGACATATACAGTAACCCACTTATTGGCCCGACGTTGGGTGGATCCACCCCTGATCTGATCTGATCCCTCTCTCCCCGTCCACACCTACCTGGGTGCCGGCTTGTGGGAGCTGTGGTAACAGATTCAGGCTGGTCGGTCTCTTTGGTCGGTATTTATCCATGACCGCACAGGTGGATCCTCCTTTGACAAGCGACAGCTTCCTCCTCCCTCCTCCTCCTCCTCTATTAACCCACCGTCGGCGCTCCTGGGCTCGGACAAGGCCTCCCCCACCCTCCTCTACCTCCCTGTCATCTCTTCTTACTCCCCAGTACTCAGAGCATCGTTCAGCTCTGAGCTCTCGTCTCTCTGGCCACGCCCCTCTTCCCTGACGATTGGTCCTCCACAGCGTCACATCATTTTCATCACCATCCCAGGGCTTTGAGGCGGGTGGTGTTGAGTGGTGATGGAGGGAATCAGGACTGAGAGGGAGCAAAACAGGAGGAGATGAGGAAGAGATACTGAGGGAGGAAGAGGAGGGGGAGGAAGTCAAGGGCAGCCAATCGGAGGGCTGCATGACATCATCAGCTGATCTGCCTTCAGGCTAATAAACATACAGAGAGTGACTCAGAGGAATGAGATTAGACAGCCGCACAGGCAGACAAAGGCAGCGGCCAGTGAGCAAATCAGTCAATAAGATGCTGAGTTTCTGGAAAGCAGTCTATCAGTCTGTCTCAACCAAGTTTAATAGAACATAAACCCAATCAGTTGTCAGGAAAAGCTCTAATAACTGGAAAATGTCATTCTGTCTAAAAACAGTCAGCAAGCACACTGATAACTGCTAAACAGTCTGTCAGTCGGACAAATAGACAGAAAAAACATTCAGGAAACTGTCTGATAACTGTGAACCAGCCGATCAGTCGATCACAGACTGGGAAATGGGAACCAGATAAACAGAACATGTTCAGCCAAAAAGTCAGGAGACAGAAAACCAGCCAGTCAGTGAGTTGATCTCAGGCAAGTTTAACTAAATATCAAGACAGCAACCAGTTAACAAACCGTCAGTGGGTCAGCCAGAAAACCAGCTAAGTAAAACACACAGACAGTAACTAGTCAGGAAACTGTCTTTCCTATCCAGGAACCAATCAGTCAGTCTGTCTCAAAACTTTTAACAGACTGGGAACCAATCACGAAAACCAGTTAAGCAGTCAGTAACTGTGACGTTCAGTTTTCTCCCGGTTTAAACACAAAACCAGTAGCTTGTGAAATTCAGCATCAGTCTGATAAAACTAAACCAGCCAGTCAGTCAGATAGACAGTAAATAGACTGATAACCGAGAACTAGAAAAGCAGTTAAAACCCAAAGCCAAAAACCATTCAGGAAACTGTTAACTGGGAACCAGATCACCCAGGTCAGTCTATCACATACTGCGAAATGGGAACAAGATAAACAGAACATATTCAGCCAAACAGTCAGGAGAGAGTCTAATGACCAGAAAACCAGCCAGTCAGTTGGTCTCATGCAAGTTTAACTAAATATCAAGACAGCAACCAGTTAGCTTAGAGCCATACAGACAGTAAATGGTCAGTGACCACTAGAAAAAAGCAGTAGGCAACTGGATAAATTCAGTTTCCCCCCAGTTTAAACCATAAAACCAGTCGCTTGTAAGATTCAGGATCAGTCTGATAAAACTAAACCAGCCAGTCAGTTGAACAGACAGAAAATAGACTGATAACCGAGAACTAGTCAGTAAATTGGCCAGAAAGGCAATTAAACAAAACCCAAAGCAGTAGCTAGTCAGGAAACTAATAAGTGAGAATCAGCCAGTCAGTCAAACAACTAATAACTTGGAAACATATGGTTAATCAGCCAGAAAACCAGTTAAAAAGAACAGAATGCCAGTAAAGAGCCAAAACACTTGTGACACAGGTCAACCAGTGAAGCCTGAACCAGTCGGTCAGCCAATGAAAAACTAAACCAGATTAACAGCCAGCCAACCCTTCAATCCAGTAAACAATTGGTATCCTCACCATAGAAACCAACAAACCAGTTTCAGTTATTCATATAATCTCTGTCCAGCGCCTCCTTGTTGTTGCAGCAAAGTCAGTTGATTTGGATATTTTGGGGTATTCGGAGATTTCTTTTAGCAAGTCGGAGTTGGTGCTGAACCTGCTTGTTGACTGTTTTCTGTACAGTTGTATATGTTTATTGAAACACAATCATTCACTTACACAAAAACAGGTGTGTAGGAGGCTTAAAACTGGGTGAGGAACAGCCAAACTCTGCTACCCGTCAGGAGTCGTATGCGGTGGAAGGTATGGACCCAGATGCAGAAGCAGCAGTGCAGGGATCTTTACTTAAAGTGCAGATGGTGGTGGAGATGATGGTGGCAGCAGGAATGTAGTGACAGGACGAGCAGGAACCACACAGGGTAGACATGGATAATGATCCAGCGCTGACTGAGGGAATGGGAGCTGGTTTTGAGGACGTGAGGTAAGTGGATGGAGATTGGAGACAGGTGGGGAGGATGATGATATGGGAGTGAATGGAGCTGAGTGACGAGTCATGACGCTGCCAAGGTGAAGCTATGGAAGATAGTTTCATGAAATGGCAAGAGATTGAGCAACACGGCACAAGGTAGTTCTACCGCATCAGCGATGTCTCTCCCAGACAAAGATTTCAGTCAAAGCAGACTGGCGTTTCAAGATGTGCTGTTCATGTTCTTTAGAAGAATCACAAACAATTGGACAACACTGAGAATCGTAGACGCAGAAGTCAGCCAAGGAAACTTAGTGCAGCAGAAGGAAGACACATCAAGCTTAATACCCTTCAAAATCGGAAGATGTCCAGAAGTGCCATTGGCTCAGAACTGGCAGAAACCAGTAGGTAGGCCTAGTGGCAATACCATCAGAGATCTTTTTATATATATATATATATATAAAAATTCTCTGGTTAATTCTCCAAGATGTTTGGAACAACTTACCAGCAAAGTTCCTTTGAAAACAACACAAGTATGTTGTTGAATTGATGCTGATTTGAAGGCATATAATATATATGCCTATATATTATAATATATATAATATATTTAGACATCTAAATATATTATATATAGCTATAATTGTATATAGATATAAGTCTATAAATGTATGTATATATATATATATATATATATATATATATATATATATATATATACCTGTCTATATATCTATATGTATGTATTTGGCACCAACCAATTGTGCAAGATGCCAAACTTCAAAAGATGAGTTTTGTAATTTTCATCATAGGTACACTTCAACTGTGAGAGACCGAATGTAAAAGAATCCAGGAAATTATATTGTGTGACTTTTTGAGAAAAAAAAAAAAGAAAAAAAAAAAAGTGTATAATGGTGCAGGAAATAATTAGTCAACAACAAAAGTTCACCTTAACACTTTATAATGTTGGCAATGATAGAGGTCAAACGTTTCATGTAGGTCTTCATTAGGTTTGAACACATTATAGCTGGTATTTTGGCCCATTCTTCGATGCAGATCTTCTCTAGAGCTGTGATGTTTTGACTTTCAACTCCCTCCACAAATTCTCTAGATAAATGCATCTTTTTTTTGTAGTCTGAATACAAATAAATTATGTAATCTGCAACTGCCAACATTCCTAGGCTTCATTCTGATTAAGCTTCAAATGACACTCAGTGACCACAGGGTAAATCTGCTGCCCCCTAGTGGAAACTGTAGTTAAACAGCTTGGTAAAGCCTCACATCACACCTTGGCATTGACAGGAAGGTTGATTTCATATATATAAAAAAAAAACAAACATAAATTACAGTGAAAAACAAGAAAACATTTTACTCCATAGTTAGGTTGCACAAAAGATGGATTTTCTGCACAAAGCAAAGATTCACCTTCATGTTTCCCGGCACTTCAGAACAGCCACAGGATCTAGGGTCGGGTTCTCTAACGGTTGGTAAAAATAAACATTCCTAAAATAACCACTTTAAATATTTACATATAAACAAATAGTTTCCAAGAAACAGAACAGAGTGTAGTGGATCTAAACATGCAACAACAGGTTCATCCAGAAACAGAGAGTGGGTATTGTGATACAACCTTGGGTTTAGGCAACATTACAATTATTCTCTATCGACTCCTTTCTACACTCTTAATAACTTCACAGGGTTATCATGGAGGCTGTAAAGTATCAGGTTATGTACAACAAGAGAGGTTTGGTAATTTCATGTTAAATAACTTTTAAATATTTTCATTCAAACTGAACTAAACCTTGCCCCTTACAGAACACAGGTAGAACTTCCTGCATCTCTTGAAAACTAGATAGCGCAAAAAAAATGGTCATTTCAGCTAAATTAGCTTCTATTTTAAGAATAAAAGGGCAATTTGGAGTGTAGTAAGTAAAATCCAAAATACCACAACCCTGGTGTAACTTGGCGTGTTTACATGCAGTAATAGAAAGCTGAATTATTGCCATAGTCAGGCTGAAGTCATACCGAACTGGAATCTCTCTGCATTTAAACTCCATCTTAGCCAAGTTATTCACAGGAAGCGACAAGACAACACAATACACAATCAAACAGTATGGTACTGTTGCGTTGTTGTCGTCAATTTTTTTCGTTCATCGTGAGCATCCCGTTTGCTTCCCTGCTGCCAGCAATTTGCTTATCTGCCGTGCCCCTCTCCAGGTCAAACAGAAGAGTCTTGGAGTCAAACGCACTTCAATCAATAATTCGATTTTCTCATTGACTTGTAAACTGGGACAAAACCCCCTTCTTGGTAAAGCTATAGTTCTGATTGTTCCCCAAATTTGATTCAGATGTACATGTAAACGTGCAGGCGGATTAATTTAACGTAGCTTCATACTAGTGTGACAACAGCCGTGACGATACAGTATGTCATGCTTGTAGCATGCAGGAGTTTTGTGGTTTTTTTGCCTCCCACTCAATAGACTGTAGTATGTGACGCCAGTTGCTCCGCACTAACCGTACCATGCTTGAATTATTGCCCAATTTTGTAATTTAATCTCAGAGAATTGATGCTTCTTAAAGTTTGTGAGCAAACCAACAGTTATCTTTGTGTGCTCCATTTGCTCTCACAGAACTGGGAAAAACAGATTTTGTTTTTCTGCTCCTGTAGCATAGAACAAGTGGCAAAAGGAATTAAAATTAACTATTTTTATTTCGGGTGTTTGTAATTGTATCTATGTAACTTGAGTAATCGTAGTTTTTGCTGCTTCTTGGCCAGGACTTCTTTGAAAAAGAGGATTTTAATCTCAATGGGATTTTTTCCTGGTTAAATAAATAAATAATAAATAGTGATTCGGATCAAAATTTAATTCCGATTGAGAGGGATGGGTTATGCCGATAGTTAATCCAATCACTGACCATGGCTCTTAAAGGTTGTATATGGAACATTTTCAGAAGAAGCTACATTTAAAAAAAGTTATACATCATTTTACAGCGGTGCAGAATCAACATTTCCTTCATAATTATATTTCAATTAAACGACAATGACGTTATGTTATCTTTACATCTACCAGCCAGTAGCGGCCACCATTGCGGGTTGACAGATACGCTCTCTATGATCCAACTACATGGTCAGCTCAGCTGATTTTGGGAAAAATGGTGGAGTCAGCAAGTTAAGCAGCTGCTTCAGAGCCACGGAGATATTGTTATCCGTCTCAGGAGAGGAGTGACTGCAGAAGAACAGAAACTAGAGTAGTTTTAGGTGAAGCCTACACTAGATGGACCCACCTAAAACATTTCAACAGAATCAAACACACACGGCAACGGGTAGTTTCCTCCTGGATCGGTAAGCTAACTCACTTGCTAACTTTGCTAACGTTAGCCGTCAGTTAAACTCCTCCAAAATACATTCCTCACTGGAACGGTTCAGGCTGGACACTTGGCGTGTCGGCAGCAAACGAGGCAACCCAACACCTGGAATGATGGCTATATTCTTGTAACTATAACCTAGATAAACTAGATGTCAGCATCATGCTAATGTTCTATATACAACCTTTAAGTCCCACACCTAAAGAAATTTTAAAACAGCCTAACAAATTATGCGATTCGGTTTATAAATTGATTGTGTACATAACAATAAAGGCTTGTTGGTATAAAAACTGTGACAAGAAAAAAAATACTCTGAAGAACATCGTACTGCTACAATTTAAATGGACGCAGCCATTTTTGTTTACAACAGAAGTCTACTACTTCTTCTTCTACAGGAGCTTCCAGCATTTTCAATAATTCTGCGGATGTCAAAATTATTCATTCCGATTTAAACGCTTGTCATAATCGGATAGATCTTTTCAGGGCCCGCGTACCAAGTCAAATTACAATCCGAACTACGGCATAAGACATTTTGCACATGTAAACATAAGTACTGTCTAACAGGCCAATTTAGGGGGTTCAGGAATGGTGTGGTACGGGTCGGTTGTACGAGTGGCTTTTACAATAGAAACGGAATTTTCGTACTGAATAGCACCGACCCGTGCCGTACAGAGGCACTAGATCAGCATGGAACATGAAATCTTTTCTCCCTGCAGGTTAAAGACAAGCTGGGAGGTCTTTAAGATCCTCAAGATTTCCTGCATTGCTTTGGTGTGGAGAGCTTTTAGCTTGCACTTACTTTCTTTGATATAGCTGTAAAAAAAAAAGAGAGCACCATCCTTAACGCTAGTCTGGGTCATCCTGACGTCAAAGAAGTGTGTTTGTGATATAAAAATCTTCAGTCTCATCTGAGGTCAGCCCTCAAGGAGAGGGTATGATGATGAAAGAACCCGATGTTAAACACTTCACACTCAAGCCTACTTCAGGCCTTCATATTGGACAGTTTGAATTACAGAAACATTTAAACCCTATCACAGGTTGCCGGATTTTCAGATTGTAACAAAACATTACAACAGGAACATCAATGTACAGCTGAACCTGGAGCCAGAACACAGGAGACGCTTCCGATGCCGTCAGAGGACAAGGATTAACTGATCCCCACCTTAAAATGAAGCGCTTCGGAGAGACACTTCGCCCTTACAAAATCTATTTTTTTAAAAAGAGGTGGAGCTGTACAAGGTACAGTCACTTATCATACATTAAAATGGCCCGTTTCTTGAAATAAGATTTTTGAACCACAGTCTAAAAATCTGCAGTCTGTGTGAGCTTGCGTTGACTGGGTTTAACATTTTGTGCATGCTTCCAGATTTGAATTTTCCACAGATTCCAAGGACAGTTCCTTAGTTTCCAACTGGCTGGATGAAATAAATGGATTTTTCTCCAAATGTGCACCTGAGGATAAAACAGAGAGGAAAATGCTCAATAGTTGGAAATGTGTTTACAGTAAAAAAAAAAAAGAACAAAAAAACTGAAATCCTGCCTCGATTTAAATGGATCTGATTTGACTTTTAATATTTCTCGTCTTATCAACACAATTTGTCCATTCCCACATTTCAGGATGCAACACACAAAATAATAATAATAATTTAAAAAATACTGTTTTACTGAAATTGAAAGTTCCCATTATGGTTCCCAACCCTTAAAGGCCCTCTGACATTGATACCAAATCTGTTATCAATGTCAGGCAAACACCAAAACAACAAAAACAAAACTGGTAGGTCACCTGTTTTTTTTGTTGCTGTTTTTTTTTTATATATATACAGAAGTTATTTTGTTTAGTGGAAGTGTGTTATTGAAAGAAAAAAAACAACTGTTGCAGATATTTTTAGAGAACGGATCTTGAAATCATTCTACATTTGAAAGACAAAAATGTAATCTTCCAAATTTTCGGCTTTTCAAAAAATATATAAAAACATAAAACCATAGCACTTTAAAACGTAATTTTAACAGATGAAAATTCGAAAATGTAACAAGCTCACATTGCAAGAACATCTCTGCTTTTATTTGGTGCTACAGTCCAAGCTGCGCTCTCAGGCTCAAGGAGCTGAAAAAAAAAAAAAGCCTTGATCCACTGCCGAAGTCACCGTTGCGCAGCTGAAATAAAATTAAACTAAAGTTGAGGGCAGTTGAAAGTTTATTATCCTAAATAAACCAGACGATGTAAAAAAAGTAATTGCAACCAAAGCCCCTGTCATTCACACAAAAACTGCTCTCCTGAAAACCTGCTGCATGCTGCTGACCGTGTGTCACTATTCAGAGCTGATAATTTTTTTTGTTAAACCTACACAAACACATAGGTGACCTATTTTGAAAAATGGCGAATTTCACCAAAAGCTGGAAGACTGGAATGAGGAAATCGTACCCCATAGCGCCTCCCTTGGCTAAATTTAAATACAAGGTATTTTATTCTCTATCCTTCTCACATTAGAAACAGGGAGGGAGTGATTTGTGACACAGTCACAAATGTGACTGTGGTTAAGTTGTGTTAATTTGATAAAATTGCATGACATGCAGAACTAACTGGGATTGGCTGAATTTGCATTGTTAGTTGCGATTGCAACATCACAAATTCCTGGAAGGACTGGTTGCTGCCTGAGAGGCAGACGGTGATGACAGATGTCTGAATAAAAAATAAAAAAAACGAATTTAAAGAGTCTGGCTACCATGGCAGTGACAACTCTGGTCGACAACAGTTTATATTCTTCAGCTTGTAAATGCAAATCCAGTCAAGGAACAATGGCCGACAGAGTAGAAATACATTTTTAAAATTATTTTGTCTTTGGAATAAGTTACCCTTTTTCCAGCAAAAAAGAAGAAGGAAAAGTCCAGACGGCCATTTTAACTCTTGTGTCTGAAACATAGACTGTATAAAAGAATAGAGCACCTCCTCACTCCTCCCCGTTTACCAGAATGACACACTTCATGGGGGAATTCATGGCGGATTCACAGACTCCTCCTCCCCAGCTCTGACGAAGCATGTTCCTAAAAAGGGCATGGGGTGGGATCTTCACAGTAGACTGTGCCCCCGTGGGGCGTGTATGGGCGTGTAGTTTGGTCGTAATCACGCCCATTCTGCTCCCGTGTTATTAGCTCTGATGCTAAACTTGGCTCGGCTCCCTCATTAATTATGCAAGATTTCAAAAAATTATCTTACGAAAACCAGCCTGGTGCCCAGGTTTTTTATGAGCCCTGCGTTATCTCAGGAAGAATATGTAGCCATAGAAAGTTTAAAACGATGGGGCACCAGGAATTAAAGTTGTTTTTAACGTGTCTAAAGTCAAATGCTTTTCAATGGGTGCCTAGCGGCCAAATGGAGGTACTACAGCAAGGGAGGAGCAATGGCAGCCTCCATGGTATGCGGTCACAAAGCAGAGCAGCAAGCGGCCATTGGTCTGAAACGGTTAATACAGTTCCCCCAGTAAACTGTTACTCACCCATTGTTAAGTCACTGAGTTACAGGCATATAATTAAGTTAACAAGTCGAAAAACATTTTTTCTGACCCATATCTATAGTGAAATGGATAAGACTGGATCGGATCATGATAATCGATTCTAACTCTTGTGAATAAGGGGGTGGATGAGATTCACAAGGAGTTCCTCCAGGCTCTGGATGTTATAGGGCTCTGTTGGTTAACGTGGCTCTGCGATATTGCGTGGACATCGGGGCAGTTCCCTTGGACTGGCAGACTGGGGCGGGGGTCCCACTTTTTAAAAAGGGGGACCACAGAGTGTGTTCCAACTATAGGGGGAATCACACTTCTGAGCCTCCCTGGTAAGGTCTATTCAGGGGTTCTGGAGATGAGGGTCCGACGGATAGTCGAACCTCGGATTCAGGAGGAACAATGCAGTTTTCGTTGTGGCCATGTAACAATGGACCAGCTTTACACCCTCAGCAGGGTCCTGGAGGGTGCGTGGGAGTTCGCCCAATCGTTCAACCATGTCCCTCGGGGAATCCTGTGGGAGGTACTCTGGGAGTATGGGGTACCAGGCCCTTTGATACGGGCTGTTAGGTTCCTGTACGACCGGTGTCAGGGTTTGGTTCGCATTGCCGGCAGTAGGTCGGACTCGTTTCAAGTGAAAGTTGGACTCCGCCAAGGTTGCCCTTTGTCACTGATCCTGTTCATAACTTATGGACAGGATTTCTAGGCACAGCCAAGGTGTTGAGGGGATGAGGGGCCTCAGGATCGGGTCTCTGCTTTTTGCAGATGATGTGGTCCTGTTGGCTTTATCGGAACATGATCTCCAGCTTTCGCTGGAGCGGTTCGCAGCTGAGTGTGAAGCGGCTGGCATGAGGATCAGCACCTCCAAATCTGAGACCATGATCTTGAGCCGGAAAAGGGTAGGGTGCCTTCTTCGGGTTTAAGTCTCTTGGGGTCTTGTTCACGAAAGAGGGAAAAATGGAGCGGGAGGTCAATAGACGGATTGGTAAGGCGCCCGCTGTTATGCGGGCGCTGTACCGGTCTGTCGTGGTGAAGAGAGAGCTGAGCCGAAAGGCAAAGCTCTCAATTTACAGGTCGATCTACGTTCCTACCCTCATCTATGGTCACGAACTCTGTGTTGTGACCAAAAGAATAAGATCACGGATACAGGCGGCTGAAATGAGTTTCCTCTGCAGGGTGGCTGGGTTCTCCCTTAAAAATAGGGTGATAAGCTCGGTCATCCAGAGGGGGCTCAGAGTAGAGCCGCTGCTCCTCCACATCGAGAGAAGCCAGTTGAGATGGCTCAGGCTTCTGGTCAGGATGCCTCCTGGACGCCTCCCTAGTGAGGTTTTCCGGGCACGTCCCACAGGGAGGAGGACCAGAGGAAGACCCAGGACTTGCTGGAGGGATTATGTCTCCCGGCTGGCCTGGGAACGCCTCGGGATTCCTCCCGAGGAGCTGGCCCAAGTGGCCGGGGAGAGGGAGGTCTGGGTCTCCCTGCTTAAGCTGCTGACCCTGCGACCCGACCTCGGATAAGTGGAGAAGAAGGATGAATGGATGCATGGACTCTTGAGAATTGAAATCGTTACCCAGCCCTAGCTGGAAAGCTTTTTTTTCTACATGTACAGCTTATTTAATACTATAAAATGGCCTTCCATTGTAAAGCTTTAAGTGCTACACAGGCTAGTAATCACATCAATGACATAAACACTCTGGTGAAATGATGTTAGGCTAGCCAATCATTTTCCTTTGCATACGATGGTTAAAAGATAAATGTAAAAAACAAAACAATTTGAGCTCTACTCCATTCTTGCCTGTGTGCGTGACAGGGAGGCATTGCGTGGACAGATAATGGCGCTGCGTGTCTGCACACCTAGGCAGACGGAGAAGCATTAACTAGGCTTTAAACTCCACAACCATCATTGCTCCCAGTAAACTCAGTGATTACATCCCTGCTGTAAATTCCACTACTGATGTTTGCACAACTGTGTTTGCAGTTTATATTTCTAACTGCCTGTAAAATGTTTTTTTCAAAACACCAATGCACTATATTGTAGATATTTTTTTAATTAACCTGCTCAGATGTACAATCCCAAAAACTGAGTATGATATCTATATTTTTAATAACTGTCAAGTACTTTGGTTTAGTAATTTTGACCTTAATGTGCATATATTATTTTTAATTCTGTGTTTTCTTCCTGGTGTGAATCTAAACGCTTTAATTAGTTCTCACTTTGCTGCTGTTACAGGTGAATTTTCCCACTCTGGGATAATAAAAGATGATTCTATTTCATATTCTACCAACCTGCCCTACTTTTACTTTCCACCTGATGTCACTGCTGCGGTGCTGCTGCTGTCTCCTCCTCCATCCTCTCTTCATCCGCCTCCGCCTCCTCCTGCATCCTCGCCGCCTCCTCCGTCACCATCGGCGAGGACTGACGTTCTCTCGGTCTTTGGCTGCGCAGCCCTTTGTGGGCGGCACCTTTCCTTCGCGGTCCCCCAGAGATGCTTAGGGGGAACGAGGACGGGCTGCGGGAGGAGGAGGGAGAGCTGGGATCGGACCGGGGTGTGGGACTGGAGGTAGGAGACGATGGCCGGCCTGAGGAGGCGCAGGGATCCTGGAGAGGATGATGGTGGGACGAGTCCTCCTGGTCCGAAAGTGGGAGTGAGGTGGAGGAATCCGGAGCCATCGACCAGTCGGATGCTTCTACTTCAGCAAGAACTCTGGGGGGAGAATCTGAGGAACATGAGGAAATGATCTGTGATCAGACTCTTGTAAACGTTTTCCACATCTGAAGGAAGGAGAAAACTTTATTGTACCGGGTCCACTGCTGGTCTGAGACTCGTCCGTCATCGGCGGCTCTGCCTCCTCCTGGATAGTCGGAACGGATGCCAGCAGACCTAAAACACAGAGGCGTAGTATTATTGTTTTATTGTTAAGCCCCCAAATTGGCCCAGAAGAAAATACAGAAGCACTTCCGAGGCGTTCATAAATCCAAGGAGAATATAGACATGGTAAAATTAAGGCGTTTGGGGCAGATTAAACTTATTACAAGCAGCATTTTTACTGCCCTGAGCATTCCCGTTCCACGGATGTACGCTGATCAAGACTGGATGTATAAATACTGCTGAACGGCTCAAACTGGCTCCAAACTTCTCAGGGTTAGTGAAAAAACATGAAATTGGCTAAAAAATAAGGTCCAGGTTTTTAAAAAAACAAAATTGAACGAGTGTTCAAATCTGTCCATCTACTACATCATGCTTGGACGGACGATATAGTCAAAGTATTAAGCTTTAAACCCCATTACCTGTTTTGGATCGACAATGATTTAGAGTTCATCTGTCTATGTAACGTTGCAAGTCTTTTTTTCCATTAAACTGTTGAAAAGTTAAAGAAAATTGCAATAAAAATCTTTAGGCAATTTTTATGTTAAAAAAAGTATAACATTTATTTTTCCTGAAGTACTGTTAACCTTGTTTAGATCTACAAGCCAAAGAGTTTAAGATGACTAAAAATCTTTTTCCAACTGCTCCCTTTAGGGGGTGCTACAGCAGATCGTCCGCCAACATCATTAAGAGGGTTAAATCGCACTCACTGAGTCCTCTGTAATGGGACAGCTGCTGGTAAACTTGCTTCATCCGCTCAATGTTGAGGCGGCTGCCTTCGGCGTGGTTGATCATCGGTTTGGGGTAATCCACTCCCACCACACAGTTCACTGCCTTTTGCAGAGACTCTGGGGCGTTCCACGGCTCGTGAATGTAGCGGTTCGGATAGTCCTTCAGGATGGGAATGTAGTGTCTGGAAAATATGGGAAATTATTTCTGATACTTCTGTGGAGGGTTAAGAAACCAGAAAGATTTGTAAAACAGGCTGTTCCCATTGTATAAATGTACATAAACCTTAGCAAAACAAAAAAAAAAAAAATGTCAAAAAGGTCATTTAAACAGATGAAAACGGTAAAATATAATAAGCTCAGATTGGGTCCCCACTAGAAGAACATCTCTGCTTTTATTTTGGCACTACAGTCCCAGACCCTCCCTGGGCCCTTTTAGTCCCTCTTTATTCACCTCCTGGATACGGCCCTGCTCAAGAGCACTGAACATTTGAGATCAGTTGCTCAATCATTCTAAAAACTCACAGGAGTCTCTGTGTCTAGAGAGATTGAGAACGTTTTTTTCCCCCCTCACTTTTGTCGCAGTGCAGCATTGAGTCTGTAGATTTTGACGCTGTAACTTTGGTTTCCGCCAGACTAAAAGCACGACCAGCTGCACTCATAGAGCTGGATAAAGATCCTTGAACCGCTGCCAAAGACACCATCCCACACCCAAAATAAAATGAAAACAGATTTTAGTCCTAAACAACTCAGGGGATGTAAAAAGTGAGTGAATCTAAAGCCTCTGTCAGTCACATAAGGACTGTTCCCCTTAGAAACTGCCGCACGATGCTGCGTCACTGACTACAGCTGAGCATTTTCTCATCGGACATCCACAAATCACGTAGGTGACCTATTCTGGACTCAATACAGCGAAGCTCACCAAAATGTGAGAGATATTCATGACGGGAATGAGGAAACTGCACCCCATAGCACCTTGATTGGTAAAATGCAAATGTATTGTATCTTATTCTCGATCCATGATCGTATAAGAAACAGGGAGTGCACATGATATGCGACGCCGTCAGATATAAGACAATGAAAGAGAGAGTCATAACTGGTAACAGGGTTCCTACAAGTTTCTTCAAGTTAAATTCAAGTCTTCTTAAGACCTTTTTAAGACCATTTATATAAAAATCCAATACCTCTGTCCTGGCCCTATAAGGCAAAGAAAACCAAAATCCTTGAAATTGTGATGAAAAAAATAGCTCTGAATAAAAAAAACAGCTGAGCAGAAGCGCTTGTCGACCGCCGCAGAGAAATAAAAGTCCACTGTGAACAGGTGGAGCAGCGGATAGAGCGTGATTTTCCTGACTGCACCGCTCCCATACCCGGTTTGGACCAGTCGTAAGCGTCTGGGCTAATTGGTCATGTAACATAGCATTGACAGAGGCGTATATGCACACAAGTTGAGTCTATCAATATAAGTCGTTAATTATTCACAGTAAAAAATTTGAATGTCCCATAAACTGATCCCAGATATCTGGATTTAACCTGTCCCTCATCCCAAAAGCGGACGTGCACATCCAACAGTTTGTTTTTAGTAGAATCATTGAGTCTCAAACGTCAGAAAGAACGGCGATTTGTTGACTTTGGACACCAATTCCTCTATAATGTGAATTAGGGTTTTGAGTTTTGCCCAAAAATCATATTCGAAGTTCGTTTTATCATTAATATTAAAATTCAAATATTTATTAATAATATTTTGACCATTAAATGTCTTCAGTAAGACTGATATTGGCATGAATCGTAACTTATATATGTTCTGTCCACCAGAGGGCAGTGTGGACTTGGACGCTACGCCACAATGTAGCGGAAGCCCCAGAATCGTAGAAGAAGAGTGACTTTGGCTCCCAATGAACTGTAAACCATTTACACCGCCTTAATTTCGGTGTATAAATGTGAAAGTGTAGCGATGTTACTCATTACTTTGTTTTTGACAACTGATTAAACATTTAAGTTGATAAGTTGCTTAATGGGACCACAGACGACGTAACGTAAACATCCGCCAAAATGGTGGCGCAGTACATTCATTTTCGGGCCTACACACTCGTTTGCTCAGAATCTCAATTGAAAACGTTTACAAGGAAACATATTCACAAAAAATAATGCCCAAACAGGTTCTAATATTAAGAGATCCCTAAGATTTGTTCGAATATCTTTCATTTTTAAACCATTCGAATTATAATCGAAAAACGAAGTTCGGAGTCAAAGCCCTAATGTGAATAGCTAAACCAAACTTGGCCATGTAAGCCGTTTTGTTGGAACCGCAAATAAATGTTTTAGGGATGTTGAAGTCAGGGAACATGCACTTGAAAAGCTCTGATATACCCTCATTTCCATTGAAGAACTGGTGTTTAGCGATTGTGTTAAAGAGTCCACAGCACCTCGGCTTTTAGCGTTGTCGTGGACCCAAAAGCTGTGCTCAGACCCACTCTGTTTACGGTCCTTCCTGCAGCGCTAGCGCTAACTGGCTAACACTAGCTCCTGCTGCGGCTTCACGTGCAATAGCAGCTAGCTGGCTAACAGTTAGTTGAAACACACGCGCGATGGAAGGAGTTTGTTTTTGTCCTTTGACACAGTTCATATGCATGTACGACTTGGCGTGAGACTAACGCCTTCATCCCCATTGTACCTAGCTGAAACCTTTTTTGCATATAAAAAAGCCTGAAATCATTGTTCTCCACTGGTTTTAACCAATGACGAAAAGAGTTTTTCATCCAGCCGCGCTTCATTAAATTTACATTTACCCATAACCTCAGCATGAAATGGGTAGCTAAATAACGTAAAACATTCGTTTTAAAATAAAGCAGTGTTAACCTTTGTTGTCTACTGAGATTTTCTGAGCTTCTACTTTGCTTGTCCTGCTGGTAGTGTGTGATCTTCACTGATTTGTCCTTGGGCCCTGGGCTTCATTGCGTTCTAAATCATTAGCTCCACCACTCTTTATTTAATCAAAAATAATCATGGTTGACAAATGAAACTTCTGAGTAAAAATGCAATACGGAGAAGTTACACAGTAACATTTTTAAAACCCAAATAACAAAATTCAAGACTTTTTCAAGTCTTTTTAGGTATCATTTCCAAATTCCTAAACTCAATGCTTTTAAGGCTTTTTAAGACCATGCGGGAACCCTGGGTAAAAGTTGCGGTAAAGTTGCGTTAATCAGATAAAAGTGAAAGATGGCAGAATTCACTGGGATTCGCTGAATTTAGGTTACTAGTTGGAATTGCAACATCGCGGAACGCTTCAGACGAAGCTGACCTGATGTAGTCTCCTGACGGGTCGGTCCTCCTCCCAAAGCCCACGGGACAGTAGCAGTGAAAGAACTGCTGGAAGAAGGCGCTGCAGGACAGCCACATCCAGCTGCCAGCGTTGACGCTCCAGTCCGCATCCAGCAGAAGCTCCTCGAACACCTGCAGGAAACACCATAATCGGTCGGCGCTGCGTCCCACCAGAGAGGCGGTCTGAAGGGCTGACAGTCCCACCTTCATCCCGCTCTCCCAGCTGATCCACAGGTCGCCTCTGGTGAGGAAGCAGGCCACGGCGTGCCGGGCCCGGTGGTGTATCCAGCCCTCCTGCCTCAGCTGAGTCATGATGGCGTCAATCCAGGGGAAACCGGTCCGTCCCTCGGCCCACTTGGCCAGAGCCTCCGGGTTCTGGTCCCAGGGGATCTGTAGACAAACGTGACTCACGGTATGGCATTCATCTCTGCTGGAGCGCTAATGTCCGGCTCCACGCAGGAATCACCTGCACACAGATGGGGTTTCCTTCCATGCGGTCAAAGTTTGGGTTGTTGGTGGCGGCGGTGTAAAAGAACTCCCTCCACAGGAGCTGGCCGTACAGGGACAGAGGAGGACTGCCCCGCTTACAGAGCTGAGGAGGACAAGAAGACGAAGATCGGTCTGAAGCTAGATCAACACAAGAGCGGGGTGTCGGGTCAGATTTCAAGAATCTATCTATCAATGAAAAAAGTTCTAATGTATTCTTATCGGTAAATTAAGCCATACCATGAACCGATTCCTAAAATGTTGAAAGCCTGCAATGACCATACAGAAAATGTTCATTTTCAGTTGAAATTGTAGTTATGTGGTCATTTGTATTAATAGTTTATTTTTTTTATCTCATTTACTACCGTTTTTTGTAACAAGCTCTATAGTCGCTGTAATTAGTAGTCAGTGTTTGGGCATAACATGCTTTATATTGAAAGGACAATTTATCTAACATTGTAATTTGGTGATTTTGACCAAAAGGAGGTGTAGAGAAACAACAAAAAAGGCTGCTGTGTTTGTTTACATGGATTTTTGGAGTATTCTATTAGCTGCACTTCGTCCGTTGCTCCTTGAGAGGGGAATGCATTCAGAAGCTGAAGAAAATAAACTCTAGTTTACCCTGAGCAGGACCTGCCGCACGGCTAACAACACCTGCACCTTTAAAGATGTCCACCTAGTAACCTCCCAACGTCCTCAGGAGCGGAAACGCTTTCAAAATTACAAATGCGGGTGAGAAGACCTGCTGGCTTCTCAGCTGTGCTGTTTTGGTCACCGTCACCAATCGGTGAATAGCTTGTTAGCTTTAGCTTAACCAGTTCTACTTAATTAGAATCAGGTTTACTGGATGCAGCTCTGCACACAAACTAAACCAAAAATACAAAGCCTTTAAGTGATACAAAAGTTTCTAAATAAAAAGAGCATCAGAACGGTGATTTAAGAAAAGATCGACAAGGTGATATATAACGATATTTTATGTAACAATATTGTAGCAAAATTCAAAAGCAATGTATGTTTTTTTTTAATTATTTGAAAGGAATAATCAATTACAGTAATTTATTCAGTAAAATTAAGTATGACTGGTAGTTGGTAGACGTTTTCACCTTCTTCGTTCCAATTGTTCAACTAGATCTAGTAATCAAATAAAACTTTATTTATAAAGCGCTTTTCAAACATGGTTTCTCAAGTGCTTTGCAGATTTAAAATGACCCCACAAACCCCCAACCCCCCGTTCAAAAACCAAAAATAAAATCATCATCACAACTACACCCCCCTCCCAACCCAACCCATCAGCCATACACACACACACACACTTAAAAGCTTAAAAAATAAATGAATAAAAAACAGTGGGCTGAGTACAGATGAGCCAGGAAACGCCATCATGGGAGCCATCTGCATCGGCAGCAGATCAGCAGCAGCAGCCAAGGCACCAACCCAGGGCGCCCAGAGGAGGGAGGGATGATACCCCCACCTCCACCCAGGCACTACCTGGGGGGTACCCAGGCACCCACAGCAGACCACCGCCCCCGATGCAGAGGGCTCCCATAGAGGAAACACTGGGACGAAAGATTAAAATAAGTTAAAATATAAAGTATATAAAGTGTAAAACAATGAGTATAAAACAATAAGATATAATCAAGATAAAATGCTAAGCAGATTAATGAATAAACAATTAAAAGCTAAACTAAAAAGTAGATTGGGTAAAACATCTTATTTAAACAGATATTAATAACTAATAGCTAATTAAAAGCTTAGTTAAAAAGGTAAGTCTTAAGCCTGCTTTTAAAAACATGAACGTTCTCTGCAGCCCCGAGGTCCTCTGGCAGCCTGTTCCAGAGGTGAGGGCCATAATAATGAAAAGACGCCTCACCATGAGTCTGTGTCCTGACGTAATAAAAGTAATAAAACTGGATGTGTTTAGTATGAAACAGGTTTCAGTGTTAGAATATTGTTTTTCTACAACTAAATTCAGTATGAAAAAGCACAATATACAGTCTTTCAGAAACACATCGCCCCTCCTGTATTTTTTCCACACTTCATATGACCAGATTCTTGCCATTACACACCACTAAATATAAGCCTACAATTTAAATTAACATGATTTTGATATTTTTAATCAATAACAATGGTTAATAACATTAGTTCTTTTCTTTTTACATTTGTGAGTATTTAACATGGACTGCATGTAAATTGATGTCACTGACATCACTCAGGTTTCTTCACTTTATTTTTTTCTTACAAGCTAAATGTAAATTATTTTTTGTGTTCATTATTAAATTAGTTCTTTAAAGAAAATCACAAAATGACCAGGGCTGCACTTTAAATAACATGTTTAAATTTTTTTTATAGTCATCGACAATCATATACATATCAATATGAATTATTTTTATTGATATTCTTCTCCCTTAAACATTGTCCAGCCCTCTTTACCAGAGCTCAGTACCTTCATGTAGATCTCTCTCAGGTTGTAGTACAACACCCTGCAGGACAGGCAGCCGAAGCGCAGGAAGGGGCTGAGGCCCGTGGGGCTGGCGTACAGAGAGCACGTCTTCGCCCGAGTGTTGGCCACCCACACCTGAGGACACGGAGACACCGGTGAAGTGAGGCGTGCAACAGGCGGCGGCCCACTTGATCCTTCAAGTCAGGCACTGAGATGCTTAAAAGCCCCATAAAATACACCTTACATGAGCATTTCTGGTATTAAATACATTTATTGAAGTTATTTATAACTTATAAAAGTGACTGCAGACCACAGCAGGGTGATGGTTTCTCACAATATTATCTTACATTGATGCTCCTCATTCTGTGGGATTTTTACCCTTTAAAAGGCAGTGTCCAAAATGTGGACTGATATTGTACAACCCCCCCCCCCCCACACACACACACACACTCACTTTTTCATGGGGTAGTTTACAAGAATTATCCGTCTTGTATAATACCCTTTCCTTTCAAACTCATAGTAGAGATGTAAGGAAGTATTTTGCCGATAAATTGGAACACATTTCATCGAGGTGTGTGATTCCCTGTTTAATCGATTAAATGCTGTGTGAACCCTGTTAAATCGAATGTAATTTGTAAGTGTACAAACCTGATTATTTTTCATGGTAATTAAACAACAGGAACATAAAAGTCCACCGTACTGCCCAAGCATATTAGGGCACGGACCAACAGAAATACGTTTCAGCCGTATTCATCACAAAAAATGATCAGTTCTAAATACTAATAAGGCGCAATCAATTAGAAAATTTCAACATTGCAATTCATTTATTAAATTATTAGCTAATTGTTGAAAATTCCTTTGATTTTTGTCTTCTTTTTTTTTTTTACATTGCTTGACCTTTATTTTGACAATCTTTGCACACCTCGGCTTTAGGATGCATTCATTTAACAGACACACACATCTACAGTCCAACCTGATCTTTATCCGGACTCGTTAAATTATAATAACAGCCAAATATCTGACACACAAAAATCAAGATTTAGCTACAGAAAGCGGACACTGAACAGAAAAAGCTTCCTTGTCCTGCAGCTAATGGGGCTTTTAAAGCCAGTTTTACGTTTTTGTCCAGGTATCGGCTCAGTCTGTCCAAAGCCTCTGACTCTCCTCCTCGCCACACAGCCGGGGGTAACCCCTCCGTCCTGAAACCTGCACAAACATTTGATTTAAGTCATGCAAAAAAATATTTTTAAAAAGTAATAATCAAAAGCAAAGAGCATAAGGTGAAAAAAAACAGGGTTTTAAATGAGAGAAAAATGTTCTCTTGTGGCGTCCCACAGGGCTCACAGTCAAGCTACTCTCTTTTTAACACTATCTCAATAAAATTTGTAACTATAAGAGGATTTATCATATTTTGCAGATGAACCTAAAATATATGTAAAGTACAGAGCAGTGGGGAACCATGAGGACTCCCTTAAATATCTGATGCCTTTTATCAGTTTATTCTCCACTCCGATCACCCAATAAGACCCAATAACCACACACCAGAACCCGTGCTCTTATTTCTTTTCATCGAATCTGAAATACTTAATCTGCAGATGAATCGTCGCCCAGCAGCCTGAATCTCAAAGCCCTGCAGATGCTCAGAGAGGTAGCACAACGGGGCACTTACCTAGCTCCTCTAGCGAAGGTATACTGTACAGCTGGTCGTGGTTGTCGGAGATTTTACCGAGACATCTGTTCATCTGCTGCTGGCTGATGGGAGCCAGAGGTCTCCTGGGCAATTCTAGCCGGCTTACAATGGTCTGGAACCGTTTAAAGGTCAGAGGGGGGTTGTTGCTGTTCATCTCGATTATCCTGCAGTTATGAACAAAAAAAAAGAAGGGGGAGTATTAAAGCATTGCAGCAGCTCAAAGTTGATTTGTTTCAGGAATTCAACACGAAAAGTGAGATTCTTCACAAAAAAATGACGTATTTCATGCTTTTATTACTTGTTGATTGTGTTAATCAAGGTTTATGACCAATTAAAACATCAAAATAAGACCAAGAAAATATATTTTAGTACTGAAACGTTATGATAAGGCCTTAACGATGAAGACTGCCGAGTTGTGAGCTGTTCAGCAGACATAAGGGGGAGGGGTTACACCAGAAAGTATCCCAGCTGAAGAGGTTGTCTTTTACACAGCGCTGTAACTGAACCACTTTCATGGAAAATTTAGTGGAAGGAAAAAGTACGGTGGAAAAAGATAAGGAAATGCTTCGACTCCATCATGCTATCCAGCTTCAGAAGGATCACATTCCCTGCAGAGAGTTCTAGGTCTTCCCCAGGGGGTCTTCTCAAAGTGATTTATGATCCCAAAAAAAACTCTGAACAGAGATTAAAGGAACAACTTGAGCAGAAGATAGAGATGCTCGATTTCTCACTAAGGCAGAGGCCGGCAGAGAAAGGGAAAACCAATTCTAGCCACTTGTACGCAGGATCTGGAAATTCTGGTCGTGATCCTTGTGTGATCGCTATGGTTGAAGGCTGGAACCTCAACAGAGCAGTATATCCCGAGCTCAGCTCCTTCTTTACAAACACAGAGCACCAACGGTCTGCTCCATCCGTCTATTACTCCATCACTCACACCTCGGCTGGAGGGCAGAAACTGAACCCAAACCAGCAGGAAGCAATCCACATTTTTCTGGTTTAAAAACTAGCGTCTCTAAACGACTAGATGGGAATTTAAAAAAGCATGTTCTTAAAACTAAAGTCTGTAATTGTAACTAATCTATTTCTATACAATCAAACAATAACTCCTTAATCTACCTGATTTAGTGACTGATGGTCACTAAAAAGATCATTAGGGGTGCGCCAATACCGTTCTAATTTACTTATATCAGTAATTTAACTGATACCATGAACTGAAATAATGTGGAAACCCTGCAATAATTTCACAGAAATTTTTCATTTTTCACTTGAAATTTTAGAGTGTACGCCGTAGTGGAGTCTAGTGTAGATATCCTATTGAATTAGACATTTTTGTTGATCTACTCTTCACATTTAAATATATTTTTTTCCTTTTTCCCAGTGCGAGTAGAGAAGAGTAGAGATTATCATTTCTATAGTCTGTTTAGATTCACAAATATGATCACATTTGTCATATGCAGTACTTTATTTAGAGGAAATTGCCTTTATTTTCACAGTTGACCAGATTGTGTCTTGGTGTGACTTCCTGCCACAATTGATCGCTCACGCAAAAAAAAAAAAAAAAAAAAAATAGACCAGACGCCGAAACGTAAGCTTCACGGCGCGAGCTGACCGTGGAGGACTGCAGTGCTTCGGTGCCGGTGTGAACCAGGCTTTAGGTTTGGTTGGGGACAAACCCGTCAATCACAAAAAGTACTTGGGACATCTCCCTGGCGTCCCCGGTAAAAATGACGCCTATGATATTACATTAGATTCATTTAAAAAGTTGATTTTAAATGCCAGAATTCTCAAAACGTTTAGGCTATGTTCCCAATGCTTGGTTGGGGCCCCTTTTGCATGAATTACCCCACCAAAACGTGATCTGCAGACTTTTTCTTTTTATTGCTTTTCACATTATTTTTATTTTGTCTGTTGCAGCTCAGATGTCTTATGTGTGATTCTCCCCCGTTGTGCACTAGGAGGAGGATGAGCACCTTGCTTTGAGTTTCACTGGTAATAAAAAACATCCAGTTCAGTTCAGTCCACATTCTGTTCAACAGATGCAGGAGAAAATGAAATCCCTCTTAGGAACGGACACTCGCGTTCCGTTCAGCCACATTCAGCCTGGAAGCAGTCTGAGGTTTTCCATCAGTCTGGCTGCTTACTGCAGTTACAGTTTCAAAGCAGTTCGGCTGCCTCGTGGGCTTTTTAAGTTTCCGTCTTACACAACCGGCTCAGGATCTGTGGCAGGGACGGCCTCCGTACCATTGGCTGCGTGTCCGCTGTGAACAAAAAGCACGTTTCACCCAACGCGTCACCCAGCTGGTCCACTGACACACAGGCCAGCGGTAATCCGCCGCTTATGTAACGCTGCACTGGTCAGGCAGGAGCACAGGGAGCTGTGAACGTGGAGACGGTCCCCCCCCCCCCCGCCGCACACAGGCCCGGTGTGTGACCTGCAGTGACAGCAGGTGGCCACTGGGGGCTTCACAGCGAGGGGAGATTTAGCTGGGCTGGATTTTAACCCCTTAACATTCCTGCAATTTCCACCCAAAATATTTTTAAACACAAACCCAAATTAGAATTAAAGCAGTTCTTGAACCATTTGGAGTAGGGATATGGCTGGGATCTCTTTGGAAAGAAAACACTTCTAAGTGCAAAGAAAATATGTCCAAGTGCAATTGTTGCCCACTTATATAATTTTTAATACAGTGGAAAAGATACAATTTTGAGTCTGCTTATTGAAATTTCAACAAAAAAAAACATGCTCAAAAATAGTTTTAGAATTGTGTGGTGACCCTAAAAACATTGTGGGTCTAGACTCTGATTTATTACCTTTATCCCCCCAAAAAAGACAGCAATACACCAAAACAAACAAGAATTTTACATCATATATGATCAACTAAAGGTCAAAGGTGCCCAAAAAAGGTTCAATCTGTCCCAAATCTGCTATTTCCTTCTGAAAAACCTACCAAATTTACCACTGTCTTGTCTCAAACAAAGCTCCACGGCTTCCACCATATTGTATAATAAAAAATAGTTGGTTTTGACCCAGCACTCAAAGGGTTACTTACTTTGCGTAACGGTGCGTAATCCTTACCTTTCTGTGTTTGGATTAGTGTCTTTACGCTTTCCATTTGGTATTGCAAAGATAAAGTCCAACTCCAGTGACCCATTGCCGTTTTCAGCATTCCATTGGCTATTCGGTGCATCAATCATCAGAACTTTGTGCTCTCATCGGTTCGAACAAATTTGTTTTTTTTCCTCAGACGAACTTTCACAACGAATTCTTTTTGTTCAAAATGTGAAGGTATAATCATTTTCCTACTGGGTCAGGTAAGGTGTCGATTAAAAGCTTACACTTTTAGGCTTACATTGAGAAAATACTTTGAATAGGAAGCGCATTGGCGAACGTGACATCACGGATCAAAAGTCACTTCCTGTGACAAATTAGGAAAATTCCAGTTTTCAGTAGAGCTCTAGGCTGTTATTTTACTGTTTGTATGGATTTATTTTTGCTGTGGACTAACAACTTTGATGGAGGACTTTGATCGGACCCTTATGGATCTATAAAGAAAGTTTTTGATCAAGATGGAGCCGTTTTATCATGTAAAACGGACCCCTAAGTAGTAAACTTGAAAGTTTATTTTCACTTCTCGAGTGTGGGTTAGGGTTGATAAAAGGGCTTGTTGCGCTTAAAGTAGTCATTGTAACTTTGTTTGTCCTCCGTAATTGAAATCACAAGGCTGTTAGCTTGCAAATGATAAAAGATATGTATATACTACCAAAAGCTTGTTTAGACAGTAGTATTTTTCAACTACCATTCCTTTAGTGGGCCCATGGGCGGGCCCAGAAACGCTAAGGGATTAAACAACAGCAGAGAAGGCTCCTGTAATTAACCTTGTCAAGGAATGTCAGAAGCAGTAAGACCGAAAGTCTCCCATTTCAGCACAATAAATCAGGGCCGGGCAGTTATTCCATTTGTTCCATTTTACAACTTCCTATTTGGACAATTTCCTTCGTTATCCCTTAGATTTTATAGTCTGATGCACTGCTCTAAAAATTCAGAACAGTATCGACATCCATCTAATACTTATAGTGTCTATCCTATAAAAGATTGCGGAACAAAGCGGTGGAGCTGAGAGAGGGGCTGTGAGGGGTCAGGAGGATGATTGACACGCTACGAGTTAACTGAGCTAATCCGGAGCAAACCCGGCGCTAAATGAAGCAAACTGAGGTAAGCGGATGCTTTTAACCAGAAAACCGTGGTTGACATACTCTGCTACCCATGTGACGTCCATGTTGACTCAATAATTTTGTCAAATAAAAGCAGGAAGCCTTCGTGGTCCATAACAAAACTATGTGAACTTTAATGAAAACAAGTTTTATTAATCAATATGTAAAGAAGAAATTTGATAATTTCAACCAATTTTTGACCATGTAGCGTTATCTTAAATGAATGGCATAAATATAATTCAATTACAGGGAAAAATAAAGCAGAAACTTCTTAAACGGTCTACTTGTGGAATCAATACTACAATACGCCATCTTATACAAAATCTCAGAAAAAGATTATGCTTTTTTTAAAAACTGTATTGACATGGGACAGATTAACGACCATACAAATCCGGCAAGTATAAAAGCGGCGTGTGTTAATTATGGCAAACAATAACAGCACCTGTGCATTAAAAAGCCAAACAATTAATGCAGGTTCTATAGTTCTATAAAAACACTGAGTGGCAACACAACAAAACAAAAGACAAGCTCCCTTAAAGGCACAGTGTGTAACTTTCGGCCAGTAGGGGGTAGTGCATACCTAAATTATAACAAGCATGCGGTATCTGTGTCTTTGAGTAAGAAACTCAACAACGGAGGTCCAACTAATGCTGTTTTCAAACGCTCAGTTCCCTGAGAATTATGTATTTGCAGCAATATGACGAGCACATCAGTCTCTCTTTCATCGCTTGGAACTAGCGAAGAGGTAATAATGTATTTAGGGCGAAACTTTTTTGCATTTTGATGGGAAATCAATGTTTTTAATAGCGGGCGTGTTCCGTGCGCTTTGTCCGTCCAGGCTCTGGCAGAAGTAAAGACGTCATCTAATATGGCTTACCCCTGAAAAGAGGACCAGCACCTACGTATTTTAAAACTGATTTTTAAAGTCATATTTTACAATATCACCAATATTTTGCAATTCAATTAATTATTATTCCATAATATTTTAATGGCTATTTTCAGAGATGTACTGCAAAAACTACACACTGTCACTTTAAGTACTACAATGCTTTTGACCATTTTGCACATTTGCGCTTTCTCTCAACCTTTGCTGGCTTGACGCTTTGCGGACCGCAGCAACACAGACAACTTGACTTACATGTTGGGATAATGCAGTACAGCCAGTAAAAACCACCAATAACCAGAAACTAGAGACAGATTTTTTTGTCCACCAACACAGCGGACACACGCACAACCTACACTAGCTACACAACTCCGGTGTAACAATGGCTCCCTACTCATTAAATTTTGTTTGTTTTGTTTCAAATTCTCGTTTGTATTTCAGTTAACAGTTACTTCTAGTTTTTCTTTATTTCATTTGTTTTCGTTAAAGATAATATCACCGGCTAACAGTGTGTTGAAGTGATACGAAGACTTTGGAGCGTGATGTCCCAACCACCGGCACAGAAGTGCCACATATGCTTCACTTATGCTGCGGGATTTCCTCCCGCTGAAGCAATAGTTGCAGGTAAGCGAAACGGCTCATTCAGAGAGTCTTTAATTGGAGAAACGATCCCTGAAGCTTAAAATAAACACATGTGGTATAAAAAGTAGATTTTATACCACATGTAAAAAGTAGGGGGAAAGTAGATTGTGACGTAATTATTATTTTTTTTTTTTTTACTCCATTGGTCAAAAGTATGGAGAACCAAAACTGACATAATTAAAATAAAAGCAGAAATTAATACATTTTCTTTGTCCTTTTCCTTATACATGCATTTTTGCGAAGAAATGTATGTTTTGTTTTTCTTTTTCTGTAGTACACGCATTTTTGTCAAGAAAAATATAGATTTTGTTTTTCCTTTCCCCAATATGTGCATTCCCTGTTTTTACAATCAGTCATTTCCTCTTATTACTTTACCTTATGCATTTCTGCCTCATTATGCAAATGAGGAGGGCTGCCCTTCTTGGTCTACTCCTCTACTATTGGTCAATAAACAGTAAGGAGAAAGATAACTACAGGATACAAGTTAAATGTTAGGACAAATTAATACTGTATAACACCAACTGTAACATTTTTGCATATATCCTAGAAGTTGTAAGCTGTAAAATAGCATGATATAGTCCCTTTAAAGTCCACAAACTGCCTGTGGAGAACAGAATCTCGGAGTGAATTTGATCAGTGTTGCTGAGGAAGGACAGACCTGTCCAAGTTGTAGAGGGTGTGCGATTTCCTGACGACCGTCTCGACTCCAAACTCCTGTGCCATCTTGATGATGGCTGCGTCACGCTCCTTCCCATAAGGCTCCGGGTCGTACTCGAACGTCAGCCGGGTCACGTTCCACTCCTGCAGCGGGGCAGAAACAAAAAGAAGAGTTTGTGCTACGGAGTTCCAAACTCACAGGGGAATATCGCTAACTATTCATTACACAACATGGTTAAGTGAAGGAGTTTGGGGGCAGATAATGCCTTATTACAGGCGGAAAATCTCCTCCCGCCATTGACTCCCGGTTATACCATGATTTGGGTGAATACTCGATTCTGATTGGCTGGAGGGTGTACATTAAAAAGCGATAATGTACACCTAGGAAAGGCGTCCCGTCAAATTCCCTGATGACAGTTCTAAATTATTGCGCTTGGTCAAATGGCAACGGAGACTCGACGTTATTTGCATCATCCTTTTGACACACACAAGCAGTAAGTAGTGCACTGGCCTCCTGAAATGATACTTTATATCACGTAATGTAAGGTAAAGCCATCAACTCACGTCCCATCCGCCATCACTGATAAACTGCTGCGGTCGACTCGCTGTGGCCACGTTGCTTGGCAACGCATGTATACAGGAGATATAAAATAGTGCGCTCAACTTATTAAAAAAAACTTGCAATTTTAACTGTAAAACACATTAAAGGATTATTAATGGATTAAACAAATGGGGGACCCTCGGGTTTAACAGGTTACACTACATTTATACGCGAAATTACGGCGTTGACAGTTCCTCGGTATCACAAGGCTATCTAACCTATTTTTACCAACCACAAACACAACTCAGATGCCACGTAAATAAGTATTTGTAAACAAAATCGTATTATCATAGTTTCGTCAACCCAGCCGCCACATTCCGGCCTCTACCGCAGCAAGCCTTTGTGCTAAACGCACAATTAACCACTCAAATGAAAGCAGAGACTCAACCGATTCCAAAGATACATCTGCCAAAATGCTACGCCAAAGCACCGCAGACATATAAGCCAAAGCACAACACAAAAAAAAAGAAAATCGCTTTTCAGAATCACAGTTGAAAATATAGCCTTACCTTTGCTGTTTCGCCGTGTAAAAGATATTTCTTTGGAAAATAAACGCTATTTTCTAATAATTCCGTCACTTGTGCACCATTTAAAACCTTCCAGGTGTTTCCTGTATAATTTTTGGTTCCTAGGAAGTGTTTGCAGTGAATTCACAGATGAGACTGGCTTTTCCTCTAGGCTCTGTTCTCGGCTCCCTGGTTGGCTGACTGTATTGTCAATCTTGTTTTGCAAGTTTTGGCGTTATTCTATAGGCTTCTACGATTCCAACGAGGTGTCACTCATGCAAATTGACCAATCAGCTCCGAGTTAGAGTCTTATGCGTAAAATAAGAGTGTCAGTCGGCAGGACCGTCTTATGACACAAGATGGCGCAAGACGCACGGACTTAACTTTGTTTTGCTGCTTTCACTGTTTAGATTTGATAATTGTCACCAGAAAGATGCCCAAAAGTGTTTATTTTAGGTCTACTGAATACTATGTGATATTAAAATGAAAAATATAACTTTTACACGACAGAAATAGAAATGGCACTGTTTGTGCCAAACTGGAGATCTCGCCTGATATGCCTGTACTAAAACCTCTCTAGTTTTGTCCTGTTTCACATAATCAGTTTCAACTTTTGTAGAGATAATGTCCACATGTTGTATTTATATTTTATTGAGTAATCACTGCTATTCAAGCAATATCCATAGAGTTTTTCAATATAAAACTATGTTTTCTTTTAGGCGGAGCAAAAAAGAAATACATTTCTGCTGTGTTCCATCATCAATTTCTCCTAACCAGTAACAGATAACATGCATAATGACACATCCATCAATTCTACTTAATGTTACCTTACTTTATAATGACACCAAAATGGTTCAAATACTCCTTTTGGTTGCTGAAATATACACATTTTTCATGGGTAAGCATTTTTTGAGAAATAAGCATCAAAATAAGCCTAGGTTTTAAGGGGCTAAACATTTAAGTTGTTAAGTTAGCGTTTAACGGGACCACAGGCAACCTTACGTAACGTAAACATCCAGCAAAATGGTGGAGCAGTACGTCTGATTTAATACCCACTACTCGCTGGTTTACTCGGAATTTGAATTAAAAACATTTACAAGCAAAAACATTTATAAAGAATAATTCCAATACAAGTTTGAATATTAAGAGATGCCTAATATTCGTTTGATTATTGCTAATTAGTAAAAGAATAGAATTATATTTGAATAAAGAATTTCGGAGTCCAAACCTCTCTCCAAAGAACCCGATGTTTGCCAAACCCCGACAGCTGCTGCTGGCTTTCCTCCCGCTAAAGCATGGTTTACAGATCAGGAAACAGTTCGTACAGAGAGTCTTGTCCATTTCTGATCAGTTCAATTGGAAGAATGTTTCCTAATTTTAAAGCTGTGGCGGAAGTGATGCTTAATTCCGGTCTCCAGTGCAGCAGCAGAGTTTGGATTCAGCATCCAGAACAACATCTAAACTAAACGCCCATTAGAAGTCAATTGTCTGAGGTAAAAAGCCAAAGCCTGCAGACAATAACCTCTGCTGCAAATTTCACTTTTATAATTAGTTCTCTGTTCATCTTGTTTGGATTGAATATTATTTAAAAAAAAATATGCTACTGAATGGGTATCAACTCGTTGACGATTGCTGCATTTAAAATTCGATGGGTAAAAACAGATTATGACCGAATTTTTTGGACCCCGTCAGTCAAAACGACGGACACAAACCATGTCTAGCGCCACCACTGATGTCAGCACTTTCAACACTCTGACCTTTTATTTTCTGGGGGGAGGGGTGACAAGACAATGTTCCTAAAATCAATGATCAAGTCTTCTGTTTTAGAAATGTTTCCCACATTTTGTCACAACCTTGTGTTTCCCACAAGGTTGTGACAAAACACAACCTTGTGGGAACCAGCGGGCCAACACTCCTGGTCAGACAGAGTGTCGTTCACTTTCACTCTGTGTTCTGGTTGATAAAAAATACAAATGTAAAATCCAGCCTGCAAGATTAAGACTTTAAGAAATTTCCTAAAAGCCTCTCAATCCAAATGTAGGGTTGAAACTGCATAGAAAGCTGAAACAAAAACAATCTGTGCTTTATCCATGTCAGAGGTCCGCAACCTGTGCCTGCGGAGCCACAAGTGGCTCTTTGGACCTTCCATAATGGCTCTCAGGAACTTTGGCTAAAAATAATGAACCAAATACTGGTTTATTTTGTTTTAACAAATTCTCTCATTTTTCTCATTGACTAATTCCTTTGAATGAAATATTTTTTTCTGGTTATTAGGTTTGAAACTATGTGCATTTTTATTTAACTTGCCACAGAAATAAACAAAATCGTAGAAAGACAATGAATTCCATCCTCTATTTGTTCACGTTTTATGTGTTTAATTCTTTTAAAACCAAAAAAACAGAAATAAAATGGTGGCTCTTTATGAATGACTACACATTTTACTGTAGTTGATGCTTACAGAAAGTTTTAAGTTACGTTTTTTGAAACGTCATGTAGTAGTGGGTAATAAAAAAGGTAGGAATTATACACATTTAGTCAAAAGCAGAGATTTTAACTATACTGTCCTTCGGCAATTACGTCCCTACATATTTTTTACTAGATATTAGGGCTGTGTTGAAAAAAATAAATACATAAATAAATCGTAAAATTGATTCTGAATCGCTCCTTGGAGAAATCGAATTGATCAACAATTTAAAAAACTGACACCCAGCCCTACTAGATATGCAAGGAGGATAAATACTGATGTTCAGTGTTTGTCTTCACACTAGATATTGTAAATTTAAAATTTGTTGTTTTTACATTTAATGGAAAGGAAACCTGTCGAACTTTGAAGCATTTTTATTTCAAATATGTGCAGGTTTCCTTTTGTGCGATATTTAATTTATAAAGCAGTAAGCAGGGCTGTTTGAACTTTATTTTAATATCTACCCTTTATTTAATTTGAAATATCTTCATCTTATGTTGTGAGAATTTCTGTTTTTCACTATTTTGGAAAAATATTTTAATATTTGTTAAATGCATTTTGCACAATAATTTTGTATTCCAATGGATCTCGAAAGTGAGAACTGTCATAAGCAGTCATTTTGACATGTATAAAGAAAAGGAGTACAACCGCAATAGATATTGTTACTGCACATGCTTTAGATTATATCACAATATAGATTTGAAGCCATGTTGCCCAACTGTATGGTCATGTAGCATTTGTGGCTCAAAATGAGTTTTATGTCATTGGATTCAGTGCAAAAAGGCCCTCTGGATGGTGAGGCTGTTCTATGCCTCATTCATTTGCAGAGCTGAGTGAAGAGGAAACAAACAAATCTCAACAGGGATGGGTCTCAGTACTTTCTGAGACTGCTGTAAATCTTTAAACGCCGCCTCCTTTTCCTAATCATATTTAATCAGAGGCTACCAGATTTCACAGTCTCATAGATCCTGGTGGAGAACGATGTGAGAACGTGACAGCTGCAGGAGCACAGACCTTAAAGAGCCTCGGGAGGACCTCGGTCGGCTGACCTCTGACAACAAACAGCCTTGAGTTGAGCTTCTTCAGACTGTTGTCCAGGTCCTCCAGAGACTCCAGGAGAAACCTGCACAGAGGTCACAGAAAACAAACATCACCCGTCGTGCAGCTGCAGAGATCCATGCGTTGTGAAGCTTCTTCTAATGAGCCTAGTTTGATCCTTGCTTTCTGTATCGCTGCTTAAAGCAGCAAGAAAACTCCTGCTGGAAAGTAAAATAAAGGCCACAGAGACTAGGAACCGCAGATTAGAAAGAGAACAAAGAAGAAAATGGCCAACTGATACCATGTTTTCAGTGCCGTCACAAGATATTCCAATATCGTGCAGCACCAGATGTACACTTGGAACACCTGTGTGGCAGCTCTTGAGGTACCAACTCAGGATGCAGTCCACGCCCTCATAATCTCTCCACCAAATGGGCTTTGCTTCACAACCCTTTCATAGCAGGAGTTAACCCCGTTACTCGTTTACCTTTTTTTTCCTTCCACTTAACTTCCCATTAATGTAGTTGAACACGGCACTCTGAACAGCTGCCATCTTTAGCAACACCTACATTTTGGGGCTTTTCACACCCAAAACTATAGAATGAAAGTGTTATATCAAAATCCATTCGTTTGTTTTTTCATCTGCAGTATTATACTATTCGGAAAAACGAAATACTCGGTTTCCATGAGCTTTACCATCAAAATAATAATATAAAAAAAGAAATTGAATTCTATTCCTGTGAGTATGCAATGCATCTATTTAGAGATTTCACTTTTAAAACTTAATTAGTACAATTAATTAACCTCTGGATTTATTCTGATTCGATGAGATGACATGTCACTGAGGGATCTGTTATTACTGTTAATATAGAAATTTAGAAACTCATAATAAGCTCAGAGTAGCCCCGAATTAATTAGTTTACCCTAAGGATCACTATTAACTAAAAAAACTTTTCTTTCAACTGAATAAATCGGTAACGTATCGAGATCAACCAAAATTTTGATTTTTGTTAATGAAGTTCTTTGTGGGCTAGCATTAGCTTACAGAGCCAAGGACCAGGCCTAAACTCTGATGACTGCACATAAAATATAACAACCCTTTGACATGATAAACCCTTCAAATTTAATTATTAATGTCATCGAAAAGGCTTAAACTAAACTCCAAGGCAAAGTCAGACCTCCATCTGTTGATCCCGACGTTAGCGGCTCCAGCGAACCAGGGGTCCAGGATGTAAACACAGCGCACACTGTCCGCTTCGCTCAGGGCCTCCTGCAGCGCCGGATTATCGTGCAGCCGCAGACCTTTGCGGAACCAGTGCACGGAATTCACCACCATTCTTCCCTCTTAGAATGGCTCAGAAAAAAACGGGCACAAATGAGGACATCCGCAGGACGGGACCTCAAAAAAAACTTTACAAATGGGAACGTGGGCGGGACTTGCTGACTAGTAGGCGTGGTTAGTTGCTGGTGGTATGTCTGAGTGGACAACGCGGAGAAACGTCAAGTTGAATTACAAAACTGGGCTGCTGTGATTGGCCGCTTCGGCAGATGGCTGAGGAAAGAGGTGAGGTGACCAGCTGAGTCACGTTTAAGTGTGTTTCTGGTCGGATGTAAGGTTGAGCAAGTAGAGGTAAGAGGGGATCATTTAAACCGATCCTATTAAACCAAATACCTTAAAACATTACTACACAAACTTAAACATCAAATAAAAATGCGTAAACTGACTGAAATAAATTGATCAATTATAACATTTAACGCTATTTGTTTGATGTGTAATCTTGGCTCTGCATTTACAAGAAATCCAGTAAAAATTGAATTTACTCCAATTATTTATTTTTCCTAACTCGGGTATATATAGCTTATTATCCCTCTGTATAATAACACCTCTTGTAAAGTTGTATCTAAACCGAGATTCAATTGAAAAAATACACTTAATATCAAAAGGAAATGAAATGTTGTAACTCATCTTACAAGTATCGTCGCTGTTGATGGTGATGCTGTGGGCAGGAAGGACCTCTAGTAGCAGTCCGTCTTAAAACAAATCTAAAATAACTTCTGACTGACGTATGATAGTTTCGTGACTGCTCAATTTTAGGGCAGCAGAGATATTCCAGAAAAACGTCCTGGATGAGACCAGCTAATCCACCTCATTTGCTTTTGCTGCTCCTCTTTTGGCAAGGTATTTTTAATTTATGTAGCACACTTTCAACAAAAGCGTAATTTAAGGTGCTTTACATGATTCGGTGATAAAGAAAAAAAACAAAACATGATTAGGGATACGCCAATACGGTTCCTATGGACGGTATCGGTTGAACAGATACGAAAATTGTGGAAACTGAAATAATTTCACAGAAAAAAAAAACATTTCACTTGAGATTTTTTACATTGTAATAAATGTAAAATAAAATGCTTAAAGTGAGATACATGTGATAAATAATGACATTGGGCCTCGTTTATCAAACTCGTGTACGACCAAATCAGGGTGTAAATGTTTGGTACACAAATAAAATGTACACTTTTCGGCATTTATCAATCTGGACGTGAGCGTACACTGCGCAAAAAAACATACACCAAGTCAGGAGGTGGTGTAAATTTTACACCCATTTCAACCTTCATCGCAACACGCAAAAAACATGCATAAAATTCAAGATTTAGACAACATTAAACATTCCCGTGCTGGGAAAATTATGCCTACACCTCTCACATTACAGATTTGCAATTTCATGAAGTTTGGGTTATGTCATGATCGTCTTTCATATTAAATAAACAAGAGGCGCCTCGCACACCACAGGGCTCCAAATTGTAGTCGATTTAAAAAGTTAGTGCCTTAATTGCTGCAGTTAGTGTGCGAGTCGTCTTTTATCTTCCTTCCAACATTACCCATGTTATCGGCTGCCCAATATTTTTGGAAAGGATGTGCGTGCTGATCCCCTTTTTTATAATAGTCTGTCATTAAATAAGGTGCAAAATGTCAAACTCTAAAGTCTCCAACTAAAATGTCGATTTCTCAATAGCAGCAGCATACAGAAAAATTGAAAAAAAAAAACATTTCTCTCTCCCGTTATGTGGCTTAGATAAAAATAAAAACCCAAATAGACCTAAAGTGGCAGTGAAACAGTTACTATGTAAACATTCTATGACAGATATGAATATAAATGAATAAAAAGTAACGAGAAATGTTCTATGTACAGCATGATGTGGAATGTCTGGTTACAGCTTAGATGTTTTGATAAGATGTGGGTTTTGCGCAAAATGCGCACAGCCGCGGCATCGTGTCAATCCAGTCCCACTGCAGGTGCCATCCATACTGGGTGTTCTGGCCACCAGCTGTGTAATATAACAATGGATAACTGCATGTCATGCTTTAGGTGACTAAGGTTGTTGGAGCATCTAATAACCCTCCGTTCCAACTGACACAAGTTTCCATGGAGTTTGCATGTTCTCCCCATGTGTTCATGGTTGTTTGTCCTGTCTGTCTCTATGTGGCCCTGTGATGGACTGGCGACCTGTCCATGGTTTAACCCGCCTCTTGCCTGTTGACAGCTGGAGATAAGCACCAGCCCCCCCGCGACCCATTAAGGATTAAGTGGTTAAGAAGATGGATAGTACACGCTATCAAACATGAACCATACTGCAAGGCGAAACTGTGTAGAATCCATTTTAGCCCAGCTTTAAACCCAACCTCAACTGACAGAATTTACTTCCATCATCTTGGGACAGCAGATAAAAGTGCCGTTGCCAGACTACGCTCAGCTCGGATAGTGACTCCAACCTTCAGGAGCTGCTTTTATACTCAGAGCAGCTGGAGCTGATTGCTGAGTGGTACCGGCTGCTGCAGAAGAACCAGGGTTCTGCTGTTGCATACCAGGGACAGCCAATTTGGACCGACGATCGTTCTTTGGGTGGTGTCATATGGCTAAATCTCGTGTGTTATAAAGATCGTTTCATTAAGTTTACTTGAGTTTTTCTACGAAGAGCCACTTCCCAAAATAACATTTGAGTGGTCACTTTAAGGAAGGCAAACAAACCAAAATTTAAAACCACTTTCAATTAACTGAGCTTTGAATTGATTCTTCTCCAGTCCCAGATTATTCCGCCTACTCTAATTAACTTTATATGATATAGAAGACTAAGCTCTGTGTAAAAATACGAATAAACACTGGATTTTTTGACGTCAGCTTCATTTCTGCTTTTTGTATTCACACAAAAAAAGCAAATAATAACATGTATCATGGGGACCCTGGGGTGTTGCTTGAACAGAATCGATACTTTGTTCTATACTGTAGGTCTCATCCCAGCGTACCCTTACATGGAAATATACCTAGAAAATCTACAAAATGGAGGTGAAACACCCCAGCTCAATCCTTGGGAAGCATCACTCTACTGATATTAGAGCTCCTCATCTATCAGCAAATCTCCTTCTTCACCAAAACCTTCATGTACCTAAACCTGTCCAACTGTTTTTACCTGAAAGAAGTGATGAGACACAAAGGTCAAGCAGGGTCAAGATCCAATTCAGAGGACAGTGGTTCTGTCGTTGAGCTGGCTGCCTTGTTAGTTGATTCCTCACAGTTGATTCATCTGACATGGGTTTAAAGGTGAAAGTGTCATTAGTTGATATAAAAAGTATCATCTGGTGCGGTGCCAGCTTCAGGAAGTCACCGTCTCCTGGATAAATCTGACATGGTTTCCCATTAGTCCCATGTGATTTTATCAATTTCATTTAATTTGTTTTCATGATTTTTTGGACTTCCAGAAGTTTTAAAAATGGGCATTACTCTCTTTTAATAGGAATATGATTTGTGAGTTTAAAAAAAAAGGTATTATCAAAACTCTTCACACTTAACAGTAAAAATTAAACACAATTATTCATTCACAGTGCATATCTAGTATGCTAAACTACAAGTTTATTAGTATACCTTCAACAAAAAGGTGACTGGGATGGTTTTCCATGTGGGACGGGGAGGACCAGTATGTTCTGCAGATTGGTCACTAGGGGTCAGTGTTGTTCTAGCTTTATCAAGATTTAGTTCTGCACAATATCCTATGTTTGAGCTAAAGCTACAGTGATGCCCAAACCTTTTACTACATGGGCCATCATTCAATTCAATTCAAAAATACCTTATTGATCCCAGAGGGAAATTAAATGTTGTGGTAGCTCATAACTAATTCATTCTTCAAGGATTTCCTGTAGCTGTCTGTGTTGCAGCGAAGCTGAAGTAGAAACATCCGAATGAAGACACTATGTTGCTTTAAGAGTCTCATCAAGAGGATACTCAGGGTACTCAAGTAAAAAATACCTGTAGGTCACAAAAACATTTTATTAAAAGTACAAAAATTGTTGTGATTTTTTTTACCTGCTTGGTATTGAAATGAACATGTAATATGTTAGAATAGAATAATCCTTTAATCGTCCAAAAAGGGGAAATTTGGTCTAAAAGCAGCACACACAAAAAAACACATAAAAATAAACACGTACAATTTTTACATAAGAAAAAATATTTGCATCATAGTTACAAAAACGGAGTATTGTACTGTCATTAAGGTTAAGTATGGATAAAGTGATAAACTGAGGATGTAGTGTGCAAACAGAGCAGGATACTAACATATGTTTAACTAATTAGAATATTTAGAAAAGCACAAATTGTTCATTGTACCAGTGCATTAAAAAATAAACATTTAGTATGTATAGTCTGTGAAAAATAATGTGCAAGTTATAGCAGTAGTGGTGCTGTTTGATTGATTGGTGCAATTTACAGAGCTGAAGTAAACATCTATGTTTGTTAATCAAACAAATAGAGTAATAATTTTTGTTGAAAAGGAATCTGTAAATCATCATTGATCGAAAACATAATAAGGGTTTTGTGGGTTTGGAATATTAAAATAAAGGCAGCCAGGACACCATTTTTTTTGTTTTGTTTTTTTTGTTTTGTTTTCTTGACTTAGAATTTAAACGTTGTATGCTCTCAGGAACAACAACAAAAGTTGGGTCCCTCTTTCTTTGAAAATGTTAGCTATATTTTGCCAAATTAATAAATCAGTGCAACATTTTTTTACGTAACAGTTGTAGGATATTTATGCTTCCATTTACTACAACTTAAAAGGTAGCAAAACTTGTGATTATTAAAAGATTTATATTTTGTTTTTAGCCGTTTAGTATTTTCAATCTCATGAAATGTTTCATTTGTTGGTTAAAACAAGAAATTCCCCAATGGAAAAAAAACAACAAAAACTATCTGTATCAACCACTTTTGCACTGCAAAAGCTGTCGGTCTAACCAAGTCCAGCAATCTGTTTCCAGGGAAAAAGTATTTTTGATCTTGTTTTGAGATTTATATAGTAAGCAAGAGCAGAAGGTGTTGGATTATTAATCTTATTTAGAGAATATATCTCATTTTGAGAGTTCTTAGCAAGTGCAAATGTCTTATGCAAAGACAGATACTAGATTAGTCAAAAATTTAAGTGAAATAATCTCCAAGCGCAGTAAGACAATTGCACTTGGTAAGAATTCTCAAAGTAAGACACATGCAGTACGCTTACATGCACAGCTAAATCAAGCTTTTTGGAGTAATCGGACTAAGGACTTCCCTCGTGCAGCGAGCCGAGTCCCAGTTTACATGTCAGTCAGAAAATCGAATTATTAAAGGGAGTACGTTCCACTCCCCAACGATAGATGGCGATATACGCCGCTACGTGTTAGCCTCATAGCGGTTAGCTTTCAGCTGCTTTCAGGCAGTAAACTGAGGCTGGCGGGAGTTAAGCAGATGGAGATTCACCATGATATTCACAGTAACAACGCATCACCTCTTCGTAAGTCCAAACATGCACTGATTGGCCGCTTACGTTTGTCTTAGACGCCATATGCTTCTTATAACCCTGATGTTATTGATGGGTCGCATTTCCGGCTCTCTAACTTCCCGGGGGTGTGCGCGCGGGCGGGCGAGGCTGGTTGCGGAGTAGTCCGATTCTCCCGCATTATCCAGCTAGAGTAGCCGAGCTTTTGAAACTCCAGTTCAGTTCGACTCCAGCCGCACCAAGGTGTATACATGCATTTTAAAAGTCTGATTTCAGACGGACTAAGGCAAAAATTTGAACTTCTCTTGCTGCATGTGAACGTATTGATATTCTCTAAATAAGATTAATAATCTAAGACCTTCTGCTCTTGCTTAGTATATAGGTGGAAACAAGATTGTTGGACTTAGACGGACAGCCTTTGCAGTGTACTTAGAACCAAATTTGGGCAACTTTGAGCTAAAGAGTTTTTGGGAATCCAATTGTTGGAGCTGAAATTCTTCTTCCTGTGCCTTCTTTGATGTTTTTCACAGATGCAGCAAAAGAAATAGGAAGAAACAAAAGATCCCCAAAATATGTGAATATTATTATACAGGTAATCTATGTAAATAACTCAATTCACTAATCCATCATATTATATTTATAAAATAAATTAAAAAAGAATGATCAACCCCCAGACAGTCGTGGCACATGACCGCTGGTACTGAGCCAGGTTCTGGTTCTCCTGAAGGTTTCTTCCTGTTAAAGGGAAGTTTTTCCTGTCCCCTGTCACTATGTGCTTGCTCAGGATGAGAGATTGCTGACAGATTGCTGTGGTTGAAGGCAAAACCTCACATCATTGACTCAACAGAACCTGCTTGATTCCTTAAACAGAATTCTAGTTTTTAACTGATTTGAATGTTTGTATAATTGTATTGAAATGACTTTTCTTGTAAAATGCCTTGAGATGACATCTGTTGTGAATTGGCGCTATATAAATTAACTCAATTGTATTGGACCACAGTTGATGCCTTTCCTTTTTGGTCTAACCTGCATGCTACACAGCTGCAAACAGGCAAAGCTCGGGCTTTAAAAGTGCTGAATTGGTCAGCAGGGTCCCAGCTGTAGTACAAAGTGCAGGCCGGCTCTTGCTTTCTGCTTTACTTCCAGAAATCTTTGGCTGAGAGCATCGGACCGTGAAGATTATTACCACCAACAATAAGGATGGCAGACACTACTGCGTGTTAGAACAGTTACAACTTAGCAGAGTTGCACAATGTATTGTACGTTTATCATTAGCGCTTTATCAATGAGCGTAATATTTATTATCTGGGCTCTGTGTCATATCGTTATCGCAGCATTCACTAACATTATTGGATATGACATGCGTTCCTAATATCATGCAGCATTTATTGCAAGGTCACAGTTTTCCAAAGCACATCTATCCCTTAACGTCCTGGAGATAAAGTCCAACCTTCTGGTTGTTTTGGTCAAAGTGAGGTTTTTATCTCCACCTTGAGCCAGGCAGCAGTTAGAGAAATATGAATGGGAAAGGCTAAAATGTTGATTTCACCTCACAGCCCCATACTCCCAGCACTTGGATTTCATACAAATGTGCCTGAGATCCAGGCAGACCACATCCAGCCAGACAGAGGCTGAAAAAATTCGTTTTTAACCATTCTGTCATCAAGCAAGTTTCAGGTGCAACATCGTCATCTTCCCCTCTGCCGTTGGAATCATGAACAATAACCGTAAGTCTGTTCCCACCACCTGTTCTGTTTCAGTCACATGACCCTGTGCTCTGTTTTTTTTGCACCTGCCTGATTTTGCAATGATAATCACAGGCACTCATGTATGGAGGACCAAAACTGACACAATTAAAAATAAAAGCAGAAATATATATATTTTGTTTTTTCCTTTTCTTTATGCGTGCACTTTCTCTTAGTAATGTATATATTTAGTTTTTCCTTATACATGCATTTTCGTCAAGAAAAAATTATATTTTGTTTTTCTTTTCCTTATACATGCATTCCATGTTTTTACATTCCTTTGTCTCTTATTTTTACTTTATCTTATCCTGCATAATTTTCTATCTGAATTTGTTTTTACTTGTAATTTGTAAGCAAAAAAAATCCCCTGCAAGAATTTTGTCTAGTAATTTGAACGCTTTTTTCAAAGGGAGAAGCAAAGAAATTACACATTGCTGGGGTGTTAGATTTTTTTAGAGTCACTCATTTGCTTTAAAAAGTATTTTAAAATGTCAATGACGTCATACACATTGTACGATTGGAGATACTGCTTTCCAGGCAATCGTTATTTTTCCATTTAAATTTCACAGTACATACATAACCATAGGCAGATAGCAGGACTAGAACCCAAAAAAAAGTTGTTAAGTTGAAAACATTAACATTCTGGTACCACTTCAGAAGCCACGATGCTGTCAAGCGGTTCCTCTGATTGTAATCAGTCCTTCACTGACCAAGCAGTGTTCATTAGCAAAATGCTAGTGTGTTATGGTCAACGACAACTCAACCAGTATGAAAACAAAAGGACATAAGTACTTGTTCATTCAACTTTCCTCCTATAACCCATGTTGAACTTGCAAAACCTACAATGAAATATGAGCCGGATCAACGGCAAACGGGTGAAGGAGAATAATTTAGCCATCTTGCTCCATAGACTCCGATTCATCTTGCACTCATGACGATCGCCTCCAGTGGAACTGCCATCTTTATCTTCCATACAGAATCCAGATGCAGATGGATCGTGCATGCCTGTGCTTTTGGTCAGGAGAAAGCCTTGCCTTGAAGTCCTACTAGAGATGTCTAACACTATTGAGAGGCTTGTCCAGTGAGCTGAAGACAGGGATAATGAAGCTGACCCATTAGTTCTTCCGATTTTGGAGAAAGATGCTTGTTGCTGTTATGCACAATCGATCTGCAAATGGATCATGCTCCTTCCTGTTTACTGACTAACAGTAGAGGAAATAGAAGGGCAGCCCTCCTCATTTGCATAATGAGGCAGAAATGCATAAGGTAAAGTTAAAAGAGGAGACGAGGATGTAAAACTACGAGAAACGAAAATGTAAAAACATGGAATGCATTTATAAGGAAAAGGAAAAAAAAATCTTGACAAATAAGGAGGAGTAATATATATATATATATATATATATATATATATATGTATATGGTGGGTTCCATCTCGGGTCAAGCACCCTGAGAATGTACGCACGCCGTAAGGAAGAAGGCAGAGGACTGATGAGCATAAGAGCCACTATCCAAGATGAAACATCGAAGCTCCAAAAGTACATCAAGGACAAGTCTTCAACGGATGACGTACTTAGTGAATGCCTGAGACAATGGCAAGTTGAGGAGGTGCTGGAGGAGGAACCATCATTGGAGGACAAGCTCCTACATGGGATGTACCATCGGAACATAACTAAAGTGGCTTATCTCAAGAAATCCTATCAATGGCTTGAGAGGGCTGGCCTACAGGACATCACAGAGCCCTTCATCCTGGCAGCACAGGAGCAGGCTCTAAGCACCAGATCGATAGAGGCCCAGATCTACCACACCAGATAAGACCCAAGGCGTAGGCTGTGCAAAGAGTCATCTGAGACAATGCAGCACATAACAGCAGGATGTAAAATACTGGCAGGGAAAGCATACATGGAACGCCATAACCAATTGGCTGGCATAGTATACAGAAACATCTGTGCGGAGTATGGGCTGGAAACCCCAAGGTCAAAGTGGGAAACACCTCCAAAGGTGGTGGAGAATGACCGAGCAAAGGTCCTATGGGACTTCCAGATCCAGAAAGACAGGATGGTAATGGCGAACCAACCGGACATTGTGGTGGTTGACAAAGGGCAGAAGAAAGCCGTTGTCGTGGATGTGGCAATACCAAGTGATGGTAGCATCAAGAAGAAGGGACATGAGAAACTTGAGAAATACCAATGGCTCAGAGAGGAGATAGCGAAGGCTTGGAAGGTGAAGGTGACAGTAGTACCCGTGGTAATCGGAGCACTCGGGGCAGTGACCCCCAAACTAGAGAAATGGCTCCAGCGGATCCCTGGAAGAACCTCAGACATCTCAACTAAGAAATGTGCAGTACTTAGAACAGTAAAGATACTGAGGAGGGCCCTCATGCTCCCTAAAAAAGCATTCACACCTTTTAAAAGTTTTCCCATTTTGTGTCTTTGCAACCTTAAAGTGAGGGATTGCTGTGAAGTCAACCACACAATGCAGGTTGACTGCCGACTGTTGCTACAGGTTCATCAGTGAAGTCACCGACTCAATAAAATCTGCTTGGTTCCCTATAGAAAACTTTTTAACTGTTTGACATGATGAACTGAAGGATTAACTGAAACATTTGTATGACTGAACTGAAATAAATTTTCTTTGAAGCTGCTTGAAATGGCATGTGGTGAATTGGCGCTTTAGCAATGAATTGAATTGAAGAGTGAATTTTACCGGGATTTTATGTCATATGCCAACTCCAAATAGGGCATAATTGTGAAATAGAAGGAAAAAAAAGCATTGTTTTAAAAGAGAAAGATCTGAAAAGTGTGGTGTGTGTTTGCAGTCAGTCACCAACAATACTTAATATAACACCCAAGCTGCACACACTGTGGGAAAGGTGCTTCCAGGGTAAAGTAGTTAGTTTTTATCCATGAATAGATTTTTTAATGTGTCTGCTAAAATATTTAATTTTGGTCTCGTCTGAGCAGAGCACTTTCGTCTACATGTTTACTGCGTCCCCCCTACAGGGCGTGAGCTAAACTGCAAAAAAGGACTTCTTACGGACCTAGTTGGACGCTTGAACATTCGCAACTCCATCTGGGTCCAAAGCAAATTTGACACTCTTCAAAATATGCAATTTTGATGCGTATTGAGCTGGAAATACACAACTTGTGGGGAGACCCTGACCCGGACCGCTCCCTAGCAGTCCACTGGCCTCCTCTTCCTCCTTCTCCCGACCCCTTGCGAATAAAGACCCAGTCACGGACCCAGCCCCTCACCGCATCGGGGAACCCTGCCTGCCTGCTAAGACACCAACTACTACCGCTAAGCGGCTGTCCATCTGTCTGCGGAGCCATTACCAGGCCTGGGTTTACTCCTCCAGAGAGGCTTTCTCGGTGAGGACGCTGTTCATAGCTCACTTCTCGATGGAGAGAACGGTTCCTTTGCAGCCACAGCGGCTCTTTTAAGAGCCACCTCAAACCTATTAAGAGTTTTCCTGTCTAAATAGTTGAACCTCTTTATATTATTGAATTTTTTTTCTGCCTCTGTATAGAAAACTGCTGGTGTCATGTAGCTCAGGGTGATTAGCTATGGTGTTTATCAGTATTTACTTAATGTAATGCTGATGCCGTGACTCCCTGTCAGTCACAGAATCATTGGCACCAGGCTCATGATTGGTTGACGCGAACTGCCGCGAAGGTTCAGATTTTTCAACTTCAGTGGCAGACGCAAAAACGCTTGTGACGCATGAATGCACAAAATGCACCACATGAAATGATTTTGTATGATTTTTGTAGTTTCTGACGTGAGTCAAACAACTCATTCGCGCGAATGAGGCAAAAAAGCGTTTTTTCGCGACACAAATCTGTTTGTGACATGACATGGGAACCCCTGCCGCATGTCAGTTCACTTCTACATTGATTTTAGCTTGTAAACCTGACGGAAGGATGCTTCAAATGTGTTCGGTGTGAAAGCACCGTAAAGGTTTTAACTGTTGTTTTATTCGTGCTTCACTTTCATAGCGGCTAGATTTGTGGAGCCTGTCAAAATTCTTCCAATTGAGCTGTGGATCTCTGCAGCTTCTGCTTTGCAGTGAACTTTCACAGTTATGCTGACAATACATAGTTGTACATCTCAGTGTCTCCCAATGACACACAACCAATGGATGCACATTTTAACTGCATTTTAGACATCAAATCCTGGATGGCAGAAAACTTTTTCCATCTCAACCGGGACAAAACTGAAGTTTTATTTATTGGTCCTGAGGCACACAGAAACTTTTACCAAGTGCAATCACTGTCTTTTAATCCATCTTTACAAGTGAAGAACCTGGGTGTGATTTGTGACTCTGAGCTGACTTTTATCTCTTACATTATATTTTATCACCTAAAGAACATTGCCAGAACGCCCCATTCTCTCTCGGGCCAACACGGAGACACTGATGCATGTTTTTATCCTCAGTAGAATTGATTACTGTAACGCCCTGCTTTCTGGTCTTACCAAAAAGAGCATATCTAGTTTACTGCTTCTACAAAATTCAGCAGCAGATGTTCTGACGAAGACCAGGACGTGGGAGCACATTACACCGGTCGTGCAATCACTGCATTGGCTCCCCGTACGTTTTGGGATAGATTTTAAGGTTCTTTTTTTGTTTTTTAAACATCTTAATGGTCTTGTGCCTTCTTATCTATTTGAACTACTTTTACCGTATGAACCTTAGTGGTCTCTGCGCTCCTCAGGCAGCCTTTTCTTTTCTATCCAAAATTCATGACACACTCTCAGTGATCCGTCTTTTCGGTGGTATGCAGTGGCGGCTGGTGGAATTTTCTCCAGGGAGGGCTATGATGATGGCTAGATATTAGGGTTGGTTTAAACCTAATTAATTACAGGTTAGCTGTGAATTAATCCTGACTAATTAACATTCCTAAATATGACTAAAAAAATACAACTGCCATATCTCTTCTATCTCTGTTCATGAAATAAAGGAGAGATTACTAGATTTTTCTTTAACTCCACAAACAGATTCACACATGTCTCTTTAAACTATTGATCTTTTGTAGTTGTTAACACAAACTAACTGGCTAACATTTTCTGCATTCACAGCTGACTGTTTCTCAATCATGTTGGACAACTCTGATCATCCCTACATAGGACTATCCTACGACAACAGAACAATTTCAGTCAGAGGTTTCAACAGTCTTGCTGGAACAGACTGCTACTGTAGAGGAGGAAACACTGAGCTGTCTATAGAGGTTCTGGTTCAGACTGGGATCACTCTGGAGAACCTGCCAGGGCCCCACTTAAGGCCATTCAGAGTATGAGAAGATATGAGTGGGAGAAAAGGCTGTTATATTTATTTTGTTCTTTTCCACACAGCTGCTGATACAGCTTTGGGTGATATAAAAGTGGGGAGGGAGATGATATGTGTGATTTCATGTGAAAAATAAGAACAAATGCAAGGTAAGGTAGAAATAACCAAAAGATATGAATAAAATTAATATTTGGATATGAGCAGCTGTGTCAAATATCAAATACATCAAATGTAATATAGACTAAGTAATCAAATCTCACGATTACTTAGGCCAAAATGTAAACACTCCGCAGATAAACTATAAATTCATCTAAACAATAGGAATGCATGCTCTTATTGTGAAGTACTTCCGCTAATGATTAGCACTAATTTAAGTTCTAAAACATTGCTTCAACTGAATAATCCGCATTTGTAACGCAGCATTGCCTTACTATGAAATGTACAGGGACCCAACATGTATAATTCAATATGAATACGGCGCTTTCTACTAGCGTTTTACCGCTGAATGGCCGGAGCTATTTTACATCAGGCTTATCCTGCTATGTTCTTTTCTCAAACGGTATTGTATTTAGGTATATAACTGAAATATTCTTTTTCTCTTCCGGTCCATGGGTCCCCTACTGCCAAAAAAAATGAATGAAAGTCAATGGAGTGATAAAAGTTATTTTCTGATCCAGTTTGAAATGCTCCGTGAATCGAACATATGATGTCCGTAAATTTTAAAAACTAATTTTGATGCAGAGAAAACGCTGACATTCGACCAGAGGCAAAAGTTACTTTTTTTTTTTTTTTTTTTTTTTTTTTTTTAACGTCTCCTGTCTAGCAGTTTGTCACTCAGAATTGGTGTCTGAGTACCAAGTACAAGCCCAACAGATTTACTTTCCCAAGCAGAGTATTACAGCTTTGCTTGATGTATATGTATGAAAAAATCTTTATTAGTGATTACTGAGGGTTCAATTTCCTGAAGTCATGGACACGAAACTGAGACAAGAAGGGAGAAAGGAAGAAGTTGAAGAAAAGAAACCGGACCAGCAGAGGCGCGAACTGACGACACAAGACAGGAAGGCAAACAAAGAACATAAGAAAACATCCCAGTCCTCCGCCTCTGCTGGATGGCAGCAAAGCGGTAAAACAAAACAAACAAAAACAACGAACTGAACAGAACCACACCAATAGTTCAGATCCAGTAATAAAAACTAAGAATTACATATTCAATACACAGAGGCATGGATTAATGAACACAATACTAATGTTTCTGGTAAGCTCCTGGTAACAACTAACTAATGACGATAACCTCAGCTCAATATATGTCCGTCCACACCAATGTCCCCACACCTATGTGTGTGTGCGAGCATGCAGGTCTGAATAAGGTTTCCCCATGCAAGTGATTGATAGCTGGTGTAAGGAACCGTCAATCCGTCCTACAGGAATCGACACAGACATGCGTCCAGAGTCCCACAGAGCGAAGGCAGACAAGCGCAGGGCCGATCACCCACCAAGAGAGGAACAGATGGAAGCCCCAGGGGAACACCAAGCAGCCGCAATGCTGGGACCCGAGAGATCGCAGGGACGAGCCCACGGGCTCCGCCGGAAACCGGCTATGCCAGGGCGGGCCCGGAACAGGACCCGGAGGCCAAGGGGATCAGGGGCACCCCGCCCCCCAGCAGGGCCCCGCACGGCCCCGGCCAGGGACCCGCCGAGAGGGGTCCCCCGCCCCCAGACAGGAGGCGCCCGCAGCCGACTAACGGACAACACACACCGCACACACCGGCAACAACCCGGCCCCCCCCACACACCCACACGCCAGGGAGCCACAGTAAAAGCCACAGCGGATGTACGCCATTCCCCAGGCCGCGCCCAGCCAGCACCTGGACATCCAGATCTACCAGGTCCCGGGTCCAGATCCCCTTGCAGAGCGCCAAGATCTGGGGCCCAGCCAATGGCGGACAGCCCCCCAAGATGAACCGACCAGGCAGTAGAACTCATGGAACTGGCAGGAGCTTGGGCGCCAGGCACGGTCCCCACCGATCCACTGGACGGCACCAACGTACTTTACAACCCCGGGACCCCCATAAGAGGTGCACCAGTCAATCCAAGGACGACGTCGGCCAGAAACAGCGGCCGCCCGACACACCGTCCCACCCAGGACCAGCCAGGCATGCACCAGGACCGAGCCGGGCCGCAACCGGGACCCCCGGCCCCAGGCTTCGAGAGCCATCATCTACCAGCGGGCAGGAGCATCCATCACAGACGGGGAGTGACGGAGGGGAAGAAGATGCACCAGGCCAGAGGGTAGCCAAACACCCAACCTGACAAATAGACATAGACAGACAGAGAAACTCATACGTACCCTACCTCTCATGCGCACACATTCTTACATATACAGGACGCATGAAAAAAGGACGCAAAAGTACCTTTAGGTTTTGTGTGAAAACATTTAGCGGACTACTACTGCAGAAGAAGAAGGAGAGCAAGGGTCGTAGCTTATAGGCCGAAGAAAGTAGCATTAAAAACGAAGAAAACCTCTATAAATCTGACCATGTGGGAAGTAGCAGCCATGTCAGGGGTAAAGCAGTCGGTGGAGTGAGAGGCAGCATGGAGGAGAAGCTTTACAAGCTCTAGGTGAGTGTTTTACATGCTATAGCTAGTGCAAGCTTGCGTTAGCCAAATGGCGTCATATATGCGACTTCTGACCTTTGATTTGTAGGCATTTTAAATGCAAATTTTTACAATCAAATAAATCCCAAATCACCGGACAAACACATTCGAAATGTACATCATTAGTTATCATTTAAATTGAGGTACAACATGATTCAGGACATAAAACAAAGCGGACCAGAAGACTTTTATCGCTTCATTGACTTCCATTCATAATTTTTTCGGTTTGGGGACCCACGGGCGGACTTTCTGCTGTATGACAGACGTCTGTGACATTGTTTGATTTAAGCCCCACAGCGTGAAGGAGGTATGTAATCACCGCCCCCTCAGGGCGCACCTCTCCTGCGCCCCAAGTCATCCTATCACTTGTATTGAAGAGGAGATACTGCGCATGTACAACTTGCCGGAAATACGTCCTCAATCAGACAACACAGATGAGTGTAACAACTCAACTCACCATAAACTATAAAAATTTTATCTTACACATCTGAAAGAAAACACACATATATTTTGAAATAATTTTATGTTGTTTTAAAAATTATTTTCCATGTTTTATTCAAGGTAATATGGCAAGTTGTGAGTGGTGGGGTGGCGCCCTAGCGCCCTCTATTGACCAGCCGCCACTGGTATTATGGCTCTCATCTCTGGAACAGGCTGCCGGAGGACCTCAGGGTCGCAGAGAACCTTCATGTTTTCAACAGCAGCCTCAAGAATCACCTTTTTAGCCGAGCTTTTAACTGATTATTATTCGTTATTGTCTCTTTGTCTGCATGTTTTACTTAATAGATTTTAGTGTTTCACTATTTAATCTTATTGTATTGATTTACTCTTTGTTTTTCTACTTTAACCTGTTATTTTAATCTTCCCTCCAGTGTTTTCTCTGTGGGAGCCATCTGCATTGGGAGCGGTGGTCGGCTGGGGCTGCCTGGGTGCTCTCCAGGTACCCTGGGTCAGTGCCTTGGCTGCTGCTGTTTGAGATGGCTCATTTGATGGCGTTTCCTCACCTGGCTCATCTGTACTTGGCCTGTTGTCCTTCTTATTGTTGCTCTGAATTGTGTATGTGCATGAGAGTTGGGTCTGGGAGGGGGTTGTAACTGGATCTGGCTTTAAATAATGTGGGGGAGTGATGGAATGTGGTCTATATGTGGTCATTTTAATTCTGTAAAGCACTCTGAATTGTAATTTTTTCATAAAAAGTGCTTTATAAATAAAGTTTGTTTGATTGATTGATCGATTGATTCTCCAGCGTTACAACAGTCCTCTTGGCTGCTCCTCTAGTTAATACTCTCCCTACTCAGCCTGACAGTTTAGGTTGACATCCATGTCTTGGTAGGTCTGGAGGTGGTCCATCTTCTCTCCATGTTTAGATGATGTACTGAACAGAGCTCTGATACACCTCTGAGGCCTTTGCAGAACACCTGCAATCATATATGACACACAGATGGACCTAGTTGTCCTAATACGTGAGTTCTGAAGGTAATCGGTCGCACTGGATTTTAGTTAGGTGTGTCAGAGGGAAGTGCGCTGAATACACTTACACACCTCATGTTTCAGTTGTAACAAAATCCACTGGAAACTAAAACAAAGTTTGTTGAGTAGAACATAAATAGTTTTGCCAGGGTGATCCATCTTATTAGCAAGCATTGGGTCTGTTTAAATCTTTGCCTTCCTCCAGATCCAACTAGCTCACCCCTCCACCCCCCAACTGGTGATCAGATTACAGCTCAGATACTTCTTCAACCAAGCATCCTGCAGTTATTACTGCAAATCTGATGACCTCTTTGACAAAGTCCACAAAAAAAGGGGGGGTGTGGATATACCACTGGTATTGGCCAAAAACGCTTTGTTGATTAGGAAACTGGTTTGAGATGATGCAACCGAGGTGAACAGAATTGGGTTGTTTTTCTTTTAGAGGAAGGTGTCCTTTCCTACTATGTATCTCTTACTCACAGCCGGACTGCCTGCTGGTACAATGCAGTTATGTAACCAATCCTTCTCTGTAATCCCTCCAACCCCTACTAAACACTACACACTTTCTCTAAGGGTGGGGTGGTGGGGGCTCCCTTATGTCCACATCGCTATATTGGATGCCGCATGACTTGTTAATCTTAATCTCAGGAGGTTATAGCGCTGAAAACATCTTAAGAGCCTGAATCTGTTAACTGTAGAGGTCCTCAAATTGAAGAAAACAACCAGCAAAGTGGAAATATTAAGCTGCTCACGGTGAAATGCAGACCTAAAATGGGAACGAAGGAGTCGAACGTGAAGCTAGTGGCGAAGTAAACAATGTTTGAAGATGAGTAAACAGCAGACGGTGAGCTGTCTGCGCAGACATAAATGTGAACAGAAAATTAGTTAGTAAACAGTGTAGTGTGTAGCGCAGAGCCGGCCCTAGGCTCAAGCGAACTAAGCGGTTGCTTAGCGCCCCCAATTCATCCGGGGTCCCCATAAATGCTCAAATTGAACAGAGACTGCCGATGTTAAAATTTATGAAAATGTGAATATTACTCCGTTTGATTTCATTTTGTTTTAGTGTAGATTATTTTTTAAAAAAATCTATTCTTAGATTTTTGTGTGGTAACTAGGCAAGTTTCTTTGTAACTAATTATTTCATTAGTATTTTTTTATATTAAGATTCTATTTTTTTATTTAAAAAACGTTAAAATATTTGGCTCAAATACATTTAAAGGAATAAAAATGTATATATTGTATCATTTAATCTAGAAATAATTTTAATTACATTTAAAAATGTGAATTAAATTAAAATGAAATGTACAATTACTTTTTAATATTCATTGTTTGATTGTTGTGTTACCATTGTTACAATCTGATGCTGTAGTTTAACTTGTCTATTTCGTTTTAGCTTCATATTTTCTCAGCTAATACAAACAATTACCTCTGATTGATTTTTAGGATCACTTTCTCAGATTAGAACAAACCTTGATAGGAACACTGATATTGTGGTTCTGTTTAAATGAACAGAACCACATCATCTTCAAAGAGTAAAGATCAGACCCTCCCAAAGCAAACACTTTCCTCTCCTACACCTTTATATCCTGTCCATGAATACTACAAACATGATTGGTGATAAGATGGCATCCTGGCAGGGTCCTGCATGCACTTCTTTATATTTCTTGATTTATCATTTTGTTAAAATGTATCAACATATCCAAATATTTTAGAAAAAAACATTCAGGCTGCTGTCAGAGGTACAGTAGGTCGAGTACGCACAAACTGAACCCAAGTAAGAATTGCAATGCTTCAGTATATGTTTTACTTAAATAAAATTAAAAAGTACCTGTGCAGGGTCTAAAAGTGCATTTTTCCCAACAAGTTATTCAAGTATAACAACTTACAGAGTACTGGGTGTGTCTAATTTTTAAATGAAAAGAAGTTTTGTACATATATAGGTTGCACCTAAATATAACTGGTCCTTATCATTCTGCAACCCCGAAATGTTTTATTTAAGATGTCTTTTTTTTCAAACTGCTTGAAATTCTGCAGTACGGTATCAACACAACACATCGGTAGCATGTCTGGTTAGAAAATAAAACCTACCTATACCTTACCAGAAAAGTCCTTGGTTGCTATCTTCCTTCTTCTGTGTTTTATGTCCTCTGAAAGCTTTTGACGTCTTTCTGCAGTGACCCAGTTCTTCCCACTGCCTCCTCCAACATTTCACGATCGATTTATTGATGCCAAGCTAACGTGCAGTAGCTCTGTTTCCCTCATGGCGGCCGGCTCGTTTGCCTTTACGTTAAAAGCTGCATTATATGCTTTTCTTTGTTCGTTTTCCATAATGAGGATGTGTGGATGGGGCCTACCGGTAGTGTCTTTTTTGGCGAATAATAGTTCCTCACATGTCTGTCTCTTTTGCACTTCCAGCTATAGGCGATGCAAGGCAAATTTACTTGTATAGCACACTTTACACAACAAGGTAATTCAAGGTGCTTTACATGATTTAGTGGTAAAGAAACAAATAAAAACATTTGATTAAAGTATGAAAAATAAAAACAGCAAGAAAAACACATGAAAACGTAAGGTAAGGTGAGGTTTATCGTTACATTTTTTAAAACATGTAATAGACCTATTAAATTATAAGAGTACTGTACGACGTTAGAGAAAATAAAAGCGTCACAATCATTTATAATAAAGAAAATGAAAAAAAAAACAGATGATTAAAGCATGGAAAGGGAAAACAGCAATAACAAGAAAGTAAAAAACAACACAGTAGTCAAGCGTCATAATCACTCACTCAAAGCAGCTTTAAACAGATGAGTTTGATTTAAAGGAGCTCAGGGTTTCAGCAGATTTGCAGTCGTCTTGAAGTTTGTTCCATGTTTGGTTCTAAGTCTAGAAATGTTTATTAGACCAGATTTGCTCATGTTCTCACTAGAACCAGGAAAGTAGAACACATCACTCCGGTTCTAACGTCCTTACAGTGGCTCCCTGTAGCTCAGAGAATAGATTCAAAGATCTTTTATTAGTCTATAAATCATTAAATGGGTTAGCACCGGAGTACATTAGAGATCTACTATTGTGGTACAAACTGTCCTGATCACTCAGATCCTCCAACTCTAGTCTACGGATCGTCCCTAGAACCAGAACCAAGCAGGGAGAAGCAGTTTTTAGTTTCTATGCTCCCCACATATGGAACAAACTAACGGACGAATGCAAAACTGCAGAGCCACTGAACTCTTTTAAATCTAAAATAAAAAGGTACGTATTTAGACTTGCGTATGAGTAAATTTTTTTATCCCAAAGTGTTGTTTTTAAATCAAATACCATTGTTTGTTTAATACATGTTTGTTTATGCTTTCTTTTTATTGATGTTATGTTTTAATTTTCACATTTCTGTAATCATGTAAAGCACCTTGAATTGCCTTGTGTTGAAAGTGTGCTATACAAATAAAAAAACTATTATCCTCTTTAAGATTGGAATATGTTAAGTTATCAAGCTGCACAGCAACCAGCATATTTGCAGCATTATCTATAACTATAACCATTTCTGTGATTGGTAGATTGCATTTATTCGCTACATTAGTGGTTGTGTGGCTTTCATGAATCAATCGTGTTTGTAACACATACGCCCGATCTGCCAAGTGTCTGTGATATAGTGATCTGTGAATGTAACAGGGCTGCAAGTTAAGCTTTTCAGCTTATAGCACTGGTGCTACAGAGTTTGCTGGTTTTGTAGCACAGACAAAAAAGTTGTAGCATCAACACAAAATGTCTTTTACAATCTCTAAAAACCTTGTTTTCTTGTCTTCAAGAAGCGACTGTAGAATATATTTTGTTATTTTGCCTGAAGTATACAGTTGAGAGAAGGGAACTGGTACAAAATTTACAAGCTATCAAATTGCAACTGGACATCCAAGACCTATTAAACAGAACGTGTAGTTCTGAAAAAAAAAAAGTGCGGAGATATTTTAAGCAGACAAAATTAATAGAAAGACTATAGCTTTCGTTTGTTTTTCAGTACTTATTACAAAATGAAATGTGCATATTTAGTGTGCACCAAATGTTGCTTATCAGCCTCCATGAAACAGAAGTTTGGGGCTGATGTTATTATTGTGTTTTGGTAGAAATGTTAAAAGTCCTACGTTACTGAACCCGGCATATATTTCGGACTTTCCTTGAAAGGTGTGCAGCTCTGCCAGATGTTTGTGTGTGGCTTAGACAAGAAGGATCTGTCTTTTTTAAAACTGTAACATTTTGGATCGATCCAGAATCTTGTTAAATAAGAATCGAGATTCGGATATGAATCTTTTTTTTTTCTGGCACTCCTACCACCTCAGAATTAGAGAGACATTCAAAAGGGCTAAGGGCTTTCAATTCAATTCAATTCAGTTTATTTATATAGCGCCATTTCACAACAGATGTCATCTCAAGGCACTTTACAAAAAGAGTTATTACAATACAATGTTAAGTGTAGAAATTACAGAACCACAGAAGATTGCGTCGTGGAATTCTCAGCAATCCCTCATACTGAGCAAGCATGCAGCGACAGTGGGAAGGAAAAACTCCCTTTTAACAGGAAGAAACCTCCGGCAGAACCAGGCTCAGCACAAGCGGTTATCTGCCGCGACCGTCTGTGGCTTGGAGAATACATATAACAGAGACACAGAAAGAGCAATAGAACTGATGCAGAAGTTTGTTGCAGGACGTGGAGAATTTTCCGTCACTGCAATGCCATCTTAGTCAGGGTCGTCAAGCAGGGCTAATCCGGAGCACCTACTATAATAGAAAAAAATATTAAAACAAGAAGAATTTATTTTATTGGATTTAAAGTCCACCGCAATTACATAAATTAAAAAATAAAACAGTCCCTCCACTTTTTTGTGAAAAAGCTTTTGTAAAAGTTTAAATGTTTTTATTTGTGATTTTTTTCCCCCCACCAATCTCTGCAATTGTTTGAAAAGCAAGCAGAATCAGAGGCTACATTGTCACATATATCTTAATAAAATAAAATGACTTTAAAGGTAATCTTAACAGCTGAAAACTCTAAAATGTGACCAGCTCAGATTGGGTCCCCACTAGAAGAACTTCTCTGCTTTTATTTTTTGGTGCTACAGTCCCAGACCCACCCTGGGCCGTTTTAGCCCCTCTTCATTCACTTCCTGGATACGCCCCTGCTCAGCAGCACTGAACATTGAGGAATAGTGGCTCATTAATCATTCTAAAAACTCATAGGAGTCTCTTTGTTAGGAAAGAGTGAGAAAGTATTTTTCTTACTTTGGTCGCAGCACAGCATTAAGTCGGTTGATTTTGACGCTGTAGCTTTGCTCTCGGGCTCAAAGAGCTGAGAAAAAAAGCCTTGATCCGATGCCGAAGTTACCATCGCACAGCCAAAATAAAAAGAAACTATCCTTGAGGTCGGTTGAAACAGTTTTTAATCCTTAATAACTTGGAGGATTTAAATAGTAATTTCAAACTACAGCTCCTGTCAGTCAATGGCGCCATCAGGGGGTGGCCATGGGTGGCCGTGGCAACCCCAGGCCGACTCGTGGCCACCCCACCGGCCATGATACATTTCATCAGTTGTGTATTTCATCCCAATACATAGCCAGGCAGGTAAGCCACGCTTAACGTTCGATTACACGCAGTTGCCAGCCTCAATTTAAATGATTACTAATGATGTACATTTCGAATGTGTTTGTCCAGTGATTTGAGATTTATTTGATTGTAAAAATATGCATTTATAATGCCTACAAATCAGAAGTCACATATATTACGCCATTAGGCTAGCACGAGCTAGCACTAGCTATAGCATGTAAAACACCCACCTAGAGCTTGTAGAGCTTCTCCTCCATGCTGGCTCTCACTCCACCGACAGCTTTACCCCGACATAGCTGCTACTTTCCACATCTTCGGGTTTACAGTGGTTTTCTCCGTGTTTAATACTGGTTTCTTCGTCCTGGAGGCTACGATCCTCGCTCTCCTTCTTCTTCTGCAGTTGTAGTGCGCTAAACGTTTTCACACAAAACCTAAAGTAACGTTTGCCTCTGGTCGAAAATCCGCATTTTCTCTGCATCAACATTAGATTTTGAAATTCACGCAAATCATATGTTCGATCCACGGCACATTTCAAACTGGAGCCGAAAATAACTTTTATCGCTCAGTTGACTCTCATTCATTTTTTTTGCCATTAGGGGACCCATGGACCGGAAGTAGACGGGCGTGACTTAGGCTCCCCATGTCAATTTTCAGACAATGGAGAAAAAGTCCATAGACATATCTTCTTATTTTGAGAAGAGTGAAATTGTGAGGAGGATGGAGGAGAGAAACAGACATAATGACATAATCACTTAAAGCTTTGTGATTCATGTTCATTAGTATTTGAGTTTTATTAGTCTGAAAAGCAATAACTATAGGCAATTATTACAGCTATAATTGATAATTATGAGAGGGTCTTATTATTATTATTATTATTATTATTATTATATCAGAATAACTAATTTTGCCTCTCCCAGCCTCCTTAAATTCTGATTGCCATACATTTATAGAGAATTCATTAAAGTTGTTGGTATCTACTTTTCCCCAGTAACTGTTTTGTTTACAAACCCTGGATGGGTTTGGGGGGCCCTATGCAAGCGCTTAGTTCCCTTATGCCTTTGGCTTGCTTTGATCTTATGCCAAATATAATTGAAAAATAAAACAGAACTGTTGTGCAACTATAAATGTTAACTGTACTGTGTTATTAGTCTATGCACATTATATCATTATTTACATTAAATATAATACAATAAACCAAAGTATACCAGTAGGAGTTTCCTTAAGTCTTATGATAGTATTTTACAGGCCGGTTTACTACAACAGTAGAATAAAATTCAGAAATTATGGTATGTAGTTTTGGTGCGCCACCCCAATAATTTAAGTGGCCCCATCTGGCCACCCCAATTAAAAATTTCTGGAGCCGCCACTGCTGTCAGTCACATAAAGCCTTCTGAAAACTCACATAAACCTGTAATCCTTGCACTCTAAAGTTCTGCTTTTTCTATAGTATTCTCTGTTCTCTCTCAAAACGTTGTTTTCACGCTCAGATGTTATGCTTCTTGCTCACAGATTTTCTCCTTGTGCAAAAACTGTCTGTACGGATAAAAACTGCACTCACAAACCTCTCTGGCAATAAAATTCCCCTATACATTGGTAAGTATGCATACCACCCATGTGCCATGCTGGGCCGACCCCCCCAGTCTCCTGAGCTCCTTTGAACGCCCCTGACGTCAGCGAGATTCGTGCGGCGCGCGCTCCCGTCAGCAGAAGTTGAGCGTGCGCGAGCCCCGGCTGGCTGCTACTAAGCGCCTGGAGTCTGTCTGGGTCGGAGCTCCGATGTGTACACCGAGCAGACGGAGGAAAGACGACAAACCGGGACTCTGGCTCTGTCTCGTCGCCGTGCACCCGCCCAGTGACCCGCTGTGAGCTGAAGCAGCCGTCCTTCAGAGGTGAGAGGGGGATTTCTGCGAACACAATACCTGGTTTTCCAGAGCTGCCTCCTTCGGGTGAAAACAACAGCAGACGTTAGCTCCAGCCGTTAGCTCCCTGCTAGCACCCGATGAGCTGCTATCCCGTTAAAGTGATCTATTTAAGGTCCGCAGTCAGGTGACAAGCCTTCATAAAAGAGCCAACGGAGTTAATGTGTGACGGGAAGGTGGTTGGAAATACACTCGTGCGTCCCTTTCTAGTGTGGTGCGGATCGAGCTAACGGCTAATCTGATCCTGGTTTACGGCACGATTGAGGCCTCTGCTGTACGTAACGGGCACCGACAGACTGGGCCGCTCAGGTCTGCAGAAACTGGCCAGGGTGTTGGCTTGGCTTAACGCTTTCCTCTGTTGGTTAATCGGTTTTACTGAGGAGACGGTGACGAGTGATGTTGTACCCGATCCACGGTTATCACTGAGGATCCGCGGCGTCTGCAGCTTCTCCCGCATCACCAGGGTCTGCCTCACTCGGGAGCACTTGTAGATGGAGACGCTTTAGGCTGCAAGCAGAACCCCTGGGGGAAATCGCATCAGCTGAGGTGGTATTTGGAGTTCAAGCGGTCGGTGATCGGCAGGGAGTGGTGTGAGATAACCGGTCTTAGTGACCCATACCATAATACGGGCATGGAACAATTTCTTCCCAGCAGCAGCGGGTCTGTTCTGTGCCTCTGAGCATCCTCAACAAAGCTGAAAACAACACCGACCTCTGCTTTTACGAGCCGCTTTAGTTAGTCCATGCGTTTTGAGTTTTTCTTTACAACGACTTTAATCATCAGGACGTTGCTGCACGCATTTATACTTTCATGCATGTGTTTCATATCGCAAAATTGTTTTAATCGCTGTCGAAAATGACCGCTGGTTGTTCAGTGTTTAAGAAAATGATCAATGTGCCAGTTATTGTGGCTATAGACTACCAGACATCAGCTGATATAGGATATTAACATATCTGTGTTGGTCCAATAGGTGAAAACCGTGCGGATATTAATGGCCGATGTCGTTTTCCATCTTGTGTTGTGATTGTTTTGCAGTGTAGTAAGTGTTTGGAAATGTATATAATATAAATGTTATATGGGTTTATTTGTGAAGACATTGAAACTGTGTACACTAAGGGTGTAAGAAAATAACAATATACCAAGATATTTTATGTCACATGGTTGTATCGATATTGCAGCAGAACATCTTCAAGCAGGTTTAGAATGCATTGAAAGAAAAAAAAAAATTGCTTTGTAAAATGCATTTAAATAAATATTTAAATCTTTTTCGAAATGATGCAACACTGAAAATTCTCACAACATACGGATGAAGATATTTGTAAAAACACACGGCTAAATGTTATGAAAATAAAGTTAAAAAGTCTCTGATTTCCTGTTTACATGTTTATGAAAATCACTCAAAAGTAGACCTGCACATATATGAAATTAAAATGTGTTAAATGAAAAACAAAATTTTAACTCGCAAAATATAGAATGAAGACAAACGCGGTACATTATTATTTATTCTCCTTGCGTACTTGAAGTACGTAGGCACAGCTTGATGCATAATATCAGCATGCATAACCGCAGTATGGCGGTATAGTTAAAATATCTACCTTTGGCTTAATTTATATAATTTCTACCATTAATAGTTTACTACTGCTTTTTTCGGAAGTTGGTACGGCTATCGTTCAAATCGTAAGACGTTGCTGAGAAAACGAGGTGATTTTCTGCCGTCCGCAGAGTTTCTTTATCCATGTTGGTTGCTGTACCGTCTACTTATTTAATATTGATATCATTTATTAATTGTTTTGTTGATTGCCAGTATATTAGTCTCCTGGATTTTGTTTTCTTCTCTGTTAGGTGACCGTCGGTTTTAGAAAGCCGTTTTCAAATAAAATGTTTTGTTATTGTTAATGAGGGATGTAAGAATATATTGAAATGCCAACATGTGGCGGGATTTTATATGACAGTATTGTGTATATATATTCAAAAGTAATGTATCGATTTTTCTATTTTTTAATTTATTTTAAGGATATGAATTGATACCTTAATGATGAGTAGTTTTTGTGGTAAAAATGTAAAGTATGATCGCTAGCTGGTGGCTGTTCTCACCTTCTTCATTCCAGAGGATCAACCAGATCTGGTACTAAAACTGAATGTGTTCTGTGTGAAACAGTCTGGTGTGTTTAGAATGCTGCAACAGGTTTTCTAGAGTTATATTGAGTTTCCAAAAAATAACAATATATAGTCTTACTCATAGTATTAAGAAACATCGCGATATATGGTACCATCCCCCTTGTTTCGTTATTTCGCACACGTTTGGGCCAAGAGACGGAGAGAATTTGGGTGGAAAATAATACTCTGTGTCTTTTTAACACCAAATATTGTCCAAAAATTTGCAAGGCAAACAACAATACCGCCGGAGACAATGTGGTCACCCAGATGCAAAATATTCTCACACATTCTGGAATTGCATAAAATGACAAACTTTCTGGGACAACATTATGAAAACAATGGAAGCAATAATTGGTTACAACATTCCTAAAAACCCTAAAACCTTCATTTTGGGATGGATACCCAATCAAGGAGGAAAAAGAGGACAGATGCCTATTTAAAATATTAATAATTGCCTATAAGAAGACTATTACGAGGAACTAGCATAGAGTTCATACCCCAGAACTATCCCACTATGGCTTCTAAAAAATTTTTTCTTTCAAATTCAGAAAATTTACAGTATGGAGAAACTGACTTTCATCTTACAGAATAAAGAACATTTGTTAACTAGATACTCAAAAAAATGGACTGCCTTCAAATCAAGAGAATCATAAATTGATATTACAAGGTATTGATGTGTGGTTACTTCTGGATAAAGCCCTTTGTTCGAAAAAGTTCTTTGTTTTCGTTTTGTTTTATATGACAAGAACTTCCATTGTTGTGTATGATTAAAGTATATTTTCTATACTCTAAAACTAAATAAAAAGTATTTAAAAAAAATAGGCTGGTGGGGCTTATAATCAAGTGTGACTTTAAGTCTGGAAATTAGGGTATACACAGTAATACTTTCGCAAAACCACTTTGAAATGCAAAATGAAGACCATCTCACCGTTCAAAGCGTCATAACATTGACAGAATAGCGTCGTCTAAAACAAAAATGGTCTCTCTTTTTACGCCCCTGATTAATGTCCTCCAATAGATAGTAGTAGTTAGTTCCTACGACCAGATACAGTTCCAACTGACATATATCACAGGCTTCCCCCATTTTGAAGTTGAGAATATGAAAGCTTTTCATGAGTTTTTTTCATGAGATTTTCATGTTTAATAAAAAAAAACTTCCATTCAGAAACCATGAAGTTAGTTCCCAACAGACTTATAAAACACAGTAATACCATTGAAGCGAGTGCAGCATGCTTGAACCTGAATCGCCTTTCATCTGCTCTGCTTCTCCCGTTGACCCGTCTCTCTTATATGAAGACAACAGCAACAATCCACCTCAGGGTTTTTTTTTTTTTTGGTCTCTGTTTCGGACTCTAAACATGCTTGTTGTTCATGGATGAATGAATCACTAATTGTCTTGTATTCCTAATATCTGAAAACATTTCAGTGGATGGATTATATGGATCATGTGTCCACAAAGTGACTGTAACCTACAATTAAAACTAAAAGCCAGACAAATTTGTTGGATAGAGTAAATCGGATTTGCACCAAAAGGCATCACCACTAGACAAGGCAGTTTTATTTGTATAGCACACTTTCAACACATTACAATTCAAGGTGCTTTACATGATTAAACCACAGGCTGCTAACATCACATACGATACGATATTGATCCTTTTTTAGACATAACGAGCTTTTGAAAGACAAATGTGTTCTTTGCGGAGTTTTATGAAGCCAACACAACCAGCAGAAATGTGTTTTCATACTCGATTAATGAGGAACACTGGGAATTTCAATTATTTAAAAAAAGATAAGCCTGCTTAATAATTAATATCGTGTTTGTATGTGACAGTTTCTGCCCTTCCACTCTAGAGCAGAACGTCTCAACGATGGTTTCCGTGAAATAAAACACTCATCTAATAAGAGTTTCTCCCAAGTTTTCCTGCGTCCAGATGTTTTCTGTAGGAATCCGGGTTGGTTCTCTGTTGTTGTCTGAGGTGGTTACACGTCGACGTCCATCATGTTTTAGGCCGATAGCCGTCCTGAAGCGGTTCTGTTTGGAGTTGGTCCGTCCGCAGAACTGCTGCCAAAAACTTTTACATGCGGTAAGGGAGCCTGGTTGTGGCAAAAATGGCTATCTCAATTATTTTTGACTGAAATCAAGATCTTGATTATTTACCCTGATCGTCAGTTAAAATTGACGCAAATGTATTTTACATGAACAGTGGATTTTAAAGTTTGTTTTTAGGATTTCAAACTCTTAGAAAAATCTATACAGATTTCTCCCATTGGAGTAAGAACGAAAAAATAAAGTGCAAATACTAATAAATAACAGATAAGTGTTGATTAGCTTCTTAAATCCTGCATTCACGTTGTGTTTAAAAAAATATTTTTAATATAGAATTGTGGCATAAAAATCAGGCCCATGTAACATCTTCCATTAACCGCTTCAACCAGCCTTTTTAATTCACGGTTCGATTTCCAGTTCATCCTGCATTTCTTAGAATCCAGTTTAGACTGAGACACTATGATTGTTTAACGTCTGTTACAGAGAGGCGACCATACGGTAGACGAGGTGAGTGAAATTTGTGATTTATTTAGTATGCAGTTCTTTTTGATATTTTTTTTTTTGTGTGGTAGCATCAACCAAAATAGTCTGATTTATTTTCTTTCTTTCTTTTAGTCTGGATGCAGCGGGGTAGATATCTGCTCTGTCCGCAGCTGGACTGGCCGCCTGCTGAAGTCTAATGGCTGATTGACACAGACTACGGAATGGATGTCAGCCTGCATCCGTTCCGTAGTCAGTGTGAATACACGCTTCACCCCCGAGTTTCCGAAAGTCTACGACGGTACCAAAAAAAGTAGCTAAATAAGGTGACGACGCTGCTTGAGATGTTCACAACTCGCGCTTAATGAAACCAAAGCGGTTGGAGCCGTAGGAGGCGTGCTCAATTTGGACCTTGGAACAGTGCGAGAGTAAACCGCGAAGGAGGAGCAAAAAGTTGGATCATTTTGTTTTCATGATTATTGAAAACTCACATCGTATTTGAGATTGAAATTAATTTAATCGACCACCTTAAGCGATGGAATTGATAAAAAAAAAAGTATTCATAGCTGACTGATCTAAGTTTTGTTTAACGTTGTGTAAGATGCTTTTCTAGCTGGATTAAAGCAGTTAAGGATCTGTTTTAATGTTCATGAATTAAGTCAGAATGTCGTAATCAGAGGTTAGCATTCAATAAAACCGCCTTAATAATCATAAAATGTTTAACTTCTAACGTCTGAGAAGGGGAGAATCGGGTCAGAAATCTGCATAATCGTCTCGCCATGTAAACCAGAACTTAGACTATAGAAATGAGACCTGTCGCCTATCCAGGTGTATGAAAACTCTTTATGACAAATGCCCCACACTCATGCTACAGACTACGCGCGCTACTTCACAATAATATTGTTTAGATTGACGACTTGGATAGAGTGTTTACATTTTGGAAAACGGTAAATTGTGACATTTTATCAATAAATTATAGATAAATGAGCTGCACGGTGGGGCAGTGGTTAGCACTGTTGCCTTGCAACAAGAAGGTTGTGGGTTCGTATGGGTTTCTGCATGAAGTTTGCATGTTTTCCCCGTGCATGCGTGGGTTCCCTCCGGGTACTCCGGCTTCCTCCCACAGTCAAAAAACATGACTGTCAGGTTAATTGATCTCTCCCCAAATTGACCATAGGTGTGGGTGTGTGCATGGTTGTTTGTCCTGTCTGTCTCTATGTGGCCCTGTGATGGACTGGCGACCTGTCCAGGGTGTACCCCGCCTCTCGCACGTTGACAGCTGGAGATAGGCACCAGCCCCCCCGCGACCCATTAAGGATTAAACGGTTAAGAAAATGGATGGATGGATGGATAATATTTAACACAGGTGCTGCTATCCAAATATTAAGTTTATTCATATATTTTGGTTATTTCTGCATTATCTTGCATTTGTTCTTATTTTTCATATGAGATCACACACATCATCCCTCCTCACAATTATGTCACCCAAACCTGTATCAGCAGCTGTGTGGAAATAATAAAGAGCAAAATAAATATAACAGCCTTTTCTCCATCATATCTTCTCATACTCTGAATGTTGTCCAATACACTATGATTAAGAAAAAGTCATCTTTACATACAAAAAATTTTAGCCAGTTTGTTTGCCTTAGCAACTGGTTAAAAGATCAGTATGTCAATGTATGAATGTATGTAGTAAATGTGTGAATATGATTGTGGAGTTAAAAACAAAATTCTACTAATCTCTATTTATAAAATAAGAGCAATGGCCATTTGATTTGTCCTTTTACTCTATAATTTTTGTTTTTTAGTCATATTTAGGAATGCTAATTAGTCGGGTTTAATTCACAGCTATCCGTTAATTAATTAGGTTTTTAAAAAAAAATCGTTTGACAACCCTAATATCTAGCCATCATCATACCCCCCCCCCCCGGAGAAAATTCCACCAGCTGCCACTGGTACAGACCCTGGTTCACATGGGGTTTTGATAAGAGGATACTTTCTTGTTAACAGCAAAAATTATGATTTAAATACAATATAAATACAATTTTTACTTCCTTTCTTTGTCCTTCATTTGGGACAAATTTAAATGTAGTAATTTAACGGGAATTTGGGTAAAAAGTGGACACGATAATATTTTTTTATAAATCTTTTATCCAAATTTGTGCTTTTATTCAGTTTTGCAATTAATTTATTATAACCCCCTTATCTTGATTTGGATTTGTCAATATATTGCAATATTTCAAGCATGCATTTTATGTCACAGTATTGCATCGATATTCAAAAGCAGTCTTTTGATTTTTATTGTTTTTTAGCACTTGTATGGACCCATTAATAATGATAATTTTTGTAGTAAAGTTAAAAGTATGATGTTTCCAGTGGATCAACCAGATCTATTTATAAAACTGGATGCTTTAAGAATGAAACAGGTTTGAGTGTTAAGAATGCTGTGACAGTTTTTCTACTTTTCAATTAAGTTTTAAAAATCACATGAAATAGTTTTAGTACTGCAATATATCGTGTTGTCCCCGTGTATCGTGATATCAGATGATAACGATCTAGTTCATGTAGATGTTTTCAGCAGCAGCCCTGTGCAATTTCTGATACTTTATAAGATTTTCTCTAGTGATCGACTACAGCAGCAGATGGTTGCCCTGGTTTGTTTCATTGCTTTGCTGTCCAGTAGGCGACTAAGCCGTCAGTTGATGAAAGTACCTCCAAAGAACGCCATTTGTCAGCTGAAGAGAGCGACTCGTTGTTTTTCTGGATGTTCTCGCCATGTTAGCGGAGTTTAAAACTTACATCAGCTCTTTGTTTTTGATCTGCTGAGCGGCTGATTTTGCTGCGCTGCTCCCAGAAGAATTGCGACCGTTTGGCCAGAAAGAAAGCGGTCAGTTTGCATCGATTGTTGATGCAAATGAGTGTTTGCCAATGAATCCGTTTTCTAGTAATGATTACAGTGGTGCATAATCACATGTTCTAATTTTTAAAGAAGAATTTATTTACAAATTATGATGGATAATAAGTATTCAGTCACCTACAAATAAGCCCAATTTCTGTCTCTCACAGACCTGTAACTTCTTCTGTAAGAGCGTCCTCTGTCCTCCACTCGTTACCTGTATTAATGACAAATGGTTTAGCTTGTTATCAGTATAAAAGACACCTATGGCCAAGACCAAAGGACACCAGAAACAAGATTGTAGACCTGCACCAGGCTGGGGAGACTGAATCGGCAACAGGTAAGCAGCTTGGTGTGACGAAATCAACCTTGGATGCAATTATTAGAAAATAGAAAAGATCGTGACCACTGATGATCTCCCTTGATCTGGGGCTCCACGAAAGATCTCACCCTGTGTGGTCAAAACGATCACAAAGACAGTGAGCAAAGATCCTAGAACCATACAGGGGGACCTAGTGAACGACCTATAGAGAGCTGGGACCAAAATAACAAAGGCTACCATCAGTAACACACTACACTGCCAGGAACTCAAATCCTGCAGTGCCAGACGTGTCCCCCTGTTTAAGTCAGTACAGGTCCAGGGTCATCTGAAATTTAATAGGGAGCATTTGGATGATCCAGAAGAGGATTGGAAGAATTGCATATGGTCAGATGAAACCAAGATAGAACTTTTTGGTTAAAAAATTACTTTTCGTGTTTGGAGGAGAAAGAATGCTGAGTTGCATCCAGAGAACACCATGCCTACTATAAAGCATGGGGGTGGAAGCATCATGCTTTGGGGGTGTTTTTCTGCAAAGGGACCAGGTGACTGATCCGTGTAAAGGTAAGAATGTATGGTGACATTTAGATTGAAAACCTCCTTCCATCAGCAAGGTTATTGAAGATGAAACCTTGCTGGGTCGTTCAGCATGATAATGATCCCCAAACACACCATCCGGGTAATGGAGTGGTTTTATAAGAATTTTCAAGATCCCGGAGTGGCCTAGCCAGTCTCCAAATCTCAACCCTAATAGAAAATCTTCGGAGGGAGTTGAAAGTCTGCGTTACCCAGCGGCAGCTCCAAAACATCACTGCTGTATAGGAGATGTGCATGCAGGAATGGGCCAAAATACCAGCAGTGTGTGAAAACTTTGTGAAGACTTAAGAAAAACCTTTGATCTTTGTTATTGCCAAAAAAATGTATATAATAAAGTATTGAGATTAACTTTTGTTATTGACCAAATACTTATTTTCCACCATAATTTGCAAATAAATTCTTTAGAAATCAGATCATGTGATTTTTCTGGATTTTTATTTTGTGTCATAGTTGGAGGTGTACCTATGATGGAAATCACAGGCCTCTCTTATCTTTTTAAGTGGGAGAACTTAGGGGTGGACCGATCCGACTTTTTCAGTCCCCGATATCGATGCCTGGATTTTGTGTATCTGTCGATGTCTAAATGAGCCAGACTTTACCACCTAAACCTAACTAAGACAAGGTAACAGATGTGAAATATAAAATTACCACAAAAATAAATTTTCAAGTGGAAAACTTGTGTTTTTTTAATGAATTTATTGCAGATTTTGCACATTATCACGGGGCCGATACCAGTATCGTATGGGGGCATCACTAGGAGAACTTGCACAATATATAAATACTTTTTTGCCCCACTGAATTTCGAGGTATCGATTACTTTGACAGCAATGGTTCAGACCTAAAACTACCTTTTTGGACGTGATTATATACGTCCCTGCCTGTAGTCTCCTAGCATTTAGTAGCAAAGTTTTTTTTTTTTTTTTCCAGTCATGTAAATCAGCTCCTCAGATGATCAGCACTGAAGCGTTTGTTAGAACCAATCGGATCAGACGATCTCTGAAAAATAAAAACAATCAGCTGTTTCTTTGCTTCTTGACCTACTTAAATAGCAGGATGGGTGAGATCAAAATAAACTGCAGCGAGATACGTGACGGTGAGGGGATATCATTCCGATGCCAATCTTTTATTTCCCGTCTTATTGTTGAACTTCTGTATCTTAGCTTGTTATTGTCTTCGACCGTTTAAAGGTAAACTTGCTGTACAGGTTCAAACACGGTGCTCAAGAGGTTTGGCTTGGTTGTCGTCCAAACGTCCGGCTCCTGGAGAAAGTTCTGCGTTACCTCAAAGGCAGAACCGGCTCATCTGGCCTCTGCCACAGCTTGTGCTAGTGGAAAAGAGAAAGAACCAGTGCTTTGTAACCGGTCTGAGCCGGTGGTGCATCCCTCGTCTCTAAATCAAACGGCTGCTTTATAATATTTCATATAGAGGATCTAATAGTATAACAAAAATGTTTTCTCTCAGCTCACGGTTCAAACGTGATAATTACCTGATTTCCTGGAAGCTTTGCAAGTGGGATTAAAGCACTGAACTCTGAGTATTTCCAGCTGACATTCAAAAATGCTGTTTGAGAGGCTGATGAAAAATGAGTGACTTCACACCTGAGATGTGATTTTATACTTAATGTTTTTCTTTTTAAACAAACAAAACGACTTCCTTCTCGTTCTCATTTTATCCGGCTCGATTTATTAACAGTTAGTTATCACTCATGTTTGTTTCCAGCATCATGTGACCCAGTGAGCTTTAAATCTGAAGGGATTTTGACCCGTTCTTGCATTCCTGAGAGCTTTACCTTTTCTGTGGCTCAGAGGAGAGAACTGCTGCTCTGGTTGGTATGTGTCCTCCCAGTGAACTGTTGAAGGTCCGGAGCTGCTGTGTGCTCTGTTGGTTGGTCGGCGGTTAATCTTCGGTAACGTTGGTCTGTGAACGATGCGCTTCACGATTCCTCACGCATAATCGCAGTCTAAGCTGGAAGTAAAACAGAAGATTTTATTAACTTATTGTGTTTAGTTTTGATGCATATTGTACTTTTTTACATCGAATTAATCAAATGAAGCTTTATTTAAATAAATTCTATCTCAAAGTGCTTTACAGATTCAAATTACTCTATATAAACCAATTTCCCAACCTTTCTTCCACAGAATTCATGTGAAGGATTCAGTTGTTTGTCTCAACATGTGGTGGATCCAAAGTGTGATGGAATACGATGTAGTACCTATTCAGATTATCTTTAATGAACTGCTTAGAATCGCTCACTGGGAATTCACCATTACAGGAAAACTCGTTGCTGAAGATTACTGTTAAAGTGTTGATTATCGATTAACCAAAATAGAGCTGGGCTAAAAAAACACATTTCTCATAACGTTTTTCACAATGGTTCATTTATATATCATTATATAAAACAAATCGCTAGTTTTTTCAATATTTAATATTTTATTTGAGGAAAGATGATAAAAACACAGACCAGTTGAATCCTGGTCTGAGTTATCTGCCTGTTCTCTGTGTTTATAGGCTAAAATTGTGCTACAACAGTCATCCAAGAAATTGCTTTGTTAAGAGTAAAAAAGTATTTGGTTAAAAGTGTTTAGTACTAATTTTTTTTTTTACATCACATGCAGTATAAAATTTAGATTTTATTTAACTGGACAAAAATTTAAATTTAGGTGAAAATTCTGAAGCTTCAAATGAACAGAAATACATGAGAAAATTGTAAAATAATTTGTCAAGAAGAAACCTATATATATATATATATATATATACTATTTTATATCTCCTCCACTACTTGACCTCCAAATGGTACAACAGCCTCACCAGATAGAAAATACTGTTAAAATGAGGAAGCTTGTGTACAAACAAAAGGTGTCGCTCCAACATAAACTGAATATGTGCATTTTTCTGTTAAAACAAACATTCAGTTTCTTTCAGTAAAGTTACCCCCAGTGGGTAGAGTGGCCAGAAACGATGCAAAAGTAAGGGGTTCTTCATAAAGTAAATTACATAAAGTAAAAGGTACGATCTAGTAAAACTATTTGAAAAGTACTTTATTTATTCAAAAAGTTAATCAAGTAAATGTAACTAAGTAGCGCTGGGTGTTAGGAATTTCGCAATTCAATTTCCATTCCTGAGTCTTCGATTTCAATTCGATGTTGACTTATTAGCTTCCATATTGATTCAATAATAATAATAATTACACAAGTAATTAAGTACTTGAGTATATTTTTAAATTATATGTGTAGTTATACCAATGTTTAAGAACAAATAGACCCTAACATGTTTCTGGTCATGTTTTACTTAGCAGAACAAACTGTACAATATTGTACATCTGTTGTACGCTGAACGTTCTCTCTAGAGTGTTGCCCACAGTGCCGCCACTGGCCGGAGGACTGAATCGATTCTTAGGATTTGATGAATCGATATTGCATTGAGAACCAAATAATTGCAACTCATTGATGAAACGATCTCCTTACCCAGCCCTATAACTGAGTACATGTAAGTAGTTTTGACTTCAGGTACTTCAGCTTCCTCCTACAGTTCAAAACCATGACTCTTGGGTTAATTGGTCCACCTAAACGAACCCTTAGATGTGTGTGCACGGTTGTCTGTCTCGTGTCTCCCAGTAATGGACTGGTGACTCATCCAGCAACACCTCCCTACGACCTTCCAAGGACAAGGTGTAGACGATGGACAGACAGACAGACGAACGGATGGATGGATGTCGGGGTCTGCAGTTTGCCTTGAAAAGGCAGTGCACACTCAGATGCTGAAGTGTCTTTACTGTCAGCATCTTCCTTTTCTGTACGCCTGCCATGCATGACGTGTAGAACCAATCTGACGCTCAGAGACGGGGCTGCATTCGTGCAAGTTAAGAAATTCTCCATGGTCCGCGACATTCAGCTGTAAAAGGACCTGAGGACGGAAACACACAGCCAGTTTTTTCTTCGTCGTGGTGAAACGGTGACAGATCTGAGGTCGGCGTATGGTCATCTTGATTAATAGTAAGGGTGTCTACTGGCAAGAATCTGGCGACAGAATATGTATCACAACACATATAGATATATGCCAATATTATGAGTAAGTTTGTATATTGTGATTTATGTTTTTTAAACTGATTGTAACTGTAAAACCTTTCCATCATTCTAAACACTCCAACCTGTTTCATACTTGACACATCAGGTTTTATTTCTAGATTTATTTGATCCACTGGAATGAAGAAGGTGAAAACGGCCACCAACTGGCGGTCATACCTTCTTTTTTACTGCAAAAAATTACTGCCATAAAATTTAAAATAAAATAGAAAAATGGATGCACTGCTTTTGAATATCTATACAATGTTGTGTTATAAAATATCGCCACATGTTGGTATATCAATATTGTCTTACATCCCTCATTAATAATAATAATAATGATAATACATTTTATTTGAAAACTGCTTTCTAAAATCCACGGTCACCTCACAGAGAAGGGGGGGAAAAAACCAAAAAGCTAATATACTGACAATCAACAAAACAGTTAATAAATAATATTAAATAAGTACAACAACCAACATGATTAAAGAAACTCTGCAGACGGCCGAAAATGTCCTTGTTTTCTCAACGTCTTACGATTTGAACGATAGCCATACCAACTTCCTAAAAAGCAGTAGGAAACTATTAAAGGTAGAAGTTATATAAATGAAGCCAAAGGTAGAGAGTTTAACTAGCAGTAAGTTACAATAAGTAGTGTCGCAGTAATTGTCTTTATTCTAGTTTTTTCAAGCTTAAAATGTGTTTTTCATTTAACAGAAAAGAAACCTGTTGAACTTTGAAGCATTTTTAAATCAAATATGTGCAGGTTTACTTTTGATGGATATTCATAAACATTTAAAAAGGAAATTGGAGAATTTTCTAACTTTATTTTCATGGCATTTTGCTTTTACCTTATTTCAAATATCTTCAACTTTATTTTGTGATTTTTTTTTTTTTTTTGTAACCCTAACCCTTTTGGAAAAAGATTTGAATATTTATTTAATTTTTCACAACAAATTTTCTTTCAATGGCATTCTAAACCTGTTTGAAGATGTTCTGCCGAAATGTTTCGTAAAAGCGATACTGTTGATAAGAAGTCTTTTTGACATAAAAAGAAAGAATGTATCACAAAACACATGGTTAACGCACATGTTGTAGATTATATCTCAATACAGATTTGAGATCATATTGCCCCGCCCTAAGCTCAATGTATAATATTGATTAAATGTATTGAAATGACTTTTCTGGTAAAGTTCCTTGAGATAACCTGTCATGAATTGGCGCCATATAAATAAACTGAATTGAACGTGATATTGATCTCAGAACCATTTGTAGCCGTTTTTTAAAAGCTCCCACTTGATGGTAACAGTCAGAGAAATGGCATTATGGTTGTAAAATAAAGTTTGAAGTTTAAAGAAGTAATTTTCCTCTGAAGCAAACTTTCAAAAATGCAGCTTCTGCCGGTCAAACAGTGGAGAGTTTAGCCATAAAACGTATCGGCCGTATCTGCAGACTACAGCAGAGCTGACCTGAAGCACAATCCTAGATCTGGCGCACATCATAATGAAGGCAGAAGGATTTTCTCTTTGAATCGACTGAATAATAAAGCGCTGTCTGTAGCGCAGTGTACTCTTATATCTATCTGGACCATAAATTTCTTTTTGACGGAACGTTTGATATGTTTTGTGGACTCTTGACGTGGATCTGGAATAATCGGGATGATTTTTAAAGTTAAAGATGGTTGCCTAATGTTTAATTCATGCTTTCTGCATCGATTAGTGAGAAAGATGTTTAGAGGATGGAACAGACATGCACTGATATGCATCTTATTATGCTTTGAGTGGCGAGGGATTATTTTCACCTTTTGCGTATTTTTATGATGTTCTAACCTTTTCCTTCAGTCCGCTGACATTTAAAGGGTCTCAGTAAGTGTAGTAAGACAAAAAATGTTTACGTGGGGGGGGGTAAGATGTTGCTTGGCTGCACTTTAAGGATTAACTGTGTGGAGATCAGATCTGGCCTGGCAGGTATTCTTCTGATATCTTCACCGCAGACAAACGTTTGATGTAATTAAACCTTTTTTTTTTTGCCGTTTTGTCGGCCGCTTGCATCTAAAGTGAAAAGGACAGCAGGCGTCGTTTCATATGGAGATGTGAGCTCGCGCCTCACGCAGCCTCACCCCGGCGGTCCTCTCGCCTCGGAGCGTCCCCCACACGCTGTAGATTAAAGATGTTTAAAATGTAAATGACCCGTCTTCATCCCCTCTTCCTCTTTTGTAAACTTCCTGGCTGGAGGCGATGGAGTGTTTGCGTCGCCGCTGATGAACCGCTGCCGGGTCCAGATGGCTCATTGTTGTTTCCCCTCCGCCTGCCCCTTTAATGACACGCTTTGGGTGGGGGTGCGGGTACACCACCACTGCTGCTGTCGTCGCTCACAGTTTGGCGTGTGGGACGCGCCGGGGGGGGGGGGGTCTCTTTGTGTCCAGGGTTTTCTGTTGCCGAAGTTCTGGCTGCATCGCTGCTTATGATGTGACCAGCTGCAGTGAGGCGAATCGCCAAGCTCGGATCAGAAATGATGTAGTTCCAGCAAAGTTTAGGAGAGCGCAACAAAGGTTTGGAATCCCCGGTAGCAGAATTTCATCTAGTTTATGGACTAATGCGGATTGGAAGAAGGTGGTCTGGTCTGATTGCGTATCTCAACTCAGAAGACCCGCCACCATGATGCATTATGGGAAGATTGTGAGCCGACGGAAAATAGAGGGATACTTATTTTTGGTTTTTCCATTCCTCTGGATGTTACTTGACAAACATATACTTACAAATCAAGTCCAGCCCTTCATTCAAACCGTCTTCCCTGAAGGTTGTGACCTGTTTCCAGATATTCCACCTAGGGCGGGGAGATATGGTTTAAAAATGAAACCTCTGATTTATTTTCATACAGAATCTGATTTTAGTAGGGTTTTTTTTTCCTTGTGTTTTCTTAAAAAGAAATTGCAACTGACTAGTAATAGGCAATATAAAAGTTATATGGTAGAAATGATATAAAGGTATAGATTTTGACTATACTGTCACGATTACGCATTTTGACGATGTCATCAAGCTGTTTTTACATACTTTAGGTACGCAAGGAAGATACATAGTAAATACTTATGTTCAAGTTTTTAAAATATTTGGTTTTAATTGAATGAAAAATGAACTTGTTGAACTAGAAGCATATTTTTTAAATCAAATATGTGCAGGTTTGTTGTTTGATTCTTAAATTCATAAATAAGTAACCAGAAAAGCAGAGAATCTTGAACTTTAACTTCTGAACATTTTTGTAAAATTTTATTTTAATCAACATATATATATTTTGTGAGAATTATTGCGTTGGATTATTTTGTAAAAGATTATACACTTTTTATTCGTTTTGCACAATAAATTATCTTTCAACTGCATTCTAAAACTTTTTAATAGTTGCCGTTCTGCCGCATTGTATCTGGAAAGTGATAATATTCATAAAAAAATCATTTTGAAATAAAGAAATATGTTACAATACATATCGTTACCGCGCATGCTTTAGATTATAACGCAATATAGATTTGAGGCTGTATTGCCCAGCCTTACAAGTGACAGAGTATTTTCAAAAACGTGCTCTATATATATTTTTTTTTCCAATCATCCTGTGCTGGAGCTGACCTGATTCTAAAGTCCAATTCAAAACTAGCTGTTAAGTATCCTCATAAAAAAAAGATGGTAAGGTTTTTCAGTTTTGATTTTCCAAAAGTTAAATCTTGCCCCATCTCTGCCCACAGTTCTGATCCAGCAAAACTCCAGCTTCCAGGATTTTAAGAACCCGCTGCTCGGCTCGGCAGATGCTGCAGCAGGCCTCCAGAGGTCCACACCGATCCGTGCCCTCTTGATTCCCGACTACTTCGGGAGCAAAAGTGAGTCGGTTGGTTGGCGATTAACTTTGATCGGATGGTGAAAACCCTGCTTGCGCAAACGAAGAACGAGATTTCTCGGGCTGGACTTCTCTATTTAAAACGGCCTCTAAAATGACTTCTGTTTGCCGCTTTCTGCTTCGTCTGGAGCCGATTGTGGTTTTATCTTCATTTGATTCTGCTTGTTCAGATTTGGTTTAATGGGTTGATGTGCACAGAACAAGGAATCTGTGCCAGAAAGTTAACGAGCAAATGCCTTTCAACAAAATCCCCAAAGAGTTGGTTTTTGTTTGTTTGCTTTGGTGGGTGTGGGAACACCTCATTTCCTATTTTGAGCCAGTTACTGTGGCAAAAGGCAGAAAGGGAAAGGAAAGAACCAGCAAGAAAGTGAAGTGTGGTGTCGGTGAGGGCAGCTGGTGGTAGAGCCCGCAGTGAGATGAAGACTGAAATCCGACACTCACACCACAGGCAATAGGCGACGGGAGGGGGAGAGAAAGTCAGGAGAAAGAGGAAAATATGCAGGATTTAAGCTGACATAACCGTGGAAAGAAGTGCTCAGGAAAAAAGAAAAAGAAAACGGAGGTGGAGGAAGGAGATGTTGTTGATAACAACCAGAGTAGAAATCTGTTGGAGAGGGTTTGGAGTCGTGGTGGAGAACGGCGAGTCGTAGATGGAGGGACGGGGAAGGGCGCGAGCGAGCATGCTCCGTTCGGACCGACATCGGATGCCAGCTTAGTTTAGCTCGCACACGGGCAGGCAGCTGCAGGGGACGAAAAAGCTCATCGGCGGGATAAAAACTACACAACGAGACGAGGAATTGACGCCACGCGTCTGTTGACCTATAAGAACAGTGTCGCGCCTTCAGGGATTTTTATTCATCTTTTGATCTTCCTCCCCAACAGTTTTAGGAACACCGGCCCGTTTAAAATCTGCAGCAGACGAGGCGGGAGGTAGTTTGTGAAAACTCGCTACCCGGAGGAGGAGACGGTGGAAGCTGGACACGGATAATTGCCCGTCGGCTACAAGGATTTCAATCAATCGAGAAGCGATTATGCATAAAGAGTACTTTCGGTTCCCGTTCAGTTTCGCTGGATGGAGGCTCGTTTCAATCATCAACATACATTTTTTATTTTGATCTAACTCTGAGCCTTGCTTTCCCACGTATTTTTATTTTTAAATTTTGTTTTTCTTGCCGCTTTACTTGCATGGACACCGTCTTTGTTTCTTTGCTCCAACATTCCCTGGACCTCCTATACTGGGGAGTGGGAGGAAGAAATATGAGCCTGTGTTTGGGGCAGCAGCAGCGGCGGTGTGTGTGTAATGGTTTCTGTGAAAAAAGGCCAGAGTAATGTGGCACGGAGAGGGCGGGGGGGGTCTGCATGAATGTCTGTGGTGAAATCCAAGCCAGCGAGTGTAGCTCTGCGTCCTCCACCCTGGAATTCCTTGTCCAGACTCTTCCCATGCGTGGCCGCGAGGAGTGTCCACTACGCTAAAGGTGAACGAGCGCGAGAAGACGCGTGCTTGCGTCTCGCTTATTGAGCCGCCGTGTTTTTGCAGCTGTGCAGCTTAAGGTGGGGTGCAGAGCGGCGATTTCCTGCTCTGGGTTCAGCTGCAGCCGTTCAGGACGGCTTTGTGAATTCAGACTGTGTGCAGAGAGCCTGGATGTGTTCTGGCTGTGGGTGAGAACAGAGGCCTCTTTAAGCTGCGTACATCGTGTGTGTGTGTGTGTGTGTGTGGACGAACGCTGTTGGATGTTTGGGAGAAAGTGGGCCACGAGTTCAGAACAAAAACCCATCCTCTCCTCCTGCTCAAACCTCGATTCATTCCCTTCTTTTCCCTTTTTGTCATAATGAGCAGTTATCACTCCGTACGATTCAGATGGCCACATGTCAGATCTTTTAACATAAAAACGTCAGCAACAGGTCTGAATGAATCAAAAAGTCCGCCATTAGCTTTTGATCATTTTGTAGTTTTGAAAGAGTATTTTTCAAGACATGTCCTACTTTTTTTCTGGAGGATAAAATCTTATAATTCCCAAAAAGTACAATAAATCAACATGATTTATCTTAGAATTGGCACATCGCAAATTTAAAAAATTGACCTACTGACTGAAATAAACATTCAAAAATCCAAAGAGCCGTTGCTTCCTGATTGGGCTTTAAAAGAGTAGACATTTACTTTATTGTCTCACACTGGAGAAATTTAGGCATAAAAGCAGCAAAAAGACAGGCTGACACTTGAGATAAAAAAAAAAAAAGAAAAACCAAATTAAGTTTGCTACATTGTACAGTAAAGGCAAAAATACTGTGTAGTTATTTAAAATGGCAAACTTTAGTCTTAAAAATGTGCGGTTGAGGAGGATTATTTAAAACATTTATAAAATTAGCTTAAAAACTGCAAATGACAGCAGAAATTGATACATTAACTGAGTTTGAGCAAGGATGGTTTAGAGTCTAACCCAGGGGTGCCAAAGTTTTTCCTTCAGAGGGCAAAAATGGAAAGCTGTCGGAGAGCCGTGGGTCAATGTGAAAATAACATAAAAAATGACAGGTCATTTATTGCCTTTTAGAACAGATATATAAACTTATGTATTTGATTTGGCATTAATATCAGTAAAAAATATTCTTCCTCCCAGCATTTCATGCAAATTTCTTTTAAAAACCTGCTCTACATTACCCTTTTAGTTCCTTGTGTTTAAATTTTAAACGCAATTTTTGGTATTTCAAACATAATGTAAAAACATGCGATGGGGATACATTATATGTACCCAAATATAGTCATATATACAATGCTCAGTAGGCCAATTTAAATGGTATCAGCAGAGGAAGAATATTGATGAAGCATATTTAGCAGACCGTCTGAACAACATGGATTTTTATGTAAGACCCCTTGGGGGGCAAATTAAATGGTTTGGTGGGTCCATTTTGGGCACCCATTAACTAACCGCCGGTTCACACCGGGCGCAGAACGGATTCGGCCTGCTGTCTGTAATCCACACCGGCTGTGGTTGTGTGTGGAACGTGTCGGGAGGTTTTTTTCTCCAATGAGAGCACCAAATCTTGGCAGTTCACGTGATAACAGTAACGTAAAAAGAGGAGCTTGTAAACAAAAGCCACACTCGTCTGCTCATACTGTTTTTATTTTGAAATATACCGGATTAACTTGGTTGTCTCAGGTCATTTTGTTTTTACTTCATTAAAAACTCATCCAATGTCTGGGGGGAATAAGACTTCATCTGGAAAGCCGACACATCCGCCCCTGGACTGCACCTATCATCCATACAATCCTTAAGAAACCAAACCTGGATCTCTCTTTGCTATGCAGTTACAGACCCGTTTCAACACGGTAATTTTTCTCAGACAATCTCAGAGAAGGTTGTTGTCCAACAACTTACAGCAGTTTTGAAAAAAACAAACTTAGATTTGATCATTACCAATCTGGATTTCGTAAGGCAAACTCCACTGAGACTCTTCTCCTTAGGGTTTTGAGTGACATTACTATGCAGATTAATTCTGGTCACTGCTCCGTCCTTTTACTGCTCGATTTGACGTCTGCTTTCGACACTGTCGATCATCAGGTCTTGCTCGACAGGTTGACATACTGGGTGGAGGTATCCGGCTCTGCGCTGAAGTGGCTCCCCTCTTACTTATTGGGGAGATCATTTCAGGGGGCAGGTGCCAATTTCCAGACCTCTTCCTCACCTCTTCACTATAGTATGTCACGATTCTCCAAATCCTTGATTTGATTTTTGATTTTAGGGTCACGATTCGATTCTCGTTTTTCTGTATTTATTTTTTTAAAAATATAAATAACAAAAATTATTAGTACTAGAAGACGGCTGCCATCTAGTGGCTCTTTTTAGTTACTGATGCGCAACAACTCTCAGCTCTGGCACCAGTCTCACAACTTGTGGGACTGATGATAATTTCTTAATAGGTGCTATATAAATAAAGCTTTATTTATATAGCACCTATATTAATAAAGGGGGGACGGGGCACTAGACTGTTGATGCTAATGTTAGCAGCTAACAGGCTAACTAGCTCACAGAGGCTACTTTCTGTACTTGTCGTCAGCCACAGCGGGTTTCCCTTTAAGAAGCTCAAACAACACTGCTGTAAGCAGCTTCGACTTTGTGAATTTTGCATTATACAATGTTCTCTTTTTGTTTAATTTAATAAAACTCACTGCTGATACTGCTGTTAGGGATTTTCTGGTGAAGCTGCCGCTGACCCCAATTGACACAACTGCACATTTGCGTGAGGGGCAGAAAGGCGGACAGAGCGGATTAAGGCACTGCGACTGATTTTAAGAGAAAAACAAAGCTTTTTAAAAAGGAAAAAAAAAGGTAACGATTATTAATTTTTTGTCAACAATTTTACTCGTTAGTAGAATACAAACTGTGGAAAACTGATGTACAAATAACCGCAGCAAAATTGAGTTTAACTGTGCCATTTTCAGCTGGATTGTAAACATGATTGATCTTTTTTGGGAGCAATATTGGTTGTAGAGTCTAAACGGCTGAACGTTTCTGTTGAACATTGAAAAAACACAACACAAGCTTTAGGCCGACTGGGCTTTTCTTGGCCTCGGCACCCACACTCTGGAACAAGCTTTCTCTAGATCTTCGCTTTATTTCTGATCTGGCTCTCTTTAATACCAGACTTGAGACTTTTTTTATTCAGGAAGACTTTCCATACTCAGTAGCAATGTGAAGTTTCATTCCAGACTTTTACTTTCTAATTGTTTTTATTCTGTTTTCTCTGCTCTTTAATGTTTTTTCCTTTTTGTGAAGCACTTCAGTTGTCTGACTGTTTTTAAAGGGATACATAAATCAAAAAACAGGGGAAAAACGGAAAAAGGTTTGATTCTCGATACAATTTTAAGCACTATGGAGATGATATAAAGGTGTGGAGTACTTTTAATAAAGTTCATGAGGGCACAGTCAAGAATAATTTCACTTCATTTTATTTAGTCAAAAAGTACAAATAGTCAGTGGCCACTTTTGGTATAAAAGCACGATCTAATAGCGTGTCTTTCCTGTATTTCCTGTATTTCCTTGATGGAAGGAGGGACCTTGGATTCAGTGGTGCAGCAGGTATCATTACAGTGTAAACAAGAGTTTGCTCCATTCAAATGTATCCAGCAACAGACTTGTTTGGCTTATGTGTTTTTTTGTGGTTATTTTGCATTATATTTTCATTGACGAAATGGTCAGCAGGGTAGGTTGCTTCAGGTTGGGGTTATCAACATATACGATTTAAGTTTCTAACCACTGACAGAAAATTCAGAACCTTGAAATGAATTAAATAACTATATTTTTTTTTTGTGCCAACTTGGGAAGTACAAATAATGACACAGCTTGTTTATTTTGAACCAAATTGATGTATTTAGTGTTGATTAAATCATTTTTTTGTATATTGGTTCTTAGTTAATGTAAGAAAATAGCCATATGCATATGGAACCGATAATTATGACATGGTTATGTCATTTTTTTAGTAAAAATAAAAGTATGCCCGCTAGTTGGTGGCCGTTTTTATCTTCTTCGTTCCAGTAGATCAAAATGCATGGCCTAAAATATTAGTGCTGTGTTGAGAAAAATCGATTCTGAATCAATTCTTATAAAAATCGAGTCACAAGTTAAAAAAAAAGTATATAATTTTTTTAATAGTTTGCCCATTTTTTTGGCTAAAACAGGAAGGAAAACTCAACATGGCCATTTTAAATCTTGTCTGAAAGGGTTAATACCGTTTCCCCTGGTGAACAGTAACTCACCCAGTGTTAAGTCATTAAATTAGATGAGTTTAGTTAAGATAAAGCCTCAAAAAACAAATTTAATTGCACTGACAAATGTCAATATCGAACTGGATCACATTGAGTCGGATTGAATTGAACTGTGGTAATCGATTCTAACTCTTGAGAATCGAATCGATTCTTGAAATTTGAATTGATACCAAACCCTATAAAACATGGAGGTGAGCTGTTTCAGTTTCCCGATGGTCGAAAGCTTGTTGATGTCGGGTATTGAAGCCAGTATTGAATTCAGTCCTTCAGGACGACGCTGTTTAGAAAACAAACTTCTGTCCACCTGAGCTGTTTCCTGTTTGGTTCAGAAACAAAATGGAACGTGTTGGTGAGGAAACTCATGGGCTCTTCTGTTGATGGTCTACACATCGTGGCGTTTCTAGATCTGTATGAAGCGGCTGGTGTGAACGAGAGTCTCCTTCGAACTTTTATCTGTAGAAAACAGACTGGGAAGTTTTTAAAGTTACGTTTAGATTGTTTAGTCATCTAAACCAACCCAAAAACATGCTCTGATATGAAAATTTGGGCCCATATCTGACCTGAATATTTCTGTTGTGACTGATAAACAAAAGTTGTCCATGTTCTATAAATGTTCGGACCCTTTTGACACTTGATGGAAAGAAAAAACAGCCAAATTGCTGACGTTGCTTCTCCGCTTCAGTTATTCACCCACAATCCTGCGCTCTATCGCTATCACATGACCAACATCTCCCCTCCTCCAGAAACGCAACGGTAAGGAGATGAAAATAAACATCTGTTATAATCCCAGTTTTATTTATACAATTGATATGAACACATTAAAAAATGACTAACATCAATTGATACTGATGTTAAAGCTGGTAATCCAGTAATATATATTGATGGACGTGTGGTGCGATAGAAGAAGACGGGATTGGTAAAGGCTAATGATGACGCCACGGTGTGTCCTTTGAATCAGCCATGGCAAAAATTAGGCGCCATTTGGCTGCCAAGCTTGATTAGCAATATTATGAATGACCAAAACCTCCTTGATACCGCCTCCGCTTTGCAGCAAAGTGGCACCATTTTATTTATTTTTTTCTGTTTTTTTTACAGGGTTCAGCCATCGGTCAGTTGCATGTTAGCTTTAGCTTAACCAGCTGAACTGAATTAGAATCGTTATTTTTGCCCACAAACTAAACCAACGTCTGAGCCATTAATACTATAGTGTTATAACAAATAAAAAGCATAACGATAAGTTAAATGAATAATATAAATACATATTAAATCTATACTATAATGGTTATTAACCATGAATATGGAACATTTTCATAAAAAGCGTAATAAAAAAAGTAATACATCCACGGATGGGGCTTTTAGAGAGTTGCAGAATGAAGCAACAATGTTTCCTTAAAAAATTTGATTTGAACTAAAATATCATGAAATGTACATTTAAAATGGGCACAACAATGATGTCATGTTTACATCTACCATCCAGTAGCAGCTGCGGGTTGACAGATACGGTCTCTATGATCCTTCAACAAAATGGTCCGCTCGGCTGGTACTGGGAAAAATTGCGGAGTCAGGAAGTTAAGCAGCAGCTTCAAAGTCGCTGAGATATTGCTATCCGTCTCAGTAGACGAGTGACCGCAGAAGAACAGAAACTAGAGTAGTTTTAAGTAAAGCCTACACTGCATGGACCCACATTAAACATTTCCACGGCATCAAACACACACACACGGAAAACTGACTTTCCTCCTGGATCGGTAAGCTAACTCAGTTGCTAACTTTCTAATGTTAGCTGTCAGTTAAATTCCTCTAAAATACAGTCCCGACTGGACACAGTTCAGGTTGGTCACTGAATGTATCGGCAGCGAACCCGGCAACCCAACAGTTGGAATTATGTTTCTATTGTTGTAACTATAACCTAGATACACTAGACTTTGCGATCATGCTCATGTTCCACATACAACCTTAATGGGCTTTTTGATTTTTGAAGGGGAGAAAATTTGGTGCAAATTTCTAACACAGCAGAGTTGGTATGAAGCTTCCTTTGTAATTTGTCACTGCTTCTTTTATGGTCGCATTGTCACACACTTCTTGAGTGTCAGATTTGTAAAAGAAAGGGTTGCTTTTGTTAAAAGGCCTAAGCCTGAATATTTGTGCTGATGAAGATGCATTGTCCGCAGTGTTCAAAGACTCTCATGATTCACCAAAATCTTTCCGAAATGAATTTTGTTCAGGTTATGGAAAAATATTAAAGTTTCTAATAAATCTTGTGGTTTATCAGTCTCTGAAGATAATCAGAACATTCTGATTCTGACTTAGTTGGTATCACAGATTCAAAATAAACAATACAATTTAAAATATCCTTTGATTTCCCACAGAGGTAAAATTTAGCTGTACCAGCGGCAGAGTGACAGGCAATCAAAGCATGTAGATTCACAAACGAAAGTATGAAAACTTTAAGTTAGAAATAATATACTGTACGACCTACTGCCCTGCATTAGTAGTGGGCAGTGTAAAAAGTATGCTATAAATGCTATAAATTTAAAAGTAACCCAGCGGCAGAGGTTTTGACTATACCGCCATACTGCGGCTATGCATTTTGATGATGTCATCAAGCGGCGCCTACATACTTTGTACCAAATATGCAAGTATACTGATGTTCAACATTCGTCTTCACACTAGATATTGAAAGTTTAAAGTTTGTCGTTTTTCATTTAACAAAAAAGAAACCTGTTGAACCTGTACACATTTCGTCATAAAGCCACTCTCTGTTTCGCAAACGCCGGGCTTTGCGGCAATATTTCTGTCGAGCTTGGCGTCTAGAACGACGCAATATTCTCGCCTCGCTATGCTGCCACGCCACATTCAAATGACACACCAGGGTGGCAGTATTACCCTGATGTTCTGCCACGGCGTGTCTTTTCAAACATGCTAGAGTGGCGCACATTTAATTGGTAATGTTCTGTTTAATTACTGTCAGGTTCTTGGTTTTTTTTTTTTTTTCTCACCCTCATTTTATTTTATTTTTGTATTTTCAGAGGTCCCCACATTTCAAGATCAGAAGAAAGCCGCCTTTGGAAATCTTATGGACGAAGGTGAGTACATAATATACACAAAGAAGCTTAGTCTTTACTGCTGTTTGTGTTCTAGTCTCATGTCCAATACTTCAGCTACAGTTTTCTGTGAAAATTCAAAAATTAATTTCTTTTTGTTCTTGTCTTTTTTTTCTTTACTCTAAGCTGGATGTTTTCATCTCCCTCTCTGGAGGAACTGCGCAATAGGCGTAGACCTACATTAATATCGCTTTTACAGCTGATATTTACAGATCTTATTGATGGTATATTTCTCTACCGTTTCAACATCGTGGAAAAACGACCCTACTGCTGACGTTGCTTCCCTGTTTCAGTTTCATTCGATAATGATCCTGATTATTTCTGGTGAACTCAATAATCATATTGATTTCCAATGAAAAGCACCGCTGCAAGGCGCAATGACACGACGCGGTCCCCGCAAAAGCCACCTGCCTCCGTAAACAGAAATACACATAGTTTTTACTGCCGCAGTTTGAGTAGTTTACAAGTTTAATTCAAGAACATGGTTTCTGCTTGCGTTACGAATATATGCCAAGGATGCACAGCAACACAATGTGTCTCACAATTCCATCTAACATGGAACGAAGTCGACCTAATCCACAGTTGGGAGTTGCAAGGAGAATTTGACACCAGAAGACTGCAAAGAAAAAGGTAATTATCTGCTATAAAGATGGCACTGCTTCTTAAGAACATGCCAGTCCCATCCAGGTTTTGTACAGATACTGAACGAACTGGCTGTAAGTAATGTTCTGTTTACTCTAAGTAGGAGCAGCACGGTCCACTTAGCTTGACTCGCAAGATCATAAAATCACAGGAGAATTGTAGATTTGCGTCATCTAGTCTACTTTAAAAATATTTTTTAACTCAAGTGTTTATTTTAAAACTCACCATCCACTCTCGTAGCTGTAGACATTTTAGTTCATTCCTTCTTCATGGTTTGGTCTTTGTAACATGATGTGTGTTGTCATTAATAATTTTGGGATTCTGTACTATTAGGACAAATCACTGTTTTAGAGGCAGGGAGCAAACGAGCTTGTTGCATCGTACATAATGGTTACTTAGTTAATAGGGATGTGTGTTATACAGTGGGTACGATACGATATATCGTGATAATATGAGTAAGACTATTTTGTGATTTATTTTTTTTAATACATTTTTTAAAAACAGAATTTAACTGTTGAAAAACTTTTATGCTATTCCAAACACTTCAAACTGTTTCACTCACAACTCATCCAGCTTTATTTGGTGAAAACATAATTTTGGTCATACTTTTAATTTTATTACAAAAATGACTGTTTTCATCAATGGTTGCATTCAAATTCTAAACAAATAATAGAAATAAATATTGATACATTGCTTTTGACTATTGATACAATATCGTGACAAAAAAGATTGCGATATATTGCCTTATCTGTATTTTCTTACATCCCTAATAGTTAAGCAATTGCAAATCTGCACAACTTTTATTTTGAAATTTCATGGATGCTTAAGGTGATACCGTGGGTGCTCTCCTGTTTGTCCTGTTAACTGTTGGAGCTTGACGTATTTTGGAAGTGTGTCGTATCAAAAATGGAACCCAATCCTGGTAGAAAAAGGTATACGTCAGAAATTATACAAATGTAGCCAATAGGGATGTGCATAGGCAATTATCTGGCGATACGATATGTGTCACGATACGGTGGTAACGATTTTTCACAATAAGATGGGTAATACTAAATATTGTGATTTTCAACGCTGAATTTAGCTGTAGAAAACCCATCACGGCATTCTAAACACTCCAACCTGTTTCAGTCATAGCTCATCCGGTTTTATTACTAGTTCTAGTTGATCCACTGGAACGAAGGAGGAAAAAATGCCACCAAATACCAGTCCTACTTTCAATTTTACTGCCAAAATGATTGTGGTGTGTCAGAATTTCAATGAAATTCTTAAAAATAAAAAATCTATTCTTTGCTCTTAAAAGTCGATATAATATTGTGACATAAATTATCGCAATACATTGGCATATCTATATTCTCTTAAATCTCTAGTAGCCAAAGGTAGAGATTTGTTCTATACCGCTGTACCGTGGTTATGCATTTTTATGTCATCAAGCTGCTCCAGTTTGTTTTCACTCTGGATTTTTAAAGTTTAAAGTTTGTTGTTTTTCATTTAACCAAAAAAAAAAAAAAAACTGTTGAAGCTTTGATTCAAATATGTGCAGGTTTCTTTTTGTGCGATATTACATGTATAAAAAAAGGGAAAGCTGACAATTTTGAATTTTATTTTGGCATTTAACTTTTCTTTGATTTCCATACATTTTCATCTTCATTCATGTTCAGAATTTTGTTTTGTGGCATTCTAAACCTTTCTGAAGTTGTCCTCCTGCAGTTCCCCTGTAATGTCTGGAAAGGGAGAATGTTCAGAAGCAGTCTTTTTGACATATATAACGTATAAAAAAAATAAAGAAAGAATATACCACATCGTTACCGCACATGCTTTGTATCAGGGGTGCCCAAATTGGGGCCCGTGGGCCAAAGTTAGCCCACCAGGGGATGACCCCGACCTTATCTAAAAAAATCTGCATTAATCAGACAGTATTTACAAAGAGAATAATGTTAAATGACTGTATGATAAATAAAAATACTATACTTTTAGTATTAGATTAGATTTGGCCCGCGGCGCTATGATAGATTATATGATTTCTAATTGCAGCGGTGACTGCGGTGCTGCTGTGACGCACCGGGTGTAAATTAGGGGTTACAGCAGTGCTTGCTTGTAGCCTATAATTCCTTCGTGTCATGGCGTTATGATAAATGAGGTCACCAGGAATCGGTGATCAGTATTGAGTCATTTTCCTGGCTTTTGCACACAAAATGCTAGCTGTTACCATTCACTTCCATTGTTTTTGCTAAGCTAGAGCAAACAATTGCTCTCAGATTAGGAAAATGACTGATTACAAAATGCTTGTTCATACTTGTATAACCTTGAATGTAGCAAAATAGTACATTTCACTTCTGGATGGAATATCCATTTAATGTCAACATATTGTGCACATCACAGTTTGATGGCGTGTTTAGGTGTGAAATATTTAGAAAGTCGTTATATATCAAACTTTATTCTATATTGTTTTGCATATAAATTATGTTTTACCAATTGAATGGACCGTAGCTGCTGTAATGTCCTCAGATAATGCATATATGCTGAGGTTGTAGTACTTCACAGAATATTTTCTTTCTCTACCATTACACAATGTAGTAAATGTGGGTTATTCACAATCAAAATCATAATTTTGAGCGCCGGTTTATATTTTCTGATCTCGTACAGTTCGCTGCATGTTTTAATGTTAGAAAGCGGTTGATCTTCCCCAAGGAGGAGGCTGTATTCCTAGCTTTCCTTATTCTGTAAAGTGGTGCCCAGAAGCTCTAGGAAACCATAAGCTGTGACTGTAGAAGGCCTCTAACAACAAAAGAAGCTGCAGCCTTCTCTGGCTTAATCTTGGCAGCGTCACCTTCCTGGCACCACATGTCCGCTCAAACAGCCGTGCCGCTCGGCCTCCTGATGGACACGTAGGAGCTTGTTGTTGTCTTACGTGCAGAAAAGCAGCTTTAACAGCTGCTGGAATCTGAAATGTTGAGATAATTATTCCAGATTCACGTTTAATATACCTAAGGTTTAATGTGTGTCCTGTTTTATAGATACCGGTTAAAAATTAGTGACCACTTTGAGAGTTTTAAAACGGCTTGGCCAGATTTTTGGTCTGAGTGAGCATTTCCAGCGGTGACCCATCTTCCTCCTGGCTTCTGGAGATCTATTTATTCACCATCCCGGCTGACAGAGACCCATTCTTATATTTTTTGTTTGGATTTGGATAAGAGAGGTTGGTAATTTTCATCATAGATAAACTTCCACTGGGAGATGGAAAGACAAAAAATGTATCCAAGAATTGACAATGATTTTTAGCTGATTTATTTGTATAATGGTACAGAAAATAAGTATTCGGTCAATTACAAAAGTTAATCTCAATACTTTGTAAAGTAACCTTGGTTGCCAAAGACAGATCAAGTGATTTCTGTAAGTCTTTAGGTTTACACACATTATTGCTGGTATTTTGTCCCATTCCTCCATGCAGATCTTCTCTAGAGCTGTGAGGTTTTGTCTTTTAACTCCCTCCAGATATTTTCTATTGGATTGAAATCTGGAGACTGGCTTGGTCACTCCAGAAACTTTTTATGTAGCCACTCCTTAGTTGACTTGGCTTTGTGTTGCCTTACATCTCAAATAGCATGGCCCTAATCACCTTTTCCTTAATACGGATCAGTCCCCCTCTCCCCTTTGCGGAAAAAAAGCCCCAAAACATGGTGTTTCCACCACCATTCTTCACAGTAGGTATTGTTCTTGGGATGCAACTCCGCATTCTTCCCCCTCCCAATGTTGGTCTCATCTGACCACATGACGTTCTCCCAATTGTCCTTTGGATCATCCAAATGGTCTATGGCCAACTTTAGACGGGCCTGGACATGTGGGACATGGGCAGTGATGTAACCCAGGACTCTGCAATGTTGGCAGTAGGTTAGCGTAGGGCGATATATGCATAGGATCGGCCAAAAATGTTCATATCTGTGCATCCTTGAAGGTTTTTACTTTGTAGGTAACCGTTGCTAACTTGGTTTGAGGTTGTCAGCCTGCTGATTGGCTATACATGATTTCAGCTGGAATCTGAACTTCCCAGGTCACTCAATCTCAATGAGATCTACCCATAAAAAATATAACATTAGCCCCTGATGAGAAAAATAGGGTTTTGTTAGAAAATGTAAAAAGATTTAATGAATTTCCTTTAAAAGTGAACGATTCTGCGGCCAACGACGCCGCCCAACACTTTGCAAACACCGTGAACGTCCAGCACAGAGACTGAAGCGTCGTTTGTGCAGAGTCGTTCGTACTTTGGCTGTTTCAATCGTGCACGCGGGCCTCTCTGAATGCCCTGAACTAATTTGGTCTCGCTGTTCACGCTGCCACTGTTAGCATGTTAAGAGCTTCTAATAATAGTTACTAAGGCTGCAGCTCCACTGTGGCAGATGTTTAGAGGCACTCTTTACCTCTGCAGACGGTTACGTGTGCATATCTGGATGCTGAAGCGCCCCGTATGTTGGTTCTTGTTGTCACCCATTTGGGATGGGATCTAAACTGTGGAAACACTAAAGTAAAATCTGCAAAGGTTTTGAATTTTGAGAGAAATTTATATATTTGATGATGTACATTTAAGTGCTGCATCTCCAACAGACCAGAGACCATAACTCTGAGGCTGCTGCTGTTGTTGGTTAATACATGTGCAGGATTAAATATTTAACAGCTTTTGTCTGTGTACATATTGTTCTGCTGTCTCCCACTCCTGAATCTCTCCTCCTCCCACACACAATGCGTTCACTTCTCCGAGCTTCTCTGTCTGACTGCTGCACATCATTAGGACAGAAAAAACAAGAACAAAGCACGTCTGGTGGGAAAACGGATCTACCACCCAGACTCCTGTATCCCTGTTGTGTCCTCCCTGATTATGGTGTTGAACATGTCCTGTTTTTTCCCCGTGGAGATGATAAAATGTCGTCAGTCTGCTGTCAACACATTCAATGAGATGTTTATTCTGCGTTTGATTCATCTTAGAAGTTGGAGAGACGATCTTTCTTCAATTTTATTGTGGGAAAACGAAGAGTAACTCTTTGTTTTTGGGATGGATATCATTAGCAAGAAAAGCTAATGGCCATATTTTAATTTTTTTGTTTCCAAACACATGAAGAACCTGCTCACCACCAGTTAAATGAAAGACAAACCATCAGAAGTGTTTAAAGTTTATACCAGTATCTTTTGTTGCATTCTTTATGCAGACGGTCATATTGGAAGCTGAAAGCTCGGAACGAATTAGTTTTTAATGGGGGTGCAACGATTGCAATTTTTCTGGCCACATCACCGATTTCGATTTCTGCCGCTTTTTTTATTTTTTCATAACTAAAAGCGGATCACTTCAACATTTCAATTTTCTAATACAAACCAGTTTTAACTTGACACATGGTAGTGTTCTCAAATATACATGAACGTTTTTTGGTATTTGTGTTCGAACTACAAAATCATATTTGCTCCTTTAGTCTTCCAGTTTTCCAACGTTGAAAACGAAACTTTTATAACCGTTTTGACCCCCGTGTCCCAAAAAATTGTTGCAAAGAAAAGTTTTTCTTTCACGTTACCACTGGGTTTTCAAGTAGGATCAATTTCACATGGAAATATACTCTATCTTTAATTTCCCCAAATTAAAGATATCCAGTCCAATAAATCGGTGAACCTCTACTTTTTAGTATAATATCGAATGACATTAATTATAATTTCATTTCATGCTAAATTTATGTAAAAAAAAGTTGTAGTCCAAATATTTAAATGATCGTATTAAAATATTTTAATCAAATTTTTTATTACTATTTTTATTGCATTTTATTAGGCAAGGTTTTTTGTATACATGCTTTACATGATTTGGTGGTAAAGAAACTAAATAAATCATAAAAGTATGAAAGAAAAAATGGAATAAATAAAAGGGAACATTTAGCATTTGATTAAAAACAATTCATGAAAAGTATTTTAAAAAATTTATGTCAAAAACCTATATTAGAATATTACTCAAAAGCATCTCTAAACAGTGGATTTTTAATCTTTGATTTGAAAGAATCTAAGTCATCAGGGAGTTTGTTCTAGATTTGATGGAAATAGAAAAAAGCTGCTTCTCCGTGGTTGGTTTTAATTTTAGGGATGTTTAGTAAACTAGAATTGGAGGACCTAGTAGATTATTAGTAATATAAATTAAAATAGTTTTGTAAAATAAAAGTTTGGATTAGGAATTTTCTATACATTTTAGTAATTGGTTTATTTATATTGATAATGTATAACAATACTATGTGGTAATAAGAGCTTTTACATTAAGATCATAAATCAGAAATTAAACATTTGAATTTCATATTCACTTAACTTGCTTTTTATCTTTCTTTTATAGTCATTATGGTTTATTCTCATGGTGAATAATTGATAATAAGTGAATTTATTAGGTTTTTTAATGTAAAGGTCCGTTTTTAATTCCTCTGTGCTGTTCTCTGTGTTGTCGTCAGAAATGAGTCGCCAGACCGCCACCGCGCTGCCCACAGGAACCTCCAAGTGCCCCCCCTCCCAGCGCGTCCCCACCCTGTCAGGCACCACCGCCTCCAACAGCGACCTGGCCAGCCTGTTCGAGTGTCCCGTCTGCTTCGACTATGTGCTGCCCCCGATCCTGCAGTGTCAGTCCGGACACCTGGTAGGTCCCCTCAGCTCGCCGCCGGACCGCACGGCACCACGGCTCCCATCTCCTGGAAAAAAACCCATTCTGTCCCGTACTTCTCCCCTGCAGGTGTGCTCCAACTGCCGGCCCAAACTCACCTGCTGCCCCACCTGCAGAGGCCCCCTGGGCTCCATCAGGAACCTGGCCATGGAGAAGGTGGCCAACTCGGTCCTGTTCCCCTGCAAGTACGCCTCGTCGGGCTGCGAGGTCACGCTGCCGCACACCGACAAGACTGAGCACGAGGAGCTGTGTGAGTTCCGGCCGTACTCCTGCCCCTGTCCCGGCGCCTCCTGCAAGTGGCAGGGGTCCCTGGACGCCGTTATGCCGCACCTGATGCATCAGCACAAGTCCATCACCACGCTGCAGGTCAGAATAAACAGTTATTCAGCCTCTCTTAACTTCATAAAGCTTCCTTTAAATTCAATTATTTATACACCCTCCTCACTAATCAGGGGGCATCTGTACGACAGAGTATTAGTTGTAGACTTTGGAGTAAATTTCCGCCCCTAAAATCTCAGAAACATATTTTCCAGAAAAAACTCTGAAATTCTCTGTCAAAAAGTAGTAAAACTACGAGTAAAAACTCTTAATTTCTGAGATTAAAAATCATATATTTTCTAGAAGAAAAATAACTGTAACAAAAGTCGTGAGACTACAAGTTAAGACAGAAATTTTTAGATTAATTTCCAATATTTTATAGAAAAAAAGCGTAATTCTCTGACGCAGAAAAGAAGAAAACTTGCGAGAAAAAACTAAGAAATTTCTATGAATAAAGGCATGTGTTTATGAAATCTAAACTAAGATATGTCTGATGTTGTAGCTTGAAAAAATTAAGCCTTTAATCATAGAAATTTCTAAGTTTTCTTTCGCAAATTTGCTACTTTTTGACATCAGAGAATTTCTGAGTTTTTTGGCTGGAAATTTACTCCAAAATACTATTGTTTTGTTTACAGTGGCCCTTATACTCCGTCGTACATTTTAAGGCACTTTGATGTTCTATATTTTATTTTAGGGGATGCAAATTAAATGGTTATACGCATAAATGCACATTAAGGTTTCTAGATTGTTTTCAAGATTTTTTTAGATTATAGTTTCCCTTCCCTGATTACGTACCACTTTGTGCTGGTGTGTTGCAAACAATACCAATAAGAACCATTGAAGTGTGTGCCATTTTAATTTCTGAAGCCGATCCCTGATTAGGGTTTGTTTAGAGAGAAAGAGCTGATCGAGGGTTGGGCGATAAGACAGTTTAAGACCGTTTTACTATCTACACGTCTGACGATCCGTAATTTTTCAGAGATAATTTCTTCTTCTTGCACAACACCAGCACAAAACTCCCTACGACAAAAACGGCAAACAATCTGCGCTACAAGTTGCCCAGCTGCCACGCATGTACGCTGAATGCACAGAAAGTTGCAGGGAATATTAGGAATATGTTTGGATGGATGGAAGAACAATTAGAACTGCTTACACTACACTCTACCTTCATTATCATAATCGTGATATTGTATTTTTGCCATATCGCCCAGCCCTAAACTCAACGAGGGGAACTAATCATAGAGCCTTTAAAGGGAAATTTTGGCTTCTTTTAACTTTTCTCTTAGCAAATTACATCATTTACTCACCCAGACAAGTCTGGAGACACTTGGAGTTGTTCTGGAGGAGTTTATATCAAGTTGCGATCAGCTTGTATCTAAATATTCTATGGGGGCAGGAGATTTGCTGCCTGTAATAAGGCATCTGCCCTAAAACTCGTTCATTTAACAATGATTTGTCATGAATTGCTGCCGATATTCCCCTGTGAGTTCAGAACGTCTCGGAAGTGCTAAGGTATCAGCATCTGGGTGTTTTACAGGCTTTTAATGTAACCGATTCCAACTTAAATTAGGATTTCAATAACGTTGCAGCCGTCCGTCATTACAGCTGTATTCTCCATAGGTTGCAAAAAGGGAGCCTGTAGAAACTGAACTTAGTCCCATTGGTCATTGAGTTAGTGGGATTTAAAAGCATGCATACATGAACCATGATGATGTCTGCAGTAGCAAGTTTTGGGTAACCGACCGCTCAGACTACAGCTATGATGGAGCACAGCAGTGATGTCATTGTAATCTCACAATAATTTAGTTGTATTTTTTCCTCTAAATAACCCCAGAACCAAACAAATAAATACTTACGAGACGTTCTGAACTCTGAGGGGAGTAGTACTAATATGAAAAAAAAATTAAAAAAAGGGCAACCAATCAAAGAGCTGTAACCTGGAATAGGCATCCTCTGTGATGAAGTACATTTCTCATTTCTTCCTTTTCTGATATGAAGCTGTGGTTTTTACAGATTTCTTATAAAATACTATAAAAGTCTGAATGGATGAGAATTATTTTTCTAAAGATAATCTTAGTAAACTTTTTCTGAGTCATGTTGTTTTTTAATTTTTTAATAAAATCTGAGACTGCAGATGCACACCATCAAGCTGCTTCAGACTTTTCAGAGCGCCCCCTGCTGGAGAACACTCTCTACGTGTAATTTAGTGAAGGAGCACGAACAAACTGACTGTGTGGAGTTGAAGTTGTGTGGATGTGAGGGTGTTAAAGTGTGCGTCTCCCCGCAGGGGGAGGACATCGTGTTCCTGGCGACGGACATCAACCTCCCGGGCGCGGTGGACTGGGTCATGATGCAGTCCTGCTTCGGCTTCCACTTCATGCTGGTCCTGGAGAAGCAGGAGAAGTACGACGGGCACCAGCAGTTCTTCGCCATCGTGCAGCTCATCGGGACTCGCAAGCAGGCGGAGAACTTCGCCTACCGGCTGGAGCTGAACGGCCACCGGCGCCGGCTCACCTGGGAGGCCACGCCCCGCTCTATCCACGAGGGCATCGCCACGGCCATCATGAACAGCGACTGCCTGGTGTTCGACACGTCGATCGCGCAGCTGTTCGCCGAGAACGGGAACCTGGGCATCAACGTCACCATCTCCATGTGCTGAGAACGTTTTCCCCCCGAGGCGAGCGTCAAGAGTGCAAGTTTGCTGAGGGGGAACGGGGGGCCGTTATTGTAGGGAGCCTGACCAGTTAGGGGCCCAGGCCCCTCCCTCTCTCTGCTACACCCCTGAGATACGGAACAGGACTGTTTGGGCAGCGCTGAAGGCCCAGGGGTGACGGACGGACGGACGGACGGACTGATGGATGGATGGATGGATGGATGGATGGATGCGTGGAGTGCATTAAAAAAAAACAAGGAACCGCTGTAGTGAGGACTTGTTGTGTGAGACTGCCGCATGTGTCACAAACCCGATAAAAAAAAAAAAAGCTGAGGTTCTGTTCAGACTCCGTTTTTTTTCTTCCTCGTCCTCTCGCGTCCTCCTCAGACGTTTCAGGACACGGATCGTTTCCGCGTCCTCGCCAGCTGAGGACGGCCAAAAGCTAGCTCGCTACCTAGCTATTTCCCCTTTGTCCCCCCCCCCCCCCATCCTCCCATCGCTCCCGACCCGGTTTCCGAACCTGTTTCGGTCGGCCGTGTGCGCGGACGACAGCAGTTCCCGACCCGGAGCCCCAGCTGCTGCTCCCGTAGATTCCGACGGACTCGCTTTCTCCGCTCCTTCAACCATCGGGATCATAGATGATTTAATTTCGGTTCAGGAAGGTCTGTGCGGTCCAGAACCGGGACGACCGTACGAAGGACCCCAGGGGGAACGCTGCTGCATTTCAGTTTGCTTTAGGTTTTTATTTCACCTTTGTTTTTGTTTTAATGTTTTTTTAGTTTCTGTCTGAGAGGAGGACGAACTCCGGCCGTCTCCAATACCCAACCTGGAACTAGGGACACTTTCTACTGTTAAAACATTGCTGTTATAAATAAATAGAAATATCATAATCCTCTCTTTTTTTTGTATTAAATTTTAAGAATTAAAAGGCAGATGTAAAACTTGTGGCTAAACTTTCAGTGTTTGTAAATGAGAAGAGAAAAAAAAAAGATCTGTTTTCTCCAGAGTTGGGCTGTTTTGATCTCTCTGTCCTCCTGTTTGTGAACTTTCTGTTCCACCCTTTACTTTTTGTCTTCTCCCCCGCCCTCACTCGTTTCTTCTTCTCGTGGAGTCTCGGTAATGTCGCTGCTCTTCCTCAGAAGCTCCATTTTCATTTGTCATTAAATAAATCTATCTTTTTCATATTTCTCGCTGTTTCCTCTCTCGTTTATGATTCTGGGTTTTGGTTCTTGTTTTGTTTGAAAGCCTTGGCATGTCTGAGGTTCTCCAGAGGTCTGGCAACCAAACAGTCATTTAATACACATAAAACATGCAGGACAACGGCCCTTTAGGCCCTGACTTTGGACTCTAATCGGTCAAGAAAGACATTGGAGAGAGAAAGATTTCTTCTTTCTCTTTCGGCTTTTCCCTTCTGGGTTCGCCACAGCGAATCATCTGTCTCCATTTAGTCCTATCCACTGCCCTCAAACCAACTAACTTCATGTCCTCCTTCACCACATCCATGAATCTCATTTCTGGTTTCCCTTTCTGCCTCCTGCCTGCTGGCTCCATCCTCAGCATCCTTCTACCGATATAATCGTTTCTCCTCTGAACATGTCCAATCCATCTCAGTCTGTCCTCTCTGACTTTATCCCCGAAACATATAAAATCAGCTTTCCCTCTAATGTACTCATTCCTGATCCTATCCATTCTCGTCACTCTCATCGAGAATCTCAAGATATTGAGATCTGCAACCTTGAGTTCTGCTTTCTGTCTTTTCCAAATTGTTGGTCTCTAAACTGTACAACATCGCCTGTCTCACTACGGTCTTGTACACCTTTCCCTTCATTCTCGCTGAAACCCTTTTATCAAACATCACACCCAACGCTTTTCTTCACCCATTCCAACCAGCTTGCACACGCTTCTTCACCTCTTTTCCACACTCTCCATGTTTTTGTACCATTGACCCTAAGTACTTAAAGTTCTCTACTTTCTTCACTTCCACTCCCTGTCACTTCAACGTTCCTTTTGTCTTTCTCATTTAAACACATGTATTCTGTCTTGCTGCTACTAATATTCATTCCTCTCTTTTCCAGTGCATACCTCCATCTTTCTTAATTTTCCTCTACCTCCACCCTGCTCTCACTGCAGATAATGTCATCTGCAAATATCATAGTCCATGGAGACTCATGTCTAACCTCCTTTGTCAGCCTGTCCATCACTAAAGCAAAGGCTGATCCTTGATGCAGTCCCACCTCCACCTTGAAAGCCTCTGTCACTCCAACAGCACACCTCACTGATGTCTCACAGCTATCATACATATCCTGCACCACTCTAACATACTTCTCTGCCACTCCAGACCGCCTCATGCATAACCACAGCTCTTCTCTTGGCACCCTGTCATATGCTTTCTCTAAATCTACAAAGACACAAAGCTTCTCCCTCTGACCCTCTCTGTACTTCTCCATCAGCATCCTTAAAACAAAAATTGCATCTGTAGTACTCTTTCTTGACATGAAACCATACTGCTGCTCACAAATGCTCACTTCTTACCAAAGCCTAGCTTCCACCACTCTTTCCCACAGCTTCATTGTGAGACTCCTTAACTTTATTCCTCTGTAGTTGCCACAGTACTGTACATCTACCTTGTTCTTAAAAATCGGCTCTAGAACACTTTTCCTCGATTCATCAGTCATCTTCTCAGTCTTCAAGGTATTGTTGAAGTACCTAGTCAAAAACTCTGCCACCTCTCCTAAACACTTCCAAACCTCCACAGGTATGTCATCAGGACCAGCTGCCTTCCACATCTTCATGCTCTTAAAAGCTTTCCTCACTTCATCCTTAGAAACTTCCTGATCCACAATGGCCACCTCTTTTACTCTACATTCTCCTCATTCATCACACTCAACTTCTCCCTGAAAACCATTTCCACCACTTGGTCCTCAGCTCTGTCTTTGTTTTTTCTTGACCATCAGTTTCATCCTACAGACCACCATCCTACAGTATGTTATTTAGCCTCTGGGGCTTAACCACTAACAACATTGATCACTCATCAGCCGATCTGAAACTCTTTTCACTTCCAGAACATTCCTAGTAAATTCCTCCTTCAAGATAACCCCTACTCCATTTCTATATCCATATATTATGACTTTTTTTTAACGACAGATGCCCTTCCTGATACAAACTTGCGACCACCACAAATGGTTGCATTGTGTTGGAAAACACAGATCGAGTTGGCAAATTTGCAGTTACTGTGATGCCATCATGTCTCTATGAACCAACATCCATGGGGGAACGTGTCCAAACCTTGTTGAATCAATGATGCAAAGAATTACGGGTTTATCCGTCCAAACTGGTACTAACAAGGGGTGTTTAACTAATCTACTTCCTCATGAGTTCTCCAGTGTCCTGCTATCCCTTACCAAAACGTAGTATATGCAGGAATGCCTCAAGTATACTATTTTAAAGTAAGGGTATACTTCCTTGTACTACATTGGCCCACTTTACGTTTATAAAAGTACACTTTGAAGGGATGATATCTTCTAGGGTAACTACGGCAACTGAGAGGCCGAGAAAACAATTCCACAGAGACTGAAGAAGGCACAGAAAAACCATTTTATTTCAATCAATTTTGATCTTCAGCACTTTGGTCTCCTTTTGGCTAAGTAAAGTGCTTCACATTAAAAGACAAAAATACAGTTGCAAAGAGAAAAACAAAAGCATTACAAGCATTAAAAGAAATGACACTAAATATAAAGTTTCAATTTTAGGATTATTTCTTGTTGCAACAATAAGACTGGAATAAAGGCAAATGAAAATAAAATTACAGAACATAAATTTAAGCACTCCTGGATATTTAAAGCCTGTCAGAAAAGTGTTATTTGTGCAAAGCTCTAAAGTGTGAAAATGTGGTTTAAATTCAGTTTTGCCATCTCCTGCTGCGCTGCTAGTGTCCTTCACGTCCAAAAAAAGTGCGCGAGCGATGTCCTGATTGTGCTTAAAGTTACGCACATTTCTCCGTGTTTTTTTTTCTTTCTATAAATCCCAAACCTGGTGTAGAAGGTTTACGTAGTTTCATACGTAGTTTGTGCGTAAGCAAGCTTTATAAATGGTGAGTCGTTATTTTAATGTGGATGTGTCAGCAGGATAAACCTGCAGGACAGTAGCTCCTGAGGACTGCAGACCAATGGTCTGTAGGTTTATCCTAGATATATTCTTTAAGATGTCTCCTGGCTTTCTCTGGTTCCTCTGTGGAGGACAAATATGATGGATGTCTTCAGCTTGGGCAATGACTGTTCCCATCTAAGTTCAAGGCTCTTTACTGTTTATACATCCCACACAGCGTGAAAAAACACTTTTCCAACATCCATTCTCCTAAACTAATTATAAACCGTTCAACGTCATCAAGAACCTTCAATATTTTAAACATTTTGTTTATTGACAAACAACCATCAGTTCAGTCAGGAATTAGGGATTTTAGCAAGAAATCTAATTTAAATTCCACTTTTATTTATTGCAATTTATGATTAATAAAACTGAATTTATCCTCAACTGTTGTCGGCTGCAGGAAGAACAAACACGCAGATTCATCCTCTAACAGCTTCCTCCAGTTACCTCAAAGTATCTACAAATGGATTAGATGACTCGTTTCTACTATGGCTCCGTCTGCTGGTCAAACACACCACCACCTCACAGTTTGCTGCTGAGCTGAGGGTGGGAACGAGCGCCGTTTTTCCCTGGAAAACCACCATCGAAAGAGGCGTTCAGAACCTCATCCAGGTTTCCGGTCATCACGAAGTCCAGGTCAGCCCGGATGTTGGCCGGGAGCTCCTCCAGATCTTTCTCGTTTCTCCTCGGGAGGATGACCCGCTTAACTCCGGCTCTGTGGGCCGCCAGGACTTTATCTTTGATCCCGCCCACCTTTGGAAAAAAAAAAAGTATTGATTGGTACAAAATGAACCGAAGAAAGACTTGGAGACTTTGGAGAGTAGACGGACAGATTTTCATGAAAGACAAGAAATGATTGAAGAAAGTAAAAAGGAAGGCCAGCTGGAATTGAATTAAGGCTCGATTAAACACCAGCTCATGGTAGTTTTTCCCGGTTTCCCTTTTGGAACAACATAGTCTGATCACTAGGAGGCTCAAAGAGACCCCTAAAGAGTTAAACCCCAAGAAGGTCCTTAAACTTCATATTACGTAACCTGCAACCTCAGCAACCCAACCTAAGATTTAGAGAATCGGATGGATAGATGGATGAATAAAATGAACAGATGGATGGATGTTTCCTTCAGGAGACGAGGATGGGCTCTGAGGACCATCCAACAGGAAATTAAAGGCAGGAAGAGGAAGTAAAACGGCACATTTCAAACGTGATCAGAAAATAACTTATCGCTCCATTGATGCTCATAAATATTTTAGGCAGTAGGGGACCCATGGGCCGGAAGGAGAAGGGCGTGGCTTATAGGCTCCCCATACCCAACTGCAGCCGCTACAAACCACGCCCCCTACGAAACACGCCTGCGTGTTGCAAGACGGATTATTAATATCCAAATGGTAAGTTTGTTCATATATTTTGGTTCGTTCTACCACCAGAGTTATATTTCTTTTTAATAGGAGACCACACATACATTCATCTCCACCCTCACACATATACCATCCAAACCTGTATCAGCAGCTGTGCGGAAATTTTAACGAACAAAAATAACAGCTTTTTCACCACCTTATCTTCTGATACCCTGAATGGCTTTAAGTGGAGCTCTGGCAGGCTCCTCCAGGGGGAACAGAGTGATTTCATCCTGAATCAGAACCTCGATAGACAGCTCGTTTCCTCCACTACAGTAGCAGTCTGTGTTCTAGCAAAATTGTGGAAGCCTCTGACTGTAAACACTCTTGTTGTCCTGTAAGATCGCCCCATGAAGACGATGATCAGGTCAGCTTTACATACAGAAAATGTTAACCAGTTTGTTTGCCTTAGCAACTGGCTAAAAGATACATAGGTTAAAAGGGCCACGTGTGAATGTGATTGTGGAGTTCAAACCAAAATTCCTTGATCTCTCCTTTATTATATTAAATAAAAGAGCAGCGACATCAGAATTTGTCTTTTTACACTGAAAATTTGCGTTTTTTGGTCAATTGAAGGAATGTTAATTAATCGTGACAAATTCTCAGCGACCCTGTGATTAATTAAATAAAAATTTTTAATCGTTTGACAGCCCTTATAATTACATATAAATCTGCAGTCCTATAAAATCTTTTTAGTTCCATTGTTTTCTATTTTTATATAAATTTATTGTTTCAAGTGTATTGAAAGGCATTTAATGATATGAATCGACAGCTAAAGTTAAAATTGCTCCCATTATTGCTTCGTTTCCCTTTTCTGAGTGCTATGGGTCTCTTCAGTCACCTGGGGGCGTGGTTTGCAGTATCTCTGGCTGCAGCTAGACCTTGCAGAACCAGGAAGTTGGGGAACATAAGTCTCCTCCCCTTCCTGTCGGCCCGTGTGTCCCCTGGCCGAAAATATAACGAATGGAAGTCAATGGAGCGATAAGTTATTTTCTGGTCCTCATTGTCTTACGTCTTGAATCACACATATGTTGTACCTGTGTTTAAATGATAACTAATGATGTAAATTTTGACTGTCATTGTCAAATGATTTGGGATTTATTTGATGGTAAAAATTCCTCAGAGCTTGTAGAGCTTCTCCTCCATGCTTTCTCTCACTCCACAAACAGCTTTAACCCCGACATAGCTTCTACTTTCCACATGGTCAGATTTATAGAGGTTTTCTCCGTGTTTAATGCTCCTTTCTCCGCCCTGGAGGCTACGACTATTTGTCTCCTCCTTCTGCAGTTGTAGTCCGCTAAGTGTTTTTACACAAAACCTAAAGTACGAAAATCAGGGTCTTTGTGGACAAAATTTGTGGACATCGTATGTTCGATTCACGGCACATTTCAAACGGGATCAAAAAATAACGTATCGCTCTATTTACTCTCATAAATTTTTTTGGGCAGTAGGGGACCCATGGGCTGGAAGTAGAAGGGCGTGGCTTACAGGCTCCCCATACTGAACCAGGAAGTTGGACCCAGATGGATTTAACAAAGCTGCAGATCCTTTCAGCTGTCTCTAAGTTCTGAAGGCCTTCCAGAACTCACCGGCAGCACCAGCCCTCTCAGCGTGATCTCTCCAGTCATGGCCACGTCTGATCGGACCAACCGGCCGCTGAACAGGGACGCCAGGCAGGTTACTATGGTGACACCAGCAGAGGGGCCGTCCTTAGTGACGGCTCCGGCAGGGAAGTGGAGGTGAATGTCCGTCCCTTCCATTGGATCCGAACCACCCGCCACTAGACACACAGAGATCCACAGTGAATCCACCCGACTGAGGCGTTCTGATTCCTCCTGGAGGTTCGTTCTGACTCTGACTCACGGCTGGTGAGCTGGTAGATCCTGGCGTTCGCTCGCAGCCAGCTGATGGCCAGGTGGGCAGATTCCTTCATGACGTCTCCCAGCTGACCCGTCAGAGTCAACTGACCTTCTCCCTCCGTCCGGCTGGCCTCCACGAACATGATCTCACCGCCGAGCGGCGTCCAGGCGAGGCCCAGAGCCACACCGGGGAGGGTGATCCGCTCAGAGACCTGGGGAGATGCAGAAAGGCCGAAAGAGGGAGGTTAGAACCGAAACTCAGCTGCTCCGATCCATACCTGAAGTTAGGCGTGCTGCTTACCTCGGTGTCGAATGGCGGCGGTCCCAGGATGTCCTTCAGGGCCACATGATCGATCACGATGGGCATCTCAGGAGGCGCTGTCTTATCTGACAAAACACACAGAATCACCTTTACTGCTTTAGAGCTCAACACAAAATACTTTATAATGTACAGTCCAAATCCTGTCTGCTCGATTTAGGGCTGTACAGCCCAAAGATTACATACATTTAAGTTTTGATCTCCTCCTAATTACAAGGGGGAAAAAATTCTGTTACATTTATTTAGAAAATAAATTATTTCAATTTGACCATTAGTACCTAATGTGATACATTACACAAAAATAACGGAAATGTCACTTATATGTAGTCCATCTTTTTAAATATAATTTGCTGTACAAAATTTAATGGATAAAACCAATGATTGTATAGTACACTAGTATAAAATGGCATAGGCCTCTGGAGAATCGTGACATCCCCATCGACACACATATTTTGGTCAAATATTATTGCACTAATTCAGAAAGTACTTAAAGGAAAAGTTTGGGACCTTATTTTTAGCATTTATTACGTTGATTTACTCACCCAGACAAGTTTGGAGCCACTTTGAGTCCTTTGAAAGAAGTTTTTATCCAGTCTGATCATCTGATATCCATATAATAGGAGTCAATCGGGGCAGGAGATTCGCTGCCTGTATTGAAGCCTTATCTGCCCCAAAACTCCTTCATTTAACCATATTTTGTTATGAATAGTCAGCGATATTGTCTTGTGAGTTCTCAGAGGTGCTAAGCTATTAGCTTCTGGGGTTTTACAGGCTTTTAATATAACCAATTCCAGCTTACACTAACCTGGGATTTCAATGACATCGCAGCAGTCCACCATTACAGCTGTAGTCTGCGTAGGTTGTAGAAAGGTAGCCTGTAGAAGCTGAGCTTAGTCCAATTGGTCATTCAGTTAGTGCAATTTGGAAACTTGCAAACATGAACCAAGTTGAGCTCTGCAGTATAAAGTATGAGGTTCTGTCTAACAGACCGCTGTAGAGCACAGAGTGAAAGCCCTGCTGAGACTACAACTGGGATCGCGTGTTAGTGTAGTTGGTATAAGCCTATAAATCCCCCCCTAACAGAGGAAAGAATCACTTCCGAGATGTTCTGAACTCTGAGGGGAGTGGTGCTAATGATTAATAACAAAACATGGTTAAATGAAGGAATTTGGGGCAGATAACGCCTTATTACAGGCAGCAAATGTCCGGCCCTGATAGACTCCCAGTATATGGATATACGCTGGGGCAGTGTTTAAAAAAATTGATTCTCAATCGATTCATATAAAAATTCTAACAATCAAATCGAGTCAATTCACAAGTTGAAAAATCTGTGTAATTGTTTAATATACTTTGCCCCTTTATACAGCTAAAATAGGAATTAAAAATCCAGACAGCTGTTTTAAGGCTTAGTTCTGAAAGGGCTAATACAGTATTTTCCTGCTAAACTGTTACTCACCCAGTTCTGGGTCATTTAATTACATGTCCAACTTGCTCAGATTTAATCGAATCTGATCAAAATTATCAATTATAACTCTTGAGAATTGGAATCGAATCGATTCTTGAAATTTGAATCAATACCCAGCCCTACTATACTCTGAGGCTGGATATAAACTTCTCCCGAAGGACTCTAAGTGGCTCCAAACTTGTCTGGGTGAGTAAATGAACAAAATAATTGCTAAAAATAAGGTCCAGGTTGAAAAAAAATAAATAACTTTTTCTTTAAGTGTGTTCTTAAGAGACTCATATTCAGACCTAAAGTCTAAATTAGCTTGATAAATATTAAAATGGACTTACTTTTTCTTGGTCACAAAATTTGCTAGCAATAAAGGACACAATTTTCCTTACAAAGAAAGAGGAAGTTCCCAAACCCCCAAATCTATACATGGGTCATTCCTCTAAATGTCCTCTTTGCAAGATTGCAAAAGGATTTACTTAGGTAGCATAAAATGGTTAGGAGATTATTTGGGTTTTACAATTTCCTCCACAGAAGACAACTATAAATATGGAAGCTCTACTCTTTGTGAATATCTACTTGGATGATTTCTATGAATTGAAAACCTTCCAGTGATGCTGATTTAAAAACAAAAACAAAAAAACATTTCTGCTAAGAACAGCAGGTCAAAATTCAGGCTTTTAAAGCACAAAGTAGATCCAACTCGTCCCACCTTCCTGGTGGGGTTCCTGTCCAGAGGTGGAAGTCTCCGGGACTCGGTGACCCTCAGCGACTTTGACAGCCACGGCTCGACAGATGGCGCCGATCTTCCTCTCCAGGGAGCGCACACCTGCCTCCCGGGTGTACCTGTTGGAGCGGCGGTGGGAGAGGAAACGCAGAAAGATTAACAGGGAAAATATTTCCTGAAAAGAACATAAGAAACCAAAACCAAACAGCAGACCAAGGCAGGGCAGCAACACCAGGGGGCGCTGCTTAATGAAACTACGGTAGAAGAGAACATTTTTTTGTGGTAGAGGCGGTGGTATAAATGCAGAAACAACCCATTAGATTTCAGCATTTATCCTTAGATCTGCTCAGAGTTAAACAGGATGGATATTAATCTGAGGATAAAAGATACTTTGTGCAAATATTTCCAGTGGGCGTGGCCTAATTATCATAAAACAACTGATGCTTAGGAGCACTGATGGATCTCCTTAAGGCCTGCACAAAAGTCTCTTGGAACCATGGTGTCAACCCCACAGGAAGTCAGACATTTTGGTTCAGGGCTGCCATTTTGTCTCTTTTATATCTTACTTATGGACTTCAAAATGACTCTGAGGAATTGCAGATGTAAAGTGATCAAAAGCTTTTGATTCCTGTTTGTTTTGGAAAGGCCTAGTAATTATTGTTTTTTTATCTGGATGTGTTTGAGCAGGAATGCATCCAAAAGTTGCAGGACAGCGCCTCAGGTGGACTGGAGTTACAGATGCCTGCTGTATAGAACAGAAACTTTGGACATATGCCTACCATTTTTAACGTCAGAACCGATTTATTATCATCAACTCCCAATATAACTACTTATATTATGTTATATTTTAATACTCAAATGTAACGACCAAAGGTTATACCATGAAAAAATAAAAGAAACATGTTTTGGGTGTTATCTCCCCAAACGACTAGAGGCAGCAGAGTTTGTCACATAATGCAATAAATGGAATTTAAAAAGCTGTCAAAGAGATCTTGCTATTAGACTGTAGAAAAGGATAAATATTTTGAAGTCAATTTTTGCCCATAAAAGTCAACAAATTGTGACATATTTTCCAGAAAAAAACTAAATTAGAACAGTTCAAAATTTGCAAGCTTAAATTGAGAAATTTTGAGATTAATTTTAAATATTTCAGAGAAAAGAAGTAGAAAATCTTCTCATTCTGAAAGGTTGAAAAATTACGAGTGAAAAACATTTATATCATTTAGGGCATACATTTTCGATAGAAGAGGTTTTCTGATAGCATAAAGTCAGATATTTGCTACCGTTTTTAGGGTGGAAATTTACTTCAAAATACATATTTTTTTATTACAAGGGTTAAGGTTAATATTCCGTCGTAGAAATGGGATTTGCTAAAGGGAAGATGAACAAAAAAAAGAAAAAAAGGTTTATGATAAAAACATAAAAAGGTCATATTAAAATATAATAATGATAATTTAATATATATTAATAATTAGGTCTGATGTTATTGAACAGAAAGTAGGACAAATAAATCACATTATTATTACAATTTCAAAAGAGGGACTGCCTATGAAATGAACAATTTATGGACAATATTGCATATTTTGTGTTTTTTTCTAAATAGAAAAACTAGTTTCTTACAGCAAAAGAGGCACTAAACATAAACAAAAATATTGCTTATTTTTGGTGCTTTGAATTTGCTGAACACTTTAAAATTTGAGATAACAATGTAGCATCTTAGAACTTTTATGATGTTCTATTTTGGGACAACAGGTTAAAGGCGTAACAAAAATGTAAACATGCCTCAAATGAAAGCCAAAGATACATGGCTTATCACACCGGATCATTACAGGTTTAACAGGAATACAGGTGGAAGCTGGGAAAAATCCCAGAGTGCTGCTGGCCTTCATCCGTGCAGGTGAGTTTTTATCCCAAACCAGTTTTCACGTTTTGCATGACAGAACATTGTGGTACCTGCTGATTATGCCCTGGGTGGTTTCCTGAGGGATGTGCAGCTGCTGGGGGGTTAAACCGTGCTGCTCCAGCTGGTTTGGGATCAGGTGACGGTGACTTATCTCTAGCTTCTCCTCCTGGGTGTATCCTGAAACGACGGTGGTTCAAAAACACAAAACCCACAGATATTTATGGGAAAACGACTCTGGGATAAATGAATCTGACATGATGATTGTTTTAGTCTCCACTGTTTACGTCTCAGTTTTATCCAGCCAGCAGGAAGTCGAACTAGGATCCCTTATGATATGGAGAAGTCCAGAAAAAAACTATTCCAGGTGAACATTAAAACCAACTCCTCTCCAACAATCCATTCATTGATCATCCAACCATCCATTCATTCAGCCATTAATCATCCGTCATCCAACCATCCATCCATCCATCCATTAATCATACATCATCCAACCATCCATTCATTAATCATCCATCATCCAACCAGCCTTCCATTAAGCATCCATCCATTAATCATCCAACAATCCATCCATTAATCATCCATCATCCAACAATCCATTCATTGATCATCCATCATCCAACCAGCCATCCATTAATCATCCAACAATCCATCCATTAACCATCCACCATTCAACCATCGTCCATCCATTAATCATCCATCATCCAACCATCCCTTAATCATCCAACCATTAACCACCCATCATCCATCAATCATACCAACCCTCCATCCATTAACCACCCATCGTCCGTCCAACCATCCATCCATCAATTAATCATCCAACCATGAATCATCTATTCATTAACCATCCATGCATCCATTAAACATCCATCATCAAACAAATCCTTCATCCATTAATCATCCAACCGTCCATCTATACATTAATTATCCAACCAACACTCCATCCATCCAGATATTTAGTAACTTTCTGCCTCTGAGCTGCAAAACTTGGATTAAATGTTTAAAGTTTCCTTCCCTGAGCTTCTCTCTATGGTTCGATCATATTTTGGTCCATTCCTCCTGACAGAGCTGGTGCAGCTGGGTCAGTTTTTTTTGCTGTTGTCTGTTTGGAACACCCGGGCTGATGTCTTTAGATGTTGCTTCAATATTTCCATAGAA